>CM054178.1:54817334-55417334 GCA_028829895.1 Sinotaia quadrata | reverse complement strand
AACAGTCATGTAGTCCATGTCATAACAATTACATGCTAATGTATTCAACTGAAATGAGTCATGTGGCTCATGTCATAACAATTACATGCTAATGTATTCAACTGAAACGAGTCATTTGGCTCATGACATAATAATTGCATGCTAATGTATTCAACTGAAAAGAGTCGTCTGAATCATGTCATAACTCTCACACGCTAACGTATTCAACCGAAATGAGTCGTTTGGCTCATGTCATAACTACTGTATGCTAACGTATACAACTGAAACGAATTATCTGGTTGATATCATAACTATTATAGGCTATATGGTCCCGATTACAAAACGAACTGAGTTGAAATGGAACATTTACTTACATATGACTAGTACACATTTAGTTTGGCATTTACTCACAAAACGCACTCATCTGAACTCTAGAACATAGCTAGAACAAGTCAAAGACGATATATACTTCAGCAAGTACTCGGTTGAAATGGGCTTTCTAGCACACGTCACATGACGTCACAACTCCTCTGCATGAAGGCCTCTTAGCATTCAAAGCACCCACGTAGTATTGGCCATTATTACAGTTTTTAAATGGCAATTTCCTCCCAGTGGATAATTTAAATTTCATTATGTTCCGACATAGTTTTGAAATGATTACGTTACAAGAAAACTACTTTCATTAAGTCAGATTTAAAGCACGGGGAATCTGTACATCACAATTCACGCAAGAAATCAGGGAAAAAACTATCAAGTTAAATTTATTTTGTAATTTGCGAGTTAAAAAATAACAACCCACACAAGCAACAAACCTCCAAACAACTGGCAGTTTAAAATGTAGATATAAAAGCCATCTCCAGAGGCCCCAAAGCCATTTCCATTAGACACAGGAACCAATTATTGAAATAATAAGCAAGCTTAAGAAAAACTACAGGTTCCAGGCAGCAATAAAAATGGTCAACCTTCGCTTCATTGATAAGAGCATAACTCTGGAATGCGAAGAAGGTAAAACGACCTATAACTGATAAGATTTCAAGACCGGAGTACGTTTACAGAGTATCTCACAAAACATGACACCGTTTGACAAGATGCTCCCTATGTGTCCTGAGTGGGCGATCAGTATACGAGTGAAACTGAACACAGCCACGTAGCTAATGTACATGTATTTTATTTCTTCTTATCTTCTGGCAGTTGGCTGCAAATTAAAATCATAAAAATATATACCCACACGCAGAGTACAGAATGGCAGTCTTTATACTTTGACATGATTTCTGTTTTGCTTCCCTTTTTATTGCTATTATATTATTTTGCAATCTACTTAATGCTGAGAGAGTCTCGAATCTCCGTAGCAGTTATGGGGTACATGGTCAGCATACCTAGCGTGCTGCTCTCGAGGCAAAAGCAAGAGCGAATAAACATAATCTTATTAATCATTCCTTC
The DNA here is from genome assembly GCA_028829895.1 of Sinotaia quadrata. Lineage (NCBI taxonomy): Eukaryota > Metazoa > Mollusca > Gastropoda > Architaenioglossa > Viviparidae > Sinotaia > Sinotaia quadrata. The sequence goes on along the minus strand of CM054178.1, from coordinate 55,415,915 downwards.
TTGTAGTACAAGCAGGAGCTAGGAAATATACTCTCATTAACTATTCCTTCTTGCAGTATAAGCAGGAGCTAGGAAATATACTCTCATTAACTATTCCTTCTTGCAGTATAAGCAGGAGCTAGGAAATATACTCTCATTTAACCATTCCTTCTCGTAGTACAAGCAAGGGCTAACAAACAATCTACTATCATCCCAAACATCAGGAAAGAAATATTACAGGACGATAACACTAGGAAACAAATTCACTTTTAAAACAAAATACCAGAAGAAACAAAAACTATAGTGAAATATGACAAACAAGCTAGTAAAGACATGTAGGGTATTGCAACATAAAACATTAAGGTCGGCCTTTGACAAACAAGCTAGTAAACGCATTTAGAGAGTGCAACATAAACAAGAGAAAACATTAAGGTCGACCATTGACAAACAAGCTAGTAAACACATTTAGAGTATTGCAACATAAATAAGAGAAAACATTAAGGTCGACCATTGACAAACAAGCTAGTAAACACATTTATAGTATTGCAACATAAACAAGAGAAAACATTAAGGTCGACCATTGACAAACAAGCTAGTAAACACATTTAGAGTATTGCAACATAAACAAGAGAAAACATTAAGGTCGGCCTTTGACAAAAGCATAATACTGTCTGCGCCATTGTTTCACGCGATTGCGCATCATAACTATTTCGAAATTAAAACACTAATCATCTCACTGTTTTGTTACAGCGAATCTAGCCATTCTGTGTCGTCATACACTTGGATGCAAAGCAGTTTCTATAAGCGGATGTGTTTGTACGCTGACCAGAGCTCGATTCTTGACTAATGTTTATCGCTAAAAAAATTTAAGGAAATTTTTAAATACTAACGTTATGCATTTATTTAAACAAAAAGTGTATTAAGGTCTCACCTGAAATTCTCTTCATTTGATCGCAAAAAACATGTAAACATTTCCCTGATTTTTCCTTTCGTGAATCTTGTGACGTTTTGCTGGGAGATGGGTAAGATGTTAATTCTCCACTACCCGGGGCCACCTGTAACCGTAGGTTAACCACCAAAACACACTTTCTGGCTGGTCACACGTGTTAGAAAGATGAAAGATAATGTAGTGTGATAATTCTAGAGGATAGCTCGAGCTCCCTGATACATACAGCCAGGATAGTAAGTAAATAAAGTGACAGGCTACAGCATAAAACATGTAAGTGAGTTATACTAATGTGAGTGGTCTGAGTATCAACAACAAATCTATTCAACAAGCAATAACATAACAGCATGGTTACATATAGCAAATAGTTCAACAGTTACAATGGAGTTTTAAAATATATTTAAGTACATAGTCAAGACCTTGTGGTGTCATAGGAGAATATTCGTTTTTAGTGTTATGGCACTGTAGTAGTTATTTTGGTTCATTTGTATTAGTGAACTATAGATGAGTTTATAAGAGAATACTGAATGTTTCTGAGTAACTATAAAAGTACTTCGAATAAAGTTCTTGTGAATTCAATTGTATTTTGACCTAAGCTGTGTAGTTGTGACTTTATAAATACATAACTTTAGGATCTCCAGAAATACCATCTAGGATCTCCAGATATACCATCTAGGATCTCCAGATATACCATCTAGGATCTCCAGATATATCATCTAGGATCTCCAGATATACCATCTAGGATCCCAGTGAATGTCAAAGCAGACGCACATGTGGTCTGTTGAACCGGTTCTTGGCACACGGGTCATTCTGCTATGGTGTTGCTTCATGATGCAATACTCACCAAAGTCAACCACAAGATAAAGTGGTTCTGTTCTGGCATTGTTTCGCAGCTCAATTCTCATTGATGAATGTCCCAGATAAGGTCTCAGATAAAGTGCCAATCTTCATCAGTAATATATACAGAGGATGATTTTCTGTTCTGTTGAAAACCGGCAATAGGAATATAATGACTAAGTAAAACACAAAATTTAAGTAGAATTTAAAGATTAAGTAGAACTCAGTGATAACTACGTTTAACATAGAGACTGCGCAAAATACAAAGACTAAGACTCAGTAAGTGAAAAGAACTATTTAGAACACAAAGATTAAGATTAAGTAGAATGTGGAAACTAATGAAACAATAATAAAACAAAACAAAAAATGAAGACTAAGTAGAACAGAGACTAAAACTAAAACAACGTAAGAGTAAGAAAAAGCTCAGAGACTGAAACTAATACAAAACACATAAAAAGTAAAACAAAGAGACTAAAAATAAAAAAAATTATAAAGAGTAAGTAAAGCATGGAGACTAAAAATTAAAAAGATTTTATAAAGCGTAAGTAAAATATGGAGATTAAAAATAAGAAAATTATGAAGAGTAAGTAAAACATAGATACTAAAATTTCGTAAATACAAGGATTAAGATTTAATGCAGAGATTAAAACTAAATAGAAAATAAAACAGGGACTAAGTAGAGAGATATTAAGATTAAGTAGAAACAGAGATTAAGACTAAGTAGGCAAAAGAAAACAGGGACTAAGTAGAGAGATATTAAGATTAAGTAGACAAAAGAAAATAAGATTAAGTAATAGAAATAAAGACTAAGTACAAAAGAGATATTAAGGCTAAGTAGACAACAGAGACTAAGACAAAGCAGACAACATACACCAAGACTAGCAGAACGCAAATTCAAAGATGAAGTAGAAAATACAGATTAATACTATGTAGAAAACACAGACTATGCTATGTAGAAAACGGAGAGTAAGACTAAATAGAAAGTAACACGAAGTAGAAAGAAAGATTAAGTAGAACAAGAATAAATTGGCCCTTCAGTGATGTTTTCAAGATTCTTCAATCAATAAAGGATGGGTAATAGCAAATGTTTCCCTCTAGGGCAGGGGTGCACAAACATTTTAGGCCAGAGAGCCAAATTTCCAATTGATAGTGCGTGGAGGGCTGCAAGTCAGATTGCACATGGATGGCTCAGTAGAAAAGAAACAACACAAATAAAGAAATAAAGTCCTCCGGGGGCCACATAGAGCCCTGTCTCGGGTCGTAGTTTGTGCACCCCTATCTAGGGTTAAACGTAATATATTTCTTTTCTTATAAAAGAATTTAATGAAAAGAAATAAGTCAGACCTCTGATTTTACAAACTATTTTGAATTTACGCGTTATATAAACAGCCTGAGATATGAGTGTGTTTATGTATGCATAAGTAATAGGGTGTTGATTGGATGCTGAGGAATTAATTAGCCTTGCAGTGAGATTTCTTTATTGTTGCTTAAGTTGTGTCATTCACATTTTCAAGCACTGAGGTCACACCGCATATATGAGACATTACAATTTTTTTAAAATCAAAGCCAAGCTAACAACAGGACGTTTTCACAATGCCAATTTAACGATAGAACGTTTCCGCAAAGCCAAGCTAGCAACAGACCGTTTTCACAAAGCCACGATAACAGCAGGACGTTTCCACAAAGCCAAGCCATCAACAGAACGTTTTCACAACGTCAAGCTAACGACTGGACGTTTCCACAAAGCCACGCTAACAAAAGGACGTTTCCACAAAGCCAAGCTAACAATAGGACGTTTCCACAAAGCCAAGCTAACAATAGAACGTTTTCACAAAAAGCCCAGCTAACAATAGGACGTTTCCACAAACCAAGCAAACAATAGGACGTTTTCACAAAGCCACGGTAACAAAGAACGTTTCCACTAAACCACGCTAACAGCAGGACGGTTTAACAATACCAAGCTAATAACAGAACGTTTCTACAAAGCCAAGCTAACAACAGAACGTTTCCATAAAGCCAATCTAAAAAGCGAACGTTTCAAAAAGCCAAGCTAACAACAGGCCGTTTTCACCAAGCCAAGCTAACAACAGAACGTTCCCATAAAGCCAATCTAAAAAGCGAACGTTCCACAAAGCCAAGCTTAATAACAGAACATCCAGGTAGCTGAAGTGGTCATTTCATATACCACAGAATTCAGCAACCATACAATTAACAGCTACAGAAACCCTTGTTCAGGACACCATTACTATGTATATTGCATTTGAAAATTTCGATTTAGTATAAATCATAATGTTCCACAATTATACAACAAAAACGAAATATGCAATCGTTTGGTACATACATTTTAATAAGCTATAATTATAGAACAAAACCATTAAGCTCCATTACGTGAATTAAATTTTGGTAGGTTAGTCGAAATACGTTATAATTTTACGGAACGAAAGAAACAAGATCCTTTCCTTGTATAACAAATTGGCACAAACAGCGTAATGTCATAATTACAGAACAAAACCAACAATATCCTTTACGTGTAATACGTTTTAGAACATAAATAATATGTTATAGTTACAGAACAAAACCAACAATATCCTTTACGTGTAATACGTTTTAGAACATAAATAATATGTTATAATTACAGAGCAAATAGAACAAGATGTCAGGCACGAGAAAAAGAGGTGAGAAAAAGTGAAGAAAGACTGGAAAGAAAGAGAGAATTAAAGGATGGAAAAGAGGGAAGAGGCGATACATTGACGGAATGGATGTGGGGATGAAGGAGAGAAAATGAAAGCAGAGAACGATGGGTAAAGTTAAGGAAGATGGAGACAATAGGGTAAGAATGTATGACAAACTAAATTTGTCCATTCCTATTTTTAATTTTAATTGTTATTTAAGTTGCTAAATTGTCAGATTGACCAGATCTTGGGCACTCCTTATGGTGTTAGTTTGAAAGTGTCTGAGTTTGAAGTAAACAGACTAAGGGAAGAATATTCTAGATTTGCTGACCTAGTGGAAACTGAGTGAGCATTTCTTTTTATTATCCAATGATTATGATTTATGAGAACAAGACTAGCTAATATATATATTGTAATATATATTGTAATTGTGTTCTCTGATAGGACTAACCTGCAATTTGTATTGACTCTATTGTTGAACTATAATTAGCTGTAATATATATTGTAATTGTCATTTGTATAGTTGATTTTTTATTTCAATAAATTTATTTTTAAACTTATCCACCTTCTTATGCATTGACATTCGTATGTTGGAGGATAGGGGATCACTACATATAGATTAAAGTCAGATTTGTCTTCTCCTTAGGTAAGAAGTTTCCACCTGCAGAAACCTTATGTGACTGTAAACGTTGTTTTATGTTGTGAAAACGTTCACAGCGCCAAAATATCCGCAAAAGTGAGAGACGAGTGGTGTTGTCTGTTGGAGAATAATTAATAAAATAAAATTAATTTTCTCATAATTTTGAAATAAGTTATGAAAGATTAATTAAAAATAATAATTATCTTCATTAACTAAGTGGCTCACGTGTCACGGAAATGATGAAGGCGAGAAAAGGAGATGTCAATTAAGAAAAAAAAGGAGACGGGATAGGAGAATCAGAAAGGAGTGTAGGAATGAAAATAAAGGAGGAGATAATCGACGAAGGGAGAGCAGTAAGGGATAAGGACATAGGAAAAATAATGGAGGAGATGAAAATGGGAGAATTGGGTGGGGGAAACAGAAAAAGGCGAAAGATGGAAGAGAGAAGGGGTAAAAGCAAAAATTTGATACGGGTTGGCGACTAGGGTGTGTAAGGGGTGAGGACTGTTGGGTAGATACGAAAAGGAAAAAGGAGAATTGAAGAGAGGGAATGAAAGATTGAAGGAGATAAAGGAGGGTGAAGGGAAGGAAGGAGAGGGTAAGAAAGGAGGGCAATAATGAGAATAGAAAAGAAAGGAGGGAAAGGGTGGCAATAAAGTGAAGAAAGGAGAAAAGAGAAAGAAGAAGGGGAAAATGAGAAGGGGAGATGTAGAGAGGGGTGATGAGAAGGGGTGATGTAGAGAGGGGTGATGAGAAGGGGAGATGTAGAGAGGGGTGATGAGAAGGGGAGATGTAGAGAGGGGTGATGAGAAGGGGAGATGTAGAGAGGGGTGATGAGAAGGGGAGATGTAGAGAAGGGTGATGAGAAGGGGAGATGTAGAGAGGGGTGATGAGAAGGAGGAAAGGGATGGGGAGGGAAGGGAGGTGCCATAAGAGAGTGAGAATATATTTTGGCATATTATTGACACGCACTAACATACCCACCCTTCTTTCCTTATGTTTTGTTTTCTTAAAATTTTAAATTTCAAGTGCCTTCAAATTAAATTGATTTACAGACAGGCAATTACTGATATTTTCTATCGTCCCCACTTCCCATTCCCAGTCAAGGCGAGGACATTAAGACAGTTATGGCATCTGTAGTTAAATGTGCAATATTCGTGATAAAAACATTAATTTTATTTGAAAGCTATATGTGAGTTTGGTTTTAAAAAGCGCAGAATTAAACATGGTCGTGTTTATATCTGCAAAAATAATTACCAATCGTGACATTATCTTAATGTTGTTTATCAGTTTCAATGGCATTTTGTCAGTCTCAAAATAATAATGTCGATGTCCATTTAAACTTTTGTCTTCTTACGTTGCGTGCTGAACACAAATTAATTATGGCTTGTTGTAGACAGAATATACATTCTACTCAAGTGAACAGTGTTCCAGGAAAACATATGACCACTGTGGTAGAGATTGATAGAAATGGTATCTACATATTACCTGGTTTCCACAAATTGGGAAGATGGTGTCGTTGTGAATAAAACTCACGCCCGAAGGGCAGATAACTGTTTAAAATATCTTGCTAGTGCAGTGTTCACTCAGAGCACAATTAAAATGTCTTGATTTAATTTATTTGAGCTAAATTTGGGAATGCAACTCAATCTTGAAGAAGCAGAATGAATCCGAATTAAAAGTTAAAACGCACTTGTGACACGCAATACGTCTAAAATTAGCGCCATGTTTGTTGTCATATCATGAATTTTTAAAAGGTTGAAAAGAAAAAAGAAAGGAAAAAAAGATATCGACCCCGGCTTCCTGTTGATTGCTCGAGTTTCTGAAGCAGCACTCACACGTTTGGATCTAAGCAAAATGCCTTGAAGATCTTGGAACACTGTCTCTGGTAAATGTTTTTTTATACTTTTTTCTTCATGTCAAAACATCCCTCCTCCCCCAACCCCTTCTCATATGACGTTGGCACGCGTACCTCAGTGGTCTTAAAGCGATTAACGATCGAGAACTAGAGATATGCAAATGAACTGGTGGAGCACATTGTGATTCGATTTTGACACGTGCAGGGTTTCACGACTCCTTGGTACACTTGTCGTCTGGTGTTCTGAGTTCTAGTACAACTTATAGTTGTATTTTTTAATAATGAAAAAAACATTGTATTATATTTTAATATTATTCCCGATCGGAATTATTTAACACGGAAATTTAATTTTTGCTTACAGTCTGTACAGCTTTCTCTGCATACGCAAAAATCTAGAGAGAAGTGTTGATTTGGGAGGGAGAGATTTAGTGTCATGAGTGAGACAATTGATTTTGGGAGGGAGAGATTTAGTGTCATGAGTGAGACAATTGATTTGGGAGGGAGAGATTTGTGTCATGAGTGAGATAATTATTAGCTGGTGAATTAGTGTTGCACATATTTGCTTATTCAGCCTGTTTTTCGATTTTAACTGCCAAGGGATCTTTAGTGTTTTGCTACCTGTAGTTAACAAGACCCGATTTATCGTTCCTAACGACGAAACAGACCCTAATGTTACCAGTTTAAGAACTTGGAGCAGTTGACTGCCTGTAAGAATTCTTTCATCCTAGAAGGGTTCAAAACCCGATCTTTTGATCGAGACTAGTTTCTTGTATTCTGCGCTATTGATGTCTACGTGTCATACATTCTGGCTATTTCCTGGCTGTGTGCGATAGTCTAATGTCCTACATTCTGGATATTGCCTGTCTGTGTGTGATATTCTAATGTCCTACATTTTGGATATTGCCTATCTGTGTGCGAGAGTTCAGTGTCCTCCATTCTGGATATTGCTTGTCTGTGTGCAAGAGTTCAGTGTCCTCCATTCTGGATATTGCTTGTCTATGTGCGAGCGTTCAGTGTCCTCCATTCTGGATATTGTCTGTCCTATACGATATACCAGAGAACGTTAACTAGGAAAAAACAAACCCTTCAGTCCTAGCTCTGGGGATATAATGACATTTTCATTGTCTCTTATGGTTTTAGAGAGCACTCAGTTCACATTTCCATCGTGATGGCAACTCAATTTGAAAATCGGGCAAGTATCAGGCTTGAGTGGACATGTATAACTGCATGGATTCGAGATGATCTGGTACGAACAATTTGCTCAAACGTTTATTGGTGGTCTAAAAATCAGAATGTATGGCTGTGGATTAGTTTAGATCCTTGAACATCCCTGATACATCACACCATACAATAATCACAGATCGGTTTTAGAGTGCTACATCTCGCCTACGCTGGCTTGCCGACGACTACTATCTCCGGCACTGACGTCATTACGTAGTCGAATGACGATTAAAACCAGACGTCTTTAGAGTTTAAAGTTTATATAGGTTATGATGCATCAGAACTGATTTATAATCACGGGTAGATAATTGCTATCGCGTGCATTATTTACTTCAGCTGCAATACGATTTCATTTCTTAATTTTAGACTTGCTTGCGCTTTTCATCATTACAATCTTAAGGCACTATGCGATGAGTCATTTGACCACTCCTACCAGCAATGAGCTACAGATTCAAATGACATGGATAACATGCACTCACTCTTCATCATTAACTGTGCCTTCTACAGAAGAATTAGATTGTTAACGGAAGAAGAGATTGAATATCTCAACGGTCTGAAAGATGCTTTGACAACACCCCAAATTTGATCATATGCCATCTTCACCCAACTCTAAATCACCCATTCATCTACATATACCTCTAAATCAACTATTCATCTACATATACCTCTAAGTCACCTATTCATCTACATATACCTCTAAATCACCCATTCATCTACATATACCTCTAAATCACCCATTCATCTACATATACCTCTAAATCACCTATTCATCTACATATACCTCTAAATCACCTATTCATCTACATATACCTCTAAATCACCCATTCATCTACATATACCTCTAAATCACCTATTCATCTACATATACCTCTAAATCACCTATTCATCTACATATACCTCTAAATCACCCATTCATCTACACAACTTCTGTGATGGTCCGACCTTGAGGTAAATTATGCTCCTTGTTTTTCTATTATTAATATTAATAATCAGTAAGTATTAGTTACTAGTTACTGCTCAATGGCTGATTATGTAATCTGCCATACCCACCTAGCTACATGCAGTAAGGGATTTAGGTCACGCAAGGACAGTGGAGATGTATAGAAGGGGAGAGGTGAAAATAAAGATGGGTGAATGTTGACAGGACACGAGACACCCTTATATGGACATTCGCGTTCCGATCAGTGGTGCGAGAGAACTTGTAGTTTGACGCTAAGTCATTATATTTTTATGTTGCTGATAGACCGCGCATTCTCACGCACTGCTCCCATTCATCAAGGGTTCAAATCTGCGTAGAGGAGAAGAAGGTTTTGCATGTTTCCGAGAGTGGTAAATATATTGACTTCTCAGAAATTATTGTTATATATTATTGATTAGAATGTTATGTAGAATGTTCGTATATTTTTACTAATGATTGTTGTATGCATATCTCTTTCAGAGAAGGTTATGTGGCGCTAGTGATAATTCATGGTGTACGTGTAGATGACAAAATTGAGATAAGTACATGTGTACTTTGCTTTATCCATTGTAAAACCATTTGTAGTAAGTGAAGCTAAATGGTAAATTGAGATAATAATGCAATGTAATTTTAGTATAGAACAGTCATTGATTATTGTTGTATACATTGAGATTCATGTAAATGTGGAAATGGAAATATTATTGTCTCATTTTGTCAATATTTCTCCATGACGAGAATTTTGTAAATTATAAGTTAGCATGTAGATAACGTTTACTGACGTAAAATTGTAAGAGAACTCGAACCACACAATATGTAATTGACCAGATAAACACTATTTTGGGCACTCCTTAGGATGGTATATTTGGAAGTAAACAACTCAGGTAGAGAATATGTTAGAAATTTTGCTGATGCAATCCAAACCAGTCCTAAGTGGATGAGTAGTTTTTTGTCTAACAGGCTCACATCTGTTTATTAAAAAAATTATCCAATGGGGATTGACTGGAAGTTTCCTTGTTGAAGAAGTACTCTATACTAATCACTTTGTCTTTGAATATAACTTGAGTCCTGTCATACAGGCGATCGTTAGCTTATGGTAAGTTAATTGTCGGATAAAGAAAGAATGGACTTGAAATATTTTGTACATGTTTTCTATTGACCTATGATTTGAATTTGAGAATGCCTTATGTAACTGAACATTATTTCCATGTTCACTAATTTGATTATGTTGTATATTATACTTGCGAATTTTGATTAATGCTATATTTCTTATGCTTTGTGTGTATCAGGCAAACGAAATTGTTGCAGGATTTATACGTTGAGAATGTTTATAAGAGAGAAAGGAGTTTAGAGATGATATATGCCTGAAATGTAGTGCTGCCTTAATTTGACTTATGCAGAGAAGCAGGCTTTTTCTTCCTTTGCTTCAGGCAACATGGATTACTATATCCTATTTGGTCATATTGTTGTGTGAATCTATCGAGATTACATACACACACTGACACACAACGCCCACAATTATGTACTTTGCGTGTTATGTACTTTTGTGTGTGTGCGATTGTACGTGCACGAGATTTACTCACATACCCTTCCAATGAAGGTATTAAGCGAACATTAATAAAATAAACTTTTATAATTCTTTCCTTCTTTTCACCTTTGACATTAAAACAAATTTAGAAAAGGGAAGAAAATATGCGACCTTTGACTAATAGTGAAACTTTAATCTCTTCTTAAATTTTTCTAAGCATTACCCTAACCCACTACACTATTTTCATGACTCTCCAAAACTCTGGCACAGACTGTCTATTAGCGGTAATCTGTGACTCTTAGACGTCCGTCTGCTGGTCCAGGTGGCATTATTTAAACTTCCTAATGGCTGTACGTGATACCTGACCGTGATAGCTACCTAGTTTTCCCGACATCCTAATTTGATTGGTAGAATTAAACAGCGATAGTCAAACTGGGGCAGACGGTCTTCAGTTGCCATCAAATATGTTGTCCTGAAATCTCTTCAGATTGGTTCTTCCTTTAGTTGTAAAAAGCCTCCTGATAGTTAAGCATTTCAAAGATGTTACTTTAGACCATTTATACAATGATGCAATTTTGGTCAATTTATAAAAAGATGTCATTTTGGACAATTTATACAATGATGTCATTTTGCACCATTTGTTTTACAATGATGCCATTTTGGACCATTTTATTTTACAATGAGGTCATTTTGGACCATTTATACAATGATGTCATTTTGGACAATTTATACAGTGATATTATTTTGGACACTTGATACAATAATGTCATTTTGGACCGTGTGTCAAATAAGTGTTTTAGGCTATTGTTTTGTTCCTGGACGTTGTCGTGGATATCAGTTTGACTCGATTATGCTATGCCAATAATTTTGTAAGTGATAAAGCATTATCACTCGTATTTTAGTTCGTTACTTAGAACTCGTTTCTTAGAACTGACTGAATGCGTGATAGGTTGTAATGTTCCACCATCGTCTTGCCAAGAAGTCTGCGTTCTAAGAGTGAAGACCGAGTCACACTGTACGACATTTATTGCAATATTGGAACTGACACCGACATAATCAGTCCCCTGTTTCCATTCCTGATGAATTGCAGACGTTTCCCTCCTCTGGGACAGATCCTCTTCCTTCTAATCTACGACCGGTGAATTGTTTATAGTGAGAGCGAGGGATTGCAACAATGGACATCAATACTCACAGGAAAAAAATTCTTTTTTACGGACTTGTCCGAGATCTCTTACTGTCACTTCAATAGGAAAGAGACGTGAAACCCAAAAGACAACATTTTTCTTTGATCGGGTCGTATATAGTTGTTATTGTTAATTAGATGATGTTATAAAACTGACTGGATGGTTACAGTACTTTTTCGTCATTCCGTGATTTTTATTATTTTGCTTATTCCAGTTAGTTAGAAATGTGGGAAGCATTTGTTTCTGTAACTAAAGCAAGTGAGCCATTACTATTCTCCTTGCTAATATATATGTCTATCTTTGAGTGTATTTGTTTGAGTGTCATTTTATTTGGTGTCTCTCTTATACTTGTATTAATTGTTTGGTTTGGACGGACTATGATGCTTTACATACATAGTATTTGTGTTTCATGAGATCCATATCATTCTTTCACTATTCTTCTTATAAAAGTCTTGAACTATGTCTGTCTTTCCCTCAATCGACACGACCCTTGCTATTTTTCTCTCTCACGACTATCACTTGAAGAAGCTTCCAAACACGCTGGCTAGGATGATTCTCAGAGCGCCATAACGATGACGTCACTCCACCCGTCCAATCTTCATTCAGAACAGCATACAGCATACAACACAGCACTCAACACACAACTCACAGCACACAACACAGAGCACTCAAGACACAACTCACAGCACGCAACACAAAAGACAGCATGCAACACAGAGCATATGAGACACAACTCTTTGTTCGTCGTCAATAGTTAAATTAATAATATTTCAGTTTCGTTATCCTAGATATGATATTATTTATAGGGATTTATGTATTAGTGAATATAATAATAATAGTGGTTTCCCAATTTAACTTGCTACAAAGAATAAATAATGTATTAAACCTGCCGATACTGCTACTTTTTTCTGCAAGTAACAATTATAATTCTTTATAGTAAACATACTTTACGTAACGTTAGGTACTTTCATTTCATAACGCTAATGCTCATTTATTCTATGGTGGAGTAAATTTGCCTATCCTTATCTTAAATTTAATTGTTATATCAAATTGTGAAATTGTCTGAGTAATCCGACCTTAGGCACTCCTTATGACGGCATTTTTGAAAGTGTCAGAATTGAAGTAAACACCCGAGTAGAGAATACGCTGGAAATTGCTGATGTAATGCAAACCATCCTAACTGGGTGAGTAGATTTTATTATCCAATGGTTATGATGTACGAGAACGAGGCCAGTCAATGGGCTGAGATCTAAAGGTTTACATACTGTAGAGAAATCTGTTGTCTGATCACTTGAATTTGAAGTGGCAAAGAAGTCCAATCTTGAAAGGTGGCCATTAGCTTGATGATGAGTTAACTGACTGATTGAGAGAGAAGGACTTAGAAATATTTCATGCACTGTTTCTGTTGATGTGTTATACTTGTGTTTTATGTAGAGATGTATTGTGTGAGTAGACTATTATTTCTACAAAGGTTTGAACTAAACTGCTCGTATGAAGTGTGATATACTTGATATTGTTTTGATAGCAGCGTTTATTATGCTGCATGCTTGTATTGGGATAATACATACCATTGCAGGAAATTGTAATTTAAGATTTGAATATATGAAAGAATGGAGTTATAAAGCGATAAACTCGAAACTTAGCATTTGTTCCCTGATTATATTTTGCAGCAAGTAAGCAGCCTTTCACGTATTATTTGAAACTACTGGTTCACTGATTGTAAACCATTATGACCAGGGAGATGTGGCAATCATCTGCCATTGTGTGTGTAAATGTAAAAGAATACAATACACTCCTTTGATGTATGGTGGCAAAGTATGCTGACTACATGGAAAAAAAATTCTGGTACTCTGAAGTACTAGAAATTACTACAATTAATATTCTGCTTGAGTGAACTGGTACGGTGGAAAAGCCCAGGTTGACTTCTAGAGAACAAACAGTTAATCTCTTTCAATGTGAGGAGAGAAACATGAAGAAATTGAACTGAACTATAATTTTTGACATTGTTGCAAAAAAGATGTGAAAGACTATTGAGAACGTGCCTAATCCAGGTTATGCAAAAACTATTATCACTTATTTCTAATAACTCTATTTCTATTCTCTGATAAGAACAATCCTGTGATTTGTATTGAATGTTTGCATTGTATTTTAGGCATAATACCGTGTAGTAAGGAAATTATTTGAACTTGATTTCATGGAAATGTTGATGTCAAGTATTCTGTGTCATTGTATTTGTCATAATTATCTATATTTGATTATTGATTTAATACATTTATTGTGAAATTTATTGATCTTCTTATGTATTTTGATAGCCTTAAGTTGGAGAAGAAAGTGGGTGGATAGGGACTCACTAAATATAGATTAAAGACAGATTTGTCTTCTCCTTTAGTAAGAAGTTTTCTACCTACGGAATATTGTTGTATGACATTACATATTTATCTTTAATGTTGTGGAAGAGAGAAAACATTTACAGCACCCATATATCCGCCAAGTGAGAGACGAGTGGTGTCTGCTGGAGGATCATTAATAACATAAATTAAGATTCTCATCACTTGTAATTAGTTTTGGATGATTAATTAATTAATAATAATTAATTCCATTAAGTGGAGCCAGGCTCACATATTCTTTCTTTGCATTCGTCACAGATGTCCACATTTGATTATCAAGCCGAATACGATATGCAAAATAAACATTCGTCACAGATGTCCACATTTGATTATCAAGCCGAATACGATATGTAAAATAAACATTCGTCACAGATGTCCACATTTGATTATCAAGCCGAATACGATATGCAAAATAAACAACATTATTAAAGAAAAAAATTTATATTAGAAAATAACTTTCCCCATGCTAATTAATGTTTAGCATTACGTTCTATTCAAGCATGTGACTGCCGCAGTCTTTCTTAGGATAAAAATATCCTAGAGCAAATTACATTTAAAAAAAAACACTTTGCATTTTATGATGTTTTTCTTGTGTCACTATATTAGTATGAATAATATTGATCGCTAATGCGAAATAAACAAACCTTTAGCTAGACAAGTAGTCAGTCGTGTTATTGTCTGACCGTTAAGCCTGCAGACAAAGCAATGCGCTAAGCCATTATTGGAAGTTCGTGAAGATCGTGCAAATGGATACTCAGTAGGGGGGACGTCAATACGCAAAGGAAAAGGGGCCGTAAACAAGGTGCTAGACTGTCATATATGGCCAATGTTGTTTCATTGTAAAGTGTAGACAGAAATGTGAACTAAAGTCACGTGGATAATTGCACTCACTTCCTAGAGAGAGAGAGAGAGAGAGAGAGAGAGAGAGAGAGAGAGAGAGAGAGAGAGAGAGACAGAGAGGTCGGGGAAATAAAGAAATCGAAATTATTGGACTCCATCTATACAGTACGTATAAATTGATTTTATGATAGTGGAATTAGAAATGTTTTATTATTTACAGTTTATTGCTTAGAGATTCTATTACTTCCTAAATTACGATTGATTAAGTGTGAAGACTATTACATACACGTATTCTACAGAGATACATAAGTGACATAAACAAGTACTTGTTACTGAATTCATTATGTGTGAAGGCTATTACATACACGTATTCTACAGAGATACATAAGTGACATAAACAACTATTTTTGTTACCGAATTCATTATGTGTGAAGGCTATTACATACACGTATTCTACAGAGATACATAAGTGACATAAACAACTACTTTTGTTACCGAATTCATTATGTTGGAGATTGAAGCGTACGAGTTATAAGCCGCCATTTTTCTTTGTACTGTGAAGTCTCCCTGAGGACAGGAACCTTTGATTGTAACATGTTTTCTTTGTACTGTGAAGTCTCCCTGAGTACAGGAACCTTTGATTGTAACATGTTTTCTTTGTACTATGAAGTCTCCCTGAGGACAGGAACCTTTGATTGTAACATGTTTTCTTTGTACTATGAAGTCTCCCTGAGGACAGGAACCTTTGATTGTAACATGTTTTCTTTGTACTGTGAAGTCTCCCTGAGGACAGGAACCTTTGATTGTAACATGTTTTCTTTGTCCTGTGAAGTCTCCCTGAGTACAGGAACCTTTGATTGTAACATGTTTTCTTTTTCACACGTAAATTAAGAGTGAATAGTATAAGTGAAATTATTGTGGGCTACAAAAAATAACAAATTACCCTTTTAAATTATCTTGAAATATTGATATATATTTTTATTGTCTCTTTGTGACAACTGGTGGAAGTATAATTTATGGAGTAACCGTAATAGTTGTTTTCGTTGGTATGCTAATATTAAGCGATTTCACGCTAATTGCATTGTACCAGGATTAAATAATGACATGTTAAGGGACCAAGTTATGAATTCTTGCTGTCGATATAGCGTGTATTTAGTTCAGACTATCTGTTGCCCGTGGTTTCATTCACATAAATGTCAGGTTTCAGATTAATTTGCTTAAAGTAAAATTACTTTATAATATGTGTTTATTTTTATCACCAGGTAACAACCGTAATACAGCAACAAATGAAAAGATAGAGGGAAGGGAGAATGAAAAAAATCACAGAGAGATGGAGAAAGGAGAGAAATAAATGAATGAAAAAAGGAAATTGAAGAAATGATAGATTGATAATAAAGGAAAGAGAGAGTGTGATAGTGGGAGAAAGAAAAAGAGAGAACATGAGAGAGAGAGAGAGAGAGAGAGAGAGGGAGAGAGAAAGAAAATGAGAGAGAATGACAGAAAGAAAATGCATTTTGTTCTCTTTCGGGTAGGTATTGCACATATTAGAGCTAAACACAGCGTAAAGCAACCCACCAAAATCCAAAATCCAATATTTACAAAAGCCCCAAATCTAATACCCACAATGATAAATGCAGTCTGAGTGAAACATGAATTGTCCAATGTTCATGGGTCAGATTGATATGTTAGCCAAGGCCTGCGCACGTGCGCTTTATTTTTAATGGAAAACTTTCGTAGTTTTAGTGTTACTGGTGAGCTGTCTTATAAGATAGCATAATGTTACATAGCCTGTCTTCATTCTAGGGCACAAAAGTATACAGCAGAAATAATGTTATATAGCCTGTCTTCATTCTAGGGCACAAAAGTATACAGCAGAAATAATCAAAATTTGTCCAGTACTTTTTTACTTAAACCTCCACAAACTCACAACTATAATATTTTTATTTTATGTATAGATGTGGATAAGGTACATTACTAAAACAAAAAACAGTATTTTGTCCAGCTTGATTCGGGTTATGACCTACAAGAGGCATAACTCAGATGATTGAAGAGAGGAAGTCTACATCAGTTTACTTCCAGGGCTGGCTTGAATTAGTGCCAGTGGACGGGGTATTTTGCGATGGGCTGAATGGAACTTTCCATTTACTACCAGTCCAAGGAATAAATTGAGAAATAAACGACACCCTGTGGACATGCAACTTGCCAAACCTATGATTACTATATATATATTTGAGAGTTACCTCCCCTACACAAATGTTGTTGTGACAAATCTAACTCAGTCTATCTATTTCAAATAGGAATGACCGATACACAAATGTTGTTGTGACAAATCTAACTCAGACTATTGATTTCAATAGGAATGACCGATATGGTAATCGTAGCGTGTTTCCCTTTTATTAATGAAACTGGTAAATATTATTTTCAGTCATGTTCTTTAAATTTTATTGTTATTATTTTCACCATGTCTTAATTAGTTTTTTGGATGATCAGTAATTGGGATTGTCGGGGAGGGGGGTGGGTGGCGAGCCACAAGATTTGATGCAGGAGATTTAATTAATTAAGTGGTGTGAATAATAAGCTGCCGATCCTAGAGGCAACGTTAACTAGTCGCTATAGTGAGTTGACATTTTTCTTATAGATTTAATATAGTGATCCTAGAGGCAACGTTAACTAGTTTTATAGTGAGTTGAAAATTTTCTTTATAGATTTAATATAGTGATCCTAGAGGCAACGTTAACTAGTTTTATAGTGAGTTGAATATTTTCCTATATTTAATATAGTGATCCTAGAGGCAACGTTAACTAGTTTTATAGTGAGTTGAATATTTTCCTATATTTAATATAGTGATCCTAGAGGCAACGTTAACTAGTTTTATAGTGAGTTGAATATTTTCCTATATTTAATATAGTGATCCTAGAGGAACGTTAAGTAGTCTTATAGTGAGTTTAATATTTAATATAGTGATTAGAAGAGTACATTAAGCTGAAGGGCTGTACGTAGTATTAATATTAATAAACTAAACGAATAGCTTAATTAATTACTTTACTAACAGGGCCATATACAAACAAAATGCGCAACAGTTTTGTATAGTATTCCGTGGAGTGTTCGTGATTTATCAGTTTTCTTGAATGCAAATAAGTTTACACAGGTATTCCTTAATGCCCCATATAACTTAAGTTAATTCGTTATTCCTTAATGCACATAAGTTTATTTCAAAATAATATTATGTCTGCATCAAATAATTATCAATTTATGAAAAGGCATTAATTTTTCAAATGTCAACGCTAATAAACAAAACTGTGCCAATTTATCTATCTATCTATCTATCTATCTATCTATCTATCTATCTATCTATCTATCTATCTATCTATCTATCTATCTATCTATCTATCTATCTATCTATCTATCTATCTATCTATCTATCTATCTATCTATCTATCTATCTATCTATCTATCTATCTAATCTATCTAATCTAATCTAATTTATCTATCTATTCTAATCTAATCTAATCTAATCTATCTATCTATCTAATCTAATCTAATATAATCTATCTATCTATCTATCTATCTATCTAATCTAATCTAATCTATCTATCTATCTATCTATCTATCTATCTATCTATCTATCTATCTATCTATCTATCTATCTATCATTCCTGTCAGACTATAAAGCATAAACATTTTACCTGTAATAAAGCTTTAACCAAGCATCATACATTTAAATTAAATGATGAAATTCAAGAAAATGACGTAAGCGAGATTTACTTATCCACTAACAGGATGTCGATTTCTCTCTAGATAAAGACATCGGCAGATTAGATTCTTCCCATAGACATCTCATTTAGTTCATCACAAGTGAACAATGAATTCAGCTGTTTTGACCTTTCACAAATTACATGCTTTTCTGGATACAGTTATGCAGTATCAACGAAGTAAAGTTACACTTATATTTTCCAGATACAGTTATGCCATATCAACAAAGTAGAGTTATAGACCAAACAATTAAAATAGAAAAATCCCTAAGTCATAACTAACAATTTACAGAGCAAGGTTATGATGAAAATGGCTCTGAATCATAAATTTATTCTACAGAGATCCAAAGTCATTGCATGCATTCAGAGGAGTTTATGCTTATTGAGTTCCATTAGTAGTGATGACCAGTTTCATTCAATTTCAAAAGTACTCCAGGCGATGTCTAGTCCGTTTTAGGAAGGCACTGTTATTTTCTAAATTGCATATGTACTCAATGAGCAGTGCACGAGGTCTACTTAAACATATGTACTCAATGAGCAGTGCACGAGGTCTACTTAAACATATGTACTCAATGAGCAGTGCACGAGGTCTACTTAAACATACCATATGAATGATTATCACATACAGGAAAAAATACAGATATGGATGATAAATATAAAAGAAACAAGTGACAAATAAATAAAAGGGTGGAATTTTGTCACACATTGTATGTGTAATTTTTGTATAACACAAAGAGCTTTTATCATTTGCAAGTGGTTTATTTAGTCTTCCTTTATTAGCATTATATTTTAATACATTGTCAGAGACTATATTTAGTTTTCCTTTATTAGCATTATATTTTAATACATTGTCAGAGACTATATTTAGTTTTCCTTTATTAGCATTATATTTTAATACATTGTCAGAGACTATATTTAGTTTTCCTTTATTAGCATTATATTTTAATACATTGTCAGAAACTATATTATGTTTAAGACATACTTTTGAGTGGGAGCACATTTTATACTAAAACCTTTACCAAACTACATTTAAGATGTTAGCTATTATAACTCATTCACCACAGACCATAGCAACCGTAAACCTGATATTATATTCGTAAATAATATGAACAGCTAATCAGGTCTAACCCACCTTTAAATGAGGCAAAAAACACATCTAAAAATAATCGTAAATTATGAAATGATCATACAGCATACAATAAATAAATGCGTTGAAGAAAACAAACAAGACAAGCACAAAAAGGAGGACATCAATCATGCGTCCAAGATGAACAGTAAATCTAAATTTGAATGGAAAAACTTTACTTAACGAATAACTAGGCGATTAACAGCAAACAAAGGAACATAGATCATTTTAAAAGACATATTTTTTCCTTTTGAATTTGTACGTAATTGTATCTGTTCGTGTTTTTGTTGGGTTTCATTTATTTGTCCTGGCAATCCACCATAAAATATGGTTTCACCCTAAAAGCACTGCAATAAAAATGTTTTAAATATTTAGGTATCAATGACGTTTGCATTAAAACTGGGGTTAATAGTTTGCCTTAGAGAAGATTATTTTTTTTTAAAAGAAAGATTGTGTAACGCGCTGAAATAAGAAGCCAACATTTCCAGTGTCAGTAACGACAATATACCTGCTTAACATATGCATAGCACTGAATCAATTACCAGAATAAATTAAAGAATCTATCATAAAAACACGACAATCATCACACCATGGTGATCAAGACAATCTTATCGACAATCCCTTTAGTCAGAGAACAAGACAGTCAATACCCAGAGCACTCACGAGTCGTGAATTACATGAAAGATAACTCTTCAGCATGTATTGTTTCTTCGGCGTCGGTCGAGCTTGAGGGCGCAGCAAATAATACGTTGTAGATCTTTTAGAGCTGGAAATTTGATCTGAATTTGTTATCAGCGTACTTTCTTATCTTTCCTGTCACCAGAATACCTTATCTTTCCTGTCACCAGAATACCTTCTTATCTTTCCTGTCACCAGAATACTTTCTTATCTTTCCTGTCACCAGAATACCTTCTTATCTTTCCTGTCACCAGAATACTTTCTTATCTTTCCTGCCATCGCATTCTAATGTATTGGACAACGTATTATTCAACAGAAATTATTCAAACGTGGTTTCATAGAAATATTGATGTCAATTAATCTTTTTCAGTGTATTTATCATATGTATATTTGATTGTTGATTAATAAATGTATTGCTAAATTTATTGACCTTCTAAAGCATACTGATAACCTTATGATAGAGAAGAAAATGGGTGGATGGGATTTGCTAAATATAGATTTATTTTCTTGCTTCTCCGGTGTGTTTCTTTTTTTCTTTTCCTTTTTCAAAGGTCATTTTTCATCTTTGTGCGATTGTGACGGAAACTCGAAAAAAAGTTCTCGTTTGGTTTGCTTCTCAAGGGTTCGCCTTGAACCATGCCTTCTTTTCCTGCTGCATCAGACATTACAACAGCTATTTCAGTTAAATAATGAAATCAAAAATACTTTACAGAAACAAGGCCAAACAGTGCATCTGTTCAGGACGGCTGATTAAGAAAGAGATAGTAATTTATTATTTTCTTCTTCTCTCATGAAGCAGTACATCAGCAGAACTGTATGGGTTTCTGCGAGACACACTTCATCGTGAAGCTTGAAAAGGATGTTTCTGTTCTAAATGAAGCGTGATTAACTGTTGCAAAATGGGTGTGTGGGGGTTGTCACGAAAACAACAGTGCACACAGTGCTCGCGACGAATGAAGAAGAAACATTCTAAGCCGTTAGGACGCAGGAAACAAACTTATTAGTTCACTCAAGACGATCGTTATAAGAGTTACTTTATCAATGGCTATAAGAGTTACTTTATCAATGGCTATAAGAATTGTTTCATGAATGGCTATAAGAATTGTTTCATGAATGGCTATGAGAATGGTTTTATGAATGGCTGTAAAGAATTGTTTCATAAATGGTTATAATAATTTCTTTATGAATGGCTATAGCAATTTCTTCATGAATGTCTATAAGAATTTCTTTATAAATGTTGTGGGGGAGTAAATTTGCCTATCCGTATTTCTAAACTTAATAATTATATATTTGTTGCCAAGGTTAACATGAGCCGACCTTGGGCACTGCTTATGATAGTATTTTTTGGTAAGAGTAAGAGTTGGAGTAAACAACTCAGGTAAAGAATATGCTAGAACTTGATGATGTAATCCAAACCATTTCCAAGCAGATGAGTAGTTTTTCTGACTATTAGTCTCACACTTGCTCACAACAACTTTATTTAATGGACCAAAAGTTACTTCGTTGAAGAAAGTCTATATTCAAATCTCTTTCATTTTGACATAACTGGAGTCAGGTCATAAAAGCAATAATTACTTATGAGAGGAGCCTTTTATGTTGTTTTGTATCTGCTTCAGACTACAGTGACTATTGTACTCTATCACATCATGTTGGCGTGTGTATCCAGTGTTGAACTTATCAGTAAACGTGTTGCTGTAAGTTGATTCCTATGAATTCTGTTCGAGAGCCAATTTGGCGAAGATTGAGGCTTGAGTTTGGTCTCAAGAATTCACAAAGATTATTTTGAACATTCCTCATTGTGTGCTTGAGTAGTGCACACAAAGATTCTAGAACATTCTGCATGATATGCTTTGATAGCACATGATAAGTTCTGGACGATTCTCCATGGTGTGCTTGTGTGTGCATTGAAGATTCTGGAACAGTTGTGTAACATCGTATGCGGATGCATTCAGGCTGTATGTCTCAAACATTGTGTCAAGAATGTGATCAATGGTTTCAAATGTCTTGGCTCCTTGTCACACTATTGCCTGAGTGCAGTAACATTGGTTCCAGCCTATCTGAAGCTTTACACACAGGATGAATTTTTAAGATTTTCTTTTTAAAAAAATCACAATCACTCGGGAACCCCTAGCGACCTGTTTTGGAAGCCCAGTTCAGAAATCCTAATTTAGACATAATTTTGTTCCTCACACTGTTGCTGGGCAAAAACAAATTAACTCAGACCTACATATTTAGGGAAACAAAAAAATTCATCCCTTGCCTTCTTGGCACCCTGTACACAGTCAGGTCCTGTTTACAGAAAACTCACAAAGACCATTTCAATCGGTTTTAGAAATTATCTTTGCCTTCGCTTCGAAAATTTCATCTAAAGATATATGAGCTCAGACTCTGTGCCACTATCTTCTTCTTTGATTATCTCCACCTTACTTATTATGCAAGATGTTCGTGTCAGCCCACCACTGTGTCCGGGCGTCTGTAGACTTTCTTGCTAATCAGCTCTGAATAAAGTCATGTCTATTTCTATTTGACAGACAGCTCACGCACTCCGTCTCTGCCATGTAGTTTTCAGGGGCCGTAATCACGTTTATGTAAACAGAAATAAATCGGGCACGTCTCTCCACAGACAGATTAATTAAATATAAACATAATACATGTATGGGTAAAAGAAGAGGGACAGAAGTAGTGTGTAGAAAACGTACGTTTTATAGTTTTTCCCCCAACCCCATTTCGTAAAAAATGTCGAGCAGTATGTTACAAATTTTAAACATAACCAATGAAATGCTACAAATATACAGATAGGATGATAAATGTGGAGTCCATTATATTAAAATATATAATTAAAACCGAGAGTTTAACTATGTAACAGGTTTGACATTTTAATTTTCTTATGTAACTAGTACCTTCGTGCACATCTTGTAAATGCTGAATACTTAACACCAGCAGGATGTATACTGTACAATGCAGGTCTGATAGAACTAGAATAAGTCATGTAATTGTACAATTGCAGATCTGATAGAACTAGAATAAGTCATGTAATTGTACAATTGCAGATCTGATAGAACTAGAATAAGTCATGTAATTGTACAAAAGCATGCCAGTCACGTGTCAAAGGCATGTTTATATGCTATTGTCGAATGTACATCTTACCTAGTACAAACTTTCTCTCCCATCTCCTTCCTCATCTTCCCACCCCCACTCTCCATCCATTCATGGAATATTGATGAGAATGCGTGGGTGGAGGTAGAAGAATAGTATGTGTTAATTGTGCATGAGAATAAATAAATCAGGGGTCTCAAACTCAAATTGCTCTGAGGGTCAAATGAGGACTTGTAAAGTAACCTGAGCTCCGCATCACCAGAACATTTTTTACAATGATATAAAGTCAATTTAAAAGACAACATAATAAGAACATAGTGCTTTACAAATTTTATTTAATGATTTTAATCCATTTATTAAAACTTTAATGTTTAACGTGAATATAATTACCATATTAGGTTTATCTTTCGTCAGGTTTTGTTCTGGAAGTTTGTGTACGTGGCTGGCAGCGTTTTGCATCAACAAGGGCCTCAATATTAGGTTTGAATTTATGAGAAGAAGCCAATCTCAGTGTTGCTTGTAAATGTCCATCAGTAAGCCGTGACCTTAGCACAGACTTGTTGATCTTCATGGATGAGAAAAATTGTTCGCATACATATGTACTTCCAAACATTGCAATAATCCTTGCAGTAGCAGAGAGTAACCTAGGAAACCTTTCTCGAGGAAGAAACGTGTAGAATTCGGGAATCCTTAATTCTGCATATTTTTGCTTCAAGATAGCATCACTTTGAAGTTCTACCAACTCCATTTGCAATTCCTCTGCAACATTGTCATTTTCTACAGCAAACGGTGTTGAAAAAAGTTGAAATTGCAGCACCAGTACCTTAACGTCTTCAAAACACACCACAAACTGTTGAAATAAATTAGACAACAAATCTGTATATTCTTTCAATCATTTGGGTTCAACATTTCCAAAGGAATTGAGGGTTGAGAAATGGGCAAATTGCCCTCACTCATCTGCTTCATCCATAAACGTAATTTAACTTTGAACTATTTCACATTGTCATACATCTGTGTGATAATCTGTGTTTTGCCTTGAAGCTTCAAGTTCAATGTATTCAAGTGATTCGTAATTGCATAGAAAAGTAGAATCAGTCAGCAAAAGAACTGCCTTTTTTTCATTTTCATGAATGAAGCATTTCCTCTCTAAGTGCAAAAAAACGCTTCAAAACATTTCTACGATTTAACCATCTAACTTTAGTGTATTAAAGAATTCACCATACTCAGAGTCCATATCTGCAAGGATTTATGTGAACTGCCTGTGATTCAGCCCCCGAGAATGTACAAGTTGATTCTTTTAACTACTACATCCATCACTTCTTTCATTTGTATACTTTTATATCAAAGAGATTCTTGATGCAAAATGGAATGTATACTAGTGAAGTTGATTCCCACTATTTCAAGGCTGTTTAATTTGTTTTTCACCGATCCAACTACACCTACATTTTCAGAATACATTGTTGGTGCACCATCTGTGGCCAAAGATACAAGTTTATCCCATGGTAAGCCATATTTCTCAATGCATTTTTCCAGAGCTTGAAATAAAATCACGTCCAATTGTTGTACCCTTCAATTAATTCTAGGAATTCTTCTGTCAGATTTAAACTGTAGCCTACACCTCTAAAAAACACAACAAATTGTGCGGTATCTGACACGTGTGCTTTCGTCGAGAACAATCGAAAATGCTTCAAACTCCTTAGCCGTTTCAATTAATTGTTTCTCCACATTGGCTGATAAATCTGTAATCCTGGTGGCAACTGTATTAGGTACAAGCTTATGCCTTCAAACAAT
This sequence comes from Sinotaia quadrata, assembly GCA_028829895.1. Classification (NCBI taxonomy): domain Eukaryota; kingdom Metazoa; phylum Mollusca; class Gastropoda; order Architaenioglossa; family Viviparidae; genus Sinotaia; species Sinotaia quadrata. The sequence continues at coordinate 55,390,425 of CM054178.1, read as the reverse complement.
TTATTTTTTAAAAGTGAAATAAAATGTCACTTACCTTTAAAAGACATTCTTTTATGACTCAGCCATCTGTAAAGGGCCGTGACGATTTTGCTATCAGTTCACTTACAGCAAAACTTGCTCTTACTGAATTGTCGTTGGATTGACTGATGTTGGTAAAGAAACTTCTTTGTTTACATAATGCTGATTTAAGTTGCATAACGTTATCTTCTCTAACTTTGCCTGCGTACGCATCATATTTCCCATGGTGCATTATTTTATAATGCCGACGTACGCATCATATTTCCCATGGTGCATTGTTTTGTAATACTGACGTACATATCATATTTCTCATGGTGCATTGTTTTGTAATGCTGACGTACACATCATATTTCCCATGGTGCATTGTTTCGTAATGCTGACGTACACATCATATTTCCCATGGTGCATTGTTTTGTAAAACTGACGTACACATCATATTTCCCATGGTGCATTGTTTCGTAATGCTGACGTACACATCATATTTCCCATGGTGCATTGTTTCGTAGTGTTGACGTATGTTGTACTCCTTTGGAAGAGCTATCGTCTGTTCACAAACGAGACACTGAATTTTACCGCTAACCTGTGACAAAATATAAATCTTCCCATTTTACTTGAGAAACTCTCTTTTCGTCCACGAGCTTTCTTTTTTTTTTTCGAAACAGAAGACATTTATATGGGCACTTATTTTTATAAAAATGTAGCAAAATTAACTTGATAACTTCCACTATATAAACCGGATATCCGCATTGGGCGCGGTAAGTATAATCAATCAAAAGACTACGAATAAATAAGTAAGAACTTCTTATGGTTAAGACAGCATTAACATTGGGCGAGGCACGTATAATCAATCAAAAGACTAGGAATAAATAAGAACTTCTTATGGTTAAGACGGCATTAACATCAGCGGCGGCTAGAGAATAATAAATAAATAAAATGTCATTTCTTTTTAAATCCCAAAATTCTTCGCGGGTCGCACAAAATGCCCTTAAAGGCCGAGTGTTTGAAACCCCTGGTATAGAGTGTGCACTTCGTATACACATAGAATGGAAAGTCTTATGCCAGTCAAATGCAAGTCTTGTATAAGTACAATACACGTCTTATACACTTCAACAACAAGCCCTAAATAGGTGTAGTGCACGTCCTATACACTTCAAATGCAACTGTATTTTACTATACATGACCAACGCGCGATTTTGCAGAAAGAATGCCAATCGTTTAAATGTAAAGTGCAAATCTCAAATACAAAGTAGAATACAAATTCTATTCATGAAAAATAAATCTTTATGTTTGCAGAAAGCCTTACGTTTTGCAACTAGACGTAATATGTAATCTTGCATATATAGAGTGCAAGTTTAAAACAATAAATTCTGAAACATATTGAATTGATGTCTTTTACAAGTGGAAGGCGACTCATATTTGATTAAAATGAATGTCTTGTTACATATAGTGTGCAAGTCTTATACAAAAAGAATGTAATTCTTGTACAAGTATATTGCGAGTCATATACGAATAGAATTTAAGTCTTGTGCAAGTGGATCGCGAGTCATATACAACAGATAAGTCTTGTACAAGTAGATCGCGAGTCATATACAACAGATAAGTCTTGTACAAGTAGATCGCGAGTCATATACAACAGATAACAAGTCTTGTACAAGTAGATCGCGAGTCATATACAATAGATAACAAGTCTTGTACAAGTAGATCGCGAGTCATATACAACAGATAAGTCTTGTACAAGTAGATCGCGAGTCATATACAACAGATAACAAGTCTTGTACAAGTAGATCGCGAGTCATATACAACAGATAACAAGTCTTGTACAAGTAGATCGCGAGTCATATACAACAGATAACAAGTCTTGTACAAGTAGATCGCGAGTCATATACAACAGATAACGTCTTGTACAAGTAGATCGCGAGTCATACAAAAATAATGCACGTCTTGTACAAGAAAGTCGCGTATACAGGCACGACCCGAAAACCTTATACGTGCAGACTAAAAGTCAGACACACATTAAACATCACCGTTTTACACTCAGTTCGAACACATGACTTGTACATTCATTCTGCAGTTTGTATACAAGCCAAATGTAAGCCCCATATAAGGGAAATGCAGCGTTATATTGATGCGGAAGCCTCAAGCAGCAGATAGTATGCCTACAAGCAGGTGCGGGGTGGCAAACAGTCGTACATGTAGAAAGCAGTTATAATGCCAAGTACAACGCACGTCTCAAGGCCGCAAACTGCAAGTCTTAATCGAGTAACATGTAACGTGTAGTACGTGCAGAAACGAGCATGCCGTGAGGGGAGACAACGTAAATAAAGAAGATTGCGGCCAGAGGACAAATATATGAATGACAAGAAGCAAGGTAATAATAAAGATTGACGTGTTCTTGTAGAAGAAATAAAATGATCTGTAGTGGCAGGGTCAGGAATCCAAGGAAGTAGGTTTGCTTATCGGGGAAAAAAGGTACCTCTTAAGAAAAATCCACCAACAGTAATTTTATTTTTCTTATATGAAAACAAATTTCCTAATACCCAACAACTAATTCCGACAATTGGATCCTATGAGCAGTTAAGAGCAAATGTATACGAAAATTAGTTTATTTGCTTATTTGTTTATTAGTTATTAGCTTATGTGTTTATTAGTTTATTTGTTTATCACTTTATTCATTTATATCTTTTTATTTGTTCATTCCTTTATTAGTGAAATAGTTGTTTGAGGTAAACAGAAAAGAAGGGGTGGATTACTTTTAATAAGCTGAAGCGCCACTACGTCCAGTTCTGATGCACTTTTCAAATGATAAGAATGAGAAATAGCAGTAACTTTGACAGTAAAAGTAGGGAGTTAGCACGGGAGACAATCAGTAACTGACAGTAAAAGTAGGGAGTTAGCATGGGAGACAATCAGTAACTTTGACAGTAAAAGTAGGGAGTTAGCATGGGAGACAATCAGTAATGTTGACAGTAAAAGTAGGGAGTTAGCATGGGAGACAACATTAACGTTACCAGTGGTAGTAGGGAGTTAATGTGGGAAACAAATGGAACTCAAACAATAACAATAGGAAATTAACATGGAATACAAGCAACCATGCAAACAGGAAGAGCAAGCAAGTTAACACGAGCCACAAACAGTAAGTCAAACAGTAACAAAAAGGAGTGTGACGCAAACTCCACTTAGTTAATGGATATTATTATTATTAATTAATTAACCATAAAAACTAATTACAAGTGATGAGAATCTTAATTTATTTTATTAACGATCCTCCAGCAGAAACCACTCGTCTCTCACAATGGCGGATATACGGGCTCTGTAAATGCTTTCTCTCTTCCACAATATAAAACAATATTTATGGTCACACAATGCTTTCGTGAATGGAAAACCTCTTACTAAAGGAGATGACAAATCCGTCTTTAATCTATATTTAGCGAGCCCCCATCCACCCACATTCGTCTCCAACATACACTTATCATTATACATAGGAAGGTCAATAAATTTAACAATAAATATATTAAATCAACAATTAAATATACATATGTCAAATACAATGAAATAGATTACTTCACATCGATATTTCCATGAACCCACATTTGGATAATTTTATGTTTACACAGAAAATACAATTCATCAATATGTCAATACAAATCACAGGATAGTTTTATCAGAGAACAGAAATGGAGTTGTCAGAGATAAGTGATAATAGTTTTACATAATCTTGTTTAACTGCTGTCTCAATAGTCCTTCAGCATGCTTTTGCAAAGACACAAGTTATTGTCAGCAGGTATTACGTCAGCTGCATGTGCCTCACTGGCACATTGAAAAGCACTGTTCTGCTACGTAGAGTTAAACTGGGTGCTTCTTTTCACCATGTCAACTCCTTCAAACAGAACAAAAAATGTAGTGATGTCCAGCAGCTTCACTAGAAATTGTTCAGGTAGTCAGCATATCTTGCCACCACACATCAGTGGAGTGTTGTGTGTTCTAAAACTTACACTCTGCTTCCCACCTTTACCATGGTCAGTCGTAGCGGTTTACAAACAGTAAACCAGGAGGTTCAAATCAAACATTGAAATGAAAGCAGAAAAGACCACTTGTCTCATCAAGCTAATGATCATCTTTCAAAACCAGACTTTGTCTTGCTACTCCAAATTCAAAAATGATTAGACAGTAGATTTCTCTACAGCAAGTAAACTTTTAGATCTTAGCCCATTGGCTGGTCTCATTCTCGTAAATCATAACCATTGGATAATAAAAACTACTCATTGGTTTGCATTACATCAGCAATTTCTTGATTCAGGTTGTTTACTTCCAAATCTGACACTTTCAAAATACTGTCATAAGGAGTGCCCAAGGTTGGGTTAGTCTGACAATTTAAAAGTTTATATAACAATTAAATTTACAAATAAGGAGTGGCAAATTTACTCTACCACAGGGAGTTAACATGAGGCACAAAGAGTAAAAAAACTGTAGCAATAAGGAACTAATATGGGGAAAACAGTAATGTAAACAGTAAGAGTAGGAAAAATTCATTAAAATTAAATGAATGTCTTGGAGACATTATTCTTCATAGATTACATGTTATTTATGACTGATACCGAATTGTATTTGATAACCTGAGTTGCATGAGAATAAATACTCTAGATTCTCCAAGAACTATTTAAAAACAAATTCCAGCAAGAATTTGAAGAAAAACAAAGGCACAGTAAATACAATTTAAAAATTAAATTGTTATATAAATTGATAAACTTTCAGTGTAATCAAATCTTGGGCACTCCTTATGACAATATTTTTGAAAGTGTCCGAGTTTGAAGTAAACTGCTTGAGGCAAGAATATGGTAGAAAATGCATAACACAGTACAAACTAATGATTATTATTTACGAGAATGAGACCGGCCAATGGTCTGAGATTAAAAAGTTTACTTGCTGTAGACAATTCTATTCTCTAATCGCTTTGAATTTGAAGTGGCAAAGAAGTCTGGTTTTGAAAGGTGGCTGTTAGCGTGGTGGTGAGTTTACTGATTGAGAGAGAATGGACTTAGAAATATTTCATGCATTTTACTATTGATGTTATACTTGTATTTTATGAAGAGATGCACTATGTGAGTTGACATTTATTCTACAAGTGTTTGAACTAGGCTGCTAACGTGTAGTTTGCAAAACTTGACACTGAGTTCCGTTGAACGGGACTTTGGCCCATGGGCTGTTCTGCTCTTTTGTGGCTTGCAGCTCAGTGCTCGTCAAACCAACATCCAAGACGAAGCATTAGAAAGTGCTGATCTGCCAATAAAATATACATAGGCTAAGAAATAGTCCCCATATCAACTCTGACAGAACACTCTTACTTATATGGTCATTATGCATTTAAATGTCATAAGCAAAATATAACAATGTAAAATATGGTTAATTGCAAGAGATAAACATGAATATTATGTTAGTTAGGCAAGCAAAAACCACATACCTTCGGCAATAATATATACAGAGGATGATTTCCTGCTGTGTTGATATCTGATGATAAAGTTAGTAGTATGATAATACTTTGTTAACACCAGGAGCCAAAACGTGTTTTGCCACAATAGTCAATTGCAATTCACTAAAGATTCACAGGTGAGTTTCTGGTACATTCATTCACGTGGCTGAGCTGCACTTTGGTTAGTTTAATGAGTTACACTCAGATATGTTTCCAGCCTGGGGATAAGAGTCAGCCTTTCTAGAAGGTAGGTTTACATGAAGTCTATTTTTAGAGGAGGGGTGGGTGTGGGCTACATAAGACATTCTGTGACAATAGCTACAAGAAAAAGCTAACCAATTGTTCTGAACAATGAATGAGACATGAAGTCTTTTGCCTCCTGGTAATATTGCAATACAGGTTAATTAGTCTAATGTAGTTGAAATATAAAGTGTCTGCAAATAGCTTGCCCGTCATTCTATTCGGAGAGAGCTAGACTGGGGGAGTAAAGTTGTATTGCGAGAGAGACAGAGAGGGGAGGAGATAAGAAAAGAGAATGATTCCTTGAAGGAAAGTGAGTTGGAGTGTGAGAGCTGGATAGCTTCACGATACGATTATAAGCAATATATTTTAAAAATAATATTTCGTCTAGGCTGTAAGGACGCAACTCAAAGCAAATTCATCATTCCGTGAAATCAGATTACTTTGAAAACGGACATCATCATCTTAAACTTGTTCCTTGGCCACGTAGGTTAAGGAGGCATTTAGACAGACAGACAGACAGATAGATAGATAGATGGATAGATAGATAGATAGATATATAGATAGATAGAGAGTGTGACAGATAGATATATTTAGATAGATAGTTGGACAGATCGATCGATAGATAGATAGATAGATAGATAGATAGATAGATAGATACTTGGACAGATAGATGGTTCGATACATAGACAGACAGATAGACAGAGGTAGAGAGAGAGTGGTGTTCACAAAGGGGGAATGAGAAAGAAAGACAGATAGAGAAACTGACAACATAAACTAGAAGGGAATATGTTGCCTGAAGAAATTCAGCTGTAAAACAAGATCACATGTTAAAGAAAAAACAACTCCAACCCCCAATAAAAAAAAAATAAATAAAAAATTACAGATTTTGCTTTTCACATTTATCATTTACTGCCTTAGAAACCACACTACTGCATCGAGAACATCAGCGCAGCTGCTCGAAAAAAGTGGATGCAACAAGAACAGCCGCCACTACTAAGTAACCATGACAACACATCCGAAAGATTAATAGACTCTGATCCGTCTGCATTATTAAAATCACATCGTATCAGAATCACCCCCCACCCACAACAAAGAATAATAAATAAAGAAAAGAAAAAAAACTACACAACAAATCCCACACGCACACACACACCCAAAGAAACCCAAAATAAACTCTTATCAAATCAAAACAAAATAAAGAAACAAAAATATCCGAATCCCAACACTCCTTCCCACTCCAACCAAATCATCCCTAAAGATAAATTTAAATTTAATCCTGTCCCTGCATTGTTGCCAACTACAGCGACCTCTGGGGTGTGCTTATCTTAGATGCTGACAGATTATCTCCCGCGTTTCTTTCCATTCACAATAGTGTGACCACGGCGTTGGTTGCATTATATTGGCGCACTTGAAACACATTTAATCAACTTACTAAGTATTACTTGTAAAATAATTCGTTTGTTTATTAATGATCTCACTTCTTTCCTAAAGATACAACAACAAAACAACAAAACAAACAAAAAAAGTAACAAGAGACAACTGGAATACATCTGCAGATATAGAACTTCTTCCAACACTCCCCGATTCCCCATTCAACAGACACACACACACACACACACACACACACACACACACACACACTCACAGACACAGACACAGACACACACACACACACATACACACACACACAACACACACACACACACACACACACACACACACACACACACACACACACACACAGCAATGCATATCCAAAAGGATTTTGCAATAAATGCAGCGTGCAACAGGCTTGTTCTAAATAGTTCTGTGAACTAAGTGTTGTGAAATGCGTCTTTCGCGTAAAGTTACAATGAAAGTAGTGATGTGAACTCTAGGTCAAAGTTGATTTATTGTGTAAGGCTACAATAAAAATAGTTCTGAGGTTTAAAGCAAGTCTATCTTTTAAGGTTAGAATAAAAGGACTTCGTGTACTAGGTCTACAATAGTTTTATTGCGTAAAATCGCAATATAAAAGTAGTTCTGGTATTGAGGGATTTAAAGAAAGTAAGGTCACAATATATGCTGAAATCTAAAATAGGCCTAGAGGACCAGTGTCTAAAGTACAGTATATGACGGTCGAAAGAAGTCTAGCGCATAGGTGAGAGTAAACAGGGGCAGAGAAGCAAGGATACACAAACAGAAGAGTTGTGCGGTCGAGAGGACTAGGCTCTGGTAACTTATGGGTACAAGACCCTTAAAATAAAATTCCTCATGATATACTTTTTAATATAAACAAGTTTATTTTTTTGCCATGTTTTGAGATTCACGACCGCTACATAAACTATTTAAGAAACATTTTCATTATTTCTTCTATCAAAATGATCAAATCCCGTAAAATGTATAGACATAAACTATCTAAGAGATATTTTCACTATTTCTTCTTTCAAACTACTACATCCCGTAAAATGTATAGACATAATCTATTAGAGATGGCATCATGTTCATAGTGCTAAAGTACATGATTCAACTCTATCTGATTCTTTCTTATAGATTTCACACGTTGTTTATTACACGAGGTCAGACCAGGAGAGAAATGTCGTTTGTTACCATTGAAACGTTCTCTTAAGCTTAGTTCACATCATAAACAACTTTTACCCAAACTCCTCCCACGTTTATTTACTTTAGAGCTGAAGGGCAGTTTTTTTTTATTGTTTCTTTTTTGGGGGGTGGGTGAGTGGGTTGAAAGGCAAGATGGCGGCTAAAGATAAAATTAAACAACCAGCTTAGATCTTGTTCTGTATAATCACTTCATGCTTATTTTCAACAACAAACAACAGAACAAAGAAGACAAGCAATATCGGAAATAAAACTCACTCACTCAGTCGTATTAAACACACACTTCTCACACATGTCATTTTCTCAGTACAAGATAGGTCAACAAAGTCAGTACACCCTAGGTACACGACAAATATCAGTCGACAAAATCTGAAATAGACATGCATACTTTTTCTTCTATTCCCACTTTGTTTTTTTTCCTAACACTGTACATAATGTATGCAGTATATATGTGTGACGCCAACGCCACCTACTTAAGGGTTATTATTATCATTAATTAATGAATCATCCCTAATTACAAATGATGAGAATCTTAATTTATGTTATTAATATAAGAAGAAGTAACTAACAGAGCATGGAGGTAAATGGAATAGAATGGAGGTAAACAAAATAGCATGGAAGCAAATAACACGGCATGGCGGTAAATAACACAACATAGAGGTAAATAACACGGCATGGCGGTAAATAACACAAAACAGAGGTAAATAGCATACCATGGAGGTAAATAACATAGTAAGGATACAAATTGCATAGAATGGATTAAAATAATACAGAATGGATTGCAATAACAAAGCATGGAGGTAGATAATAGAATAGAGGTAAATAAAAAAGCATAGAGGCAAATATTAGCATGGAGGCAAATAAAAGAAATGAGATATATAAAACAGCATGGAGGTAAATAAAAGAGCATTGAGATATATAAAACAGTATGGAGGTAAATAAAAGAGCATTGAGATATATAAAACAGTATGGAGGTAGAGGTAAATAAAGAGCATTGAGATATATAAAACAGCATGGAGGTAAATAAAAGAGCAGAGAGGTAAATAAAACAACATGGAGGTAAATAAAAGAGCAGAGAGGTACATAAAACAGCATGGAGGCAAATAAAAGAGCATAGAGGTAAATAATAGCATGGAGGTAAATAATATGCAAGCTTGAGACAGTGACTGTGCTATTAACGGAGTAGATCTAAAATTCTCTGGAAAGAACTAATTAGCAAGTAAAGAGACTGTTTCGTTTGATTTTACAATGGCTTCCTCCTTAAAGGACGGCCTTAATATTAAATCTATCTTCACTGTTTACTGATAAACCTCTCAGTTCAATATTATTTTTTTTTAAAGTAGAGCGAGAGAAATATACATATATAAATTATGTCCATCGGAAAAGAGGATTTCTCCGTGTCAATTAGGCTGACTGTTGTTTTTAAAGAGATAAATAGAGCTTATGTGTAGTCTGAATCAAGGTCTAATTCAAGCTTAGGGGAGACATTTGTTTACTTCGTATGAAGTTTGTAGTCCAACTTGGACTAATAAAATGTCAGACCTGATAGGACAGAGAACAGGTGTGTAAGAAGGAAGCTAGCTGACTGTAGAGATGAATTACTTTGCTATCGACTGCTTGTACTCTTAAATCCAACTGCTAATAGGTTAAAACAGAGTTTGGTGCCACAGGTGCACCATGCCTGTGTTTATTTCATCATCATCATCATCATCATCATCATCATCATCATCATCATCATCATCATCAACAACAACATCAACATCATCATCACCATCATCACCGTCGTCGTCACCACCACCACCATCATCACCACTACCACCACCACCATAATCATCATCATCATCATTGTATAATAACCAACCCTAACCCTCATTTGCTATTCAGTTTTCTGTAATCCTGTGCAAGAAAAAACCAGCGAAAAAAATAAATTATATTTTTCTTTCCTGCTACTCTAGATGAGATGAAAGCAGATAAATGATTACCTGACTGACCATTACCCTCCACCTTATTATACGCTCCATTACTAAACCACCTCTAATTAACTACAGAGCTCAGGTTGACATTAAAAAACAAACAGCCTGTCACGTGACAACAACCTACTTTCAAGGTAAAGCAACAAACACGCGAGATCGTTATGAAGTTTTTAGAAATGGAATTGTAGACATTTATACAAGATCTGGGCCTCCCTTTTCCCTCTCTGTGTGACTAATAACGCTGATGCAGTTGGCCGCATCAATGTTCAACAGCAGATTTTACAAACATTTGTTCAACTTCCGGTGTTTTGTCTGCAATGCGCGCTTTTATCTCTGTGTACAGGAGAGTGCGTTAGAACTAACCAGTTTCACTCCCAAAAAGCCACATGTTGGGAAAGGAATTTATTGGATTAAAAAAAAAAAACCATAATGCACAATTCGTCCAGTCCACACCAACATTTAGCATGAAGAGATAATATTCAGGGGATATGTGATTTTGAATTATCTTAGGTCTTGCATGGTCAGTCAGAAGAAGTGCTTTCATTTAGCGTAATTAATTGATATCAATTACTTTTATCATAAGAAGTTGCACAGTTAAGTATTTTGTAATGTTTATCCCTGACTATTATGGTCAAGAGATGAAGACTAAAATGCAAGCAATATGCATAATGTTCTTCGTTCTATCTTCCACCACCACTCCACCCCAAATTTTTATTTTTAACAAAATAAAGGCACTTTGCAACTTGGTGTGAAATGGTTTAATTGTTGTTTCCCTTATGAAACAAAGATTGTCATGCATTCAACAAGTATATTTTTTCTTAGAACTCTCAACATACGTTTCTTTTAGTCTTATAATCTGAGACAATGAGAAAGCGTGTCTATTTCTGCTTATATATGTGCATGTGTTTGCCATTTTATATTTGGGACATCCTGATCTTGACAGTCTTGAGAAAGGTTATATACAGCTATATAATAATTTCCAGAGTTACTGCAAATACTTGCGATAAATTAACGCATGCGTGTATGCACCGTTGTACTCTTTCATTTGGACATCCACAGATGATCCGGATATTTTCATTTTGTTGCTCAGCAATAATTGTTTCCTAAGTTTGTGTACGTGCAGGAATTCTTTGTTCACTAAGCGTTTCTGTTTTGTTCAATCTGTTGTCTGACTATTTCACTTGAAGCGCATAGACGGTTAGACCAACAACCTCGTTTACTTACACTCTTGTTTCGCCATCAAATAAAGAATTTCTGTTTGTTTGTGATTAAATATCGAATAAAAATGAAAAAATAAATTGACAAATGTACATACATTTCAACAATAGTTTAAAAGAAAAGAATAAAGAAAAAATAACCGAAAACGAGAGTAGAAACAGCAGGTTAAACTTGAAAAAGTAAACGTACATGTTGGAAAAACTCACAAAACTCACGGTTGAAAATGGTCGTTATTGGGATTTTAATTCTCAATGAAGACCAATATTGGGGGTGGGGTGGGGGGAGGTGTGAGAAGTAGAAGTTTTAAGAGCGCCACTACACATTCCTTTCCTTGTGTGCGAGTGTTTCGATTAGAATCAAACTATTTCGGCTCAGTCATCGGCGTTCACTCATTAAGGCAGCAGATGTATTACATTCGTTGCAGATATATGCCAGCAAAGTCTGCACAGTCCTTGGAAGACAAGTGTTTATCTTGCATTGAATTTCTCTCTTTATTCCACTTCTCCGCCTTCTCCCTATGGACGAATATAAGCGAGTTGACTGTGTGTCTGTGTGTTACTGAGCATCTATTTGAATATGAGTGTTCATCAGTGTACGTGCGCGAGAGAGGGAGTGAGTATGCATTTTACTTTGTGTGTGACCATGAGACTATGATTATGTGAGAGTGATTTTAAAGTAGGCGTGCCAGAGCGTAAGTGTGTGCGTGTTTATGATATATATACAGGTAGATAGATAGATGGGTAGATAGATATATAGATAGATAGATAGATGGGTAGATAGATATATAGATAGATAGATAGATGGGTAGATAGATATATAGATAGATAGATAGATGGGTAGATAGATAGATAGATAGATAGATGGGTAGATGGATAGATAGATAGATGGGTAGATAGATAGATAGATAGATAGATAGACAGATGGGTAGATAGATAGATAGATGGGTAGATAGATAGATAGATAGATAGATATAGATAGATGGGTAGATAGATAGATAGATGGGTAGATAGTTAGATAGATAGGTAAGGGAACTAGAGATACTGCATGACCATGAAGAAAGCGAGTGTGAAAGAGAGAGAATGTGTCTTCAATAGTTAAAACTGTAAATCCCAAATTAAAGGATTTAAAAATCCTAGGATTATAAACAGTGCAGATAGAATGTCGAAAGACTCCTTTTTCAGCATTAAGCCGGAAGTGGCAACCTTACTCTTAATGTAATTTCTCTCCCCTCCCCCGCTCTTTTTCTCTTCTTCATTTTCTTTTTACTTATTGTAAATGCCTTTAACACAGCAATACTAAGTGATGCCTTTCCCCGAAATGCCCGAGTTCTTGAAACTGGCTATTAAGTCCTGGCATGTTAGCCTAGGCAGGCCAGCCTCAAGGGCGTCAACCAGTCTTTATACGAAAACAACATAACAGGGTTATCTCTGCTTCCCGAGGCTTGCCAGGTAGAAATGTTGCACTGACATAGAGCCGAAGATAGGAAGTGTGTTTGGAAAGTAGATTAGTTCAAGCTACCTGTGTATTCCGGGACTTCAATTTGCCATAATTTGCACATAGAAAAGAGCTTGTAAGCAGAAGAAAGTTCTCACCCCACCCCAACCCCCGTACACCGAAAAGTCACGTATTAGCTTGATTTCTGTTTCTCTTGCTGAATAAACCGTCAAAATAGTATGTTGCATCAAGCAATGTTTAGAAAGAAAACGAATAAAATCAGACGTAAGTCGGTTGTGCGTGTAAGGTGAGCGAATGTGTGTGTGTATATGTGTGTTTGTGTCAATGTTTATATACTTGATTTAAAGCATTATTGAGAGAGAGAGAGAGAGAGAGAGAGAGAGAGAGAGAGAGAGAGAGAGAGAGAGAGAGAGAGAGAGAGAGAGAAATTTTGAATTTGAGTAGTTTATTGGCATAGATTGCTTTGTTTGAAAAGGAAGTATTAAGTTTAATTTAAAAAATTACTAACATAAACGGACTCTTATGAAACATGATGAGCTAACAATAGTAAATTAATTAATATATAATAATAGGTAATGATAATTATATATGTTAACAACAGGGCATTTACTAAAATCAGTAAACAAATAATTGCACAATTAAGGCCACATGCCTCAACTTATTCAAAACATAATACATATCAGTATAAGCGCAAACACACACGTACACAGCACACACTATCTGCTTTAAATTAGATCATTATATAGTAAGCAGTGAATCCATTAACTTAAATGCTTAATACAAACATATAGCGCGAACCCCTGTGTATCTGTATAGATATATTTTTTCTTAGTGCAGCAGAATAAGGACTGTTGCCAATAAAATTATACTCATCTTCCAAGCAAGACTTGCAGTGTTTGCAATACATCATATTTTTACTGTCACGTTACCTGAAAATATTAAAGAAAATGAAAAGTACACCAAGTAATAGCTTAATGAAAACCACGAAAACATTTTATTTGTATGTGATCCAAGTACTCTTATTTCTTAAAATTACTTTCTGAAACATCTATAAATCGTACTTCTGTCACTTCCATTTTTAGCATTTGACAGTTCTCGGTGACAGTCATTGCTAACCGTGCTTTATTGCCACTTCTTGGTATAGTCGGACACATTGAAAACCTCTACTTTAAAGATTTCCTTAACTGGAGAAGCAGCCTGCCATAATTTACCCATTTCATCCAATCAAATTGACCTCTTGTACACTTGCCATCCTGTGTTGACAATTGTAGACATTATTTATTGCATCTTATTAATATCTCTTTTCTTAGCAAAGACAGGAAATTGACCTATTTCCACACAGAGAAATTTGTTAAGTGCGTTCGTGGAAACTTTACAAAATGTATTGGAAGATGTATACCTTCTCCCTGCTTTTGTTGGCAGCTAAATGCACACCTCCAAAGCATAAAGACTGGTCTTACCTGGGCTAAATTCACACCTCCAAAGCATAAAGGTAGGTCAGTCTGGGCTAACCTCTGAGGTATACAGTAAAATAGGATGTTCCTGGTAATCAAACGTTTGGAATAAAGAACGAGAAAAAGTTCAGATACACTGTGCTGATGATTCCTTTCCTTTAGCAATAAGAGTTGCAATACCTTGAGAGTGTAGCCTATATATGAATAGCTATCTACTACTTCGAGCCGTTTGCTATCCAGAAGCCATCTTTACTTTAGCCAGGAAAGACACCTTTTTTAAAGACTAAATTTTAGATTTCCCATCATTAGTTACCAGTGCTTGCTCTAGACAGAGTGTGCTAAGTACAATCCCGAAGCCTACTTGGCAATAAGATTATAGCCTCAGCACATAGAAATATTAAGCTCTAACAGCTAGTTCAACATTTTCCCCAGTGTTTCCATTTGACATGCAATTTCTTTTATAAATAGAGAAGAAACTGGCAGGATTTGGGGGGAGAGGAAGATGGAGGGAAGGATAAGAGAGAGAGGATGAGTACAGCTTGAACTGCATTTTTTTTTTTTTGGTACAAAAATAAATATATTTGCGAGCGTCGTGCTAAATTGAAACGACTGATAAACAGATGTTTGAAAAGATGATCAAACAACTATATCAAATACGTCGATAATGTAGAATTTGATGAAGTGTTGAAATATGGTAATTTATCAGTGTTTGTCTGGGATATCAGGCATCAAAACCCTTAAATAGTATATCTGGGAAACTATGGACGGTGTACCGCCAATTGAACGTGACGGAATTGCAGTGTTTGTTCCTTGTATCTTACGTACACAATTGAACGTGACGGAATTGCAGTGTTTGTTCCTTGTATCTTACGTACACAATTGAACGTGACGGAATTGCTGTGTTTGTTCCTTGTATCTTACGTATACAATTGAACGTGACGGAATTGCTGTGTTTGTTCCTTGTATCTTACGTATACAATCACTTATACAGCAATAGTTAAGTTCCAGAATGCCGTTCACAGAAAGACTGACCTGCACCGTGTCATATGATGTCACTTCCCAGTTTCCACAAAAGAAATATTTCTTCCAATGATATCAAACTGGCATAGAAAGCCAAACTATCTGGATTTCTGACTGTCTGGCTAACTGAAAACTAGGGCTGTCATTTTTTTCTAAAATGCTGCTCGGTACCTGACCAAATTTTGAGAAAAGTAACATAATCTCCATTGCAATTCGCGATCTTTACACAAAGTTACTTAACCATTAAGCATGTGCTTTATTTCACGCAGTAGCCAAAGGTTTGCATCTAGTGACTTACTATTAGTTATGATCTTTATATGTAGAACACAAACTTTTTTTTAATATTATCAATCATTACAGTAAAGTAAACTAAAACTAAATAAAATGTCAACAACGATAACGTATTTAAAAACAGGGCATCGAGTTCAATCGCCCTTCCCCGATAGAGAATCATTGCACAGATTGCATTTCGCCATGTCACTATCCAATCACTTGGCGTGACAGCACACAAATGATGTCTTCCCCATGTTAAAAATAATACGTTATTATTTAATTTATTGACAAGTTTGTTTACTGAAGTCTTATTAACATCAATAACATGCTACATTTGTTAACGAGCACAACAACCACAAGCGAAAAGAAAGGGCACAGCTATGGTGAATGGTGATCTATGTCGTAAATAATTAGATCTAGGTACAGCGACTGTTCAGCGCGTAAGCCAACCCACGGCCGGCACGATTTAGCAGGTCGCCATCTACGGGCGGGTTGCGAGTGTGAACGGAGGAGGAGTGTGCTAAATCGTGTATAGACATAACGGTCGCATTACCATGGGTACCCGTTCTCAATTTTACTACCCGGGTATTAGCACGGCACATGGGTACCCATTGACACCACTACTGAAAACCATGTCAGAGTCAATACATTTTTTGTGCCTGGTGAGTGTGTGTATGTGTGTGTGTGTGTGTGTGTGTGTGTGTCTTTGTGCGTGTGCTTATTAGTAGGTTCGTATGTGTGTTCACATGCATTTAGGTGCTATTATGTTATTTTTTTAATGAAATGTTAATTTTTTATTTTTGGGTGTGTGTGGCTTTTCGCAGAGTCGATCGTTGCCACAATATCGATTTGATCCCTCTTTTACCGCTTTTCAAGTATAAATTAATTATTAAACCAAACCATAAAAAAAACTATAATGGACTATGACACAGTAAATGGTAATCTAAATAAAACACATACGAAAATGAACATAAAGAACATTTGAAAAGTAGGACTAAAAGTCTGATCATTAAATTGACTAAGAAAGACTGTAAAGTTGTAAATGTTGTAAAGTGAACTAGTAAAATAAATATAAGTAGATTTCAAGCATTATTTATGCAGATTACACATATCAACATGTTCATGATGAGTACAATATGTACATGATGTGTACAATATGTACAAGATATATTGCGAGGTACCAAACATATTAGTATGCATAAGACAGGAAATAAAGACATGTTAACATATTGATGAGTATAATATGTTGGCATATTCAAGTCTTAATGATGTGAACAAGACATTTGGTATTTACAAGATATGTTTGTGTTTGTTTTCAAGAAAAACTGGTATTTACAAGATATATATGTGTGATTAAATATTTTCTTAATCCCAAATTCGTTAATTTCCTTGAGCTTATGTTAAAAACTGGGAACCCCGACTGTTGCGCATTCAATGATTCATCGCTCATTTCTAAGGGACGTAAATCCACTATGTGGCTTGGCACAGAATGGGAATCCAATTTCTAAAAGGAAGGAAATAGAACTTCAGTTCACAAATATTGCTCACTAAGTCAAGTTCTTTTAACCACACCTGGAGACAGTTTTGCTGCCATTGAATAAATCTCTTTTTTTTTGTTGCTCAAATGAAATATTGTATCATTTTAAGCACAAAAATAAGTAACAGAAAGAGAAACAGATAGGCAGGCAGACAGACAGACAATTGAGCAATAATATTCTAATCTTACCTCAAGTCTTACATGTTCATCTTGAGAGAAATAAATTATGTCAACTGAGAGCTTGTTCGACTGATCACTTCTTACAATACAAATCATATGTAATAACCAAATATAGACCTATAATGGGGATACAATGAAAGGAAATCCAATATAATAGCTAAAATTATACATATAGTGGGGATAGACTGAAAGGAAATCCAATATAAATATTAAATATAGACGTATACTGGGGATACAATGAAATACAATGTAATAACTAAATATAGACTTAACTGGGGACACAATGAAATCCTATGCAATAACTAAATATAGACCTACCTGGGGATACAATGAAAGGAAATGGAAGAAGCACAGAACTGTGTACAGTGCATTAAGTGCCTAATATAAATTTATCGACACTTCGCGCTTTCTCAGACAGTAATGTCATGGATTAACGAAACTACCATTAGCAGGATGTTGAAGAAACACGCACACAGACAGTCGGAAACCATTATTCTATAAGGTGTCAGTGCTAAGAACGTGAAATCACTTCAGAACTCTTCACAAAAACTAGGAATTGTTAGGTACACAGCTGATTGGAGAATAAGAAAAGAAAATTGTTTAAAAAGCAGATGATGGAAGTCACGTGATAGAAGTTGTATTTGTTTCTCAAAAGTTGTACTTAAGGAATGCGCGATGCAATCTTGGAATGCTGTCTATATTTCCTTGATTCGTTACCAGTATATGTAATGCTTTTGAAGGTGTCTAATTTAAATATCTCTTGTAGTGACGTCACCCTACTTTAAGATATTACCTGATGTCTCTTGTAGTGACGTCACCCTACTTTAAGATATTACCTGATAACGTCTCTTGTAGTGACGTCACCCTACTTTAAGATATTACCTGATATCTCTGAAGTAATTTTTTCCTATAAAGAAAATGATCGAAAACAGAAAAGGTCTATTGTCTACGGAAATTAGGAAAAGTAATGCAAAGTGATGATAAAATCCATATCTGGTCAGACTCTTGGGACATGCATTTTCTGCAAGACAGTACGGCTGCAATAAAGTGGCAGTTACCAATGCTCTACTTCTAGTCACAACATTTAGGACGCTCACTTTCTGACGTTAACACGGCTACAATAAAGTGGCAGCTTTCAGGGCTCTAATTCTTGTCACAACATTTAGGACGCTCACTTTCTGACATTAACACGGCTACAATAAAGTGGCAGCTTTCAGGGCTCTAATTCTGGTCACAACATTTAGGACGCTCACTTTCTGACGTTAACACGGCTACAATAAAGTGGCAGCTTTCAGGGCTCTAATTCTGGTCACAACATTTAGGACGCTCACTTTCTGACATTAACACGGCTACAATAAAGTGGCAGCTTTCAGGGCTCTAATTCTGGTCACAACATTTAGGACGCTCACTTTCTGACGTTAACACGGCTACAATAACTGTATTTTTAGTTTATATTGTGTTATTATAAGAAAATACTCTATTTTTAGTTTAAAATGGTGTTGTAAGTATATGATATAGTGCTGTTTTGGAAATATAATTAGGGACTATTTTATTACTTAGAAGGAGGTACATCCCATAGTCTTGTTGTTAGGACAATAAAACTGTTCACCATCATACACACATTTCTAGTTTCTATAAAAATTGTATCTTGATTTTTTGCAAATATAAAATACTGTATGTTAGAGTTTACCAGTCATATAAGTGCAGTTAGATATTTATTTCCTAACTATTCCTAATTAAAGTTTAACTCAATATTTTGAAATTGTTGTTTTAAAGAAAAAATGTGGAGATTTTGTTTGCAAAACTAATGTTGCACTTGTTGAAGCTTAACAATTTTTTGACAAATCAGAATGATTCGTACTTGATTAATTTTGTGGCCCCAATGTTCGATCAGGCAATAACTCCGTATCTCCACCACTTAGATCTAACGGCTGTGCTTCACGTCGAAAACTGCTGACAAGCAATGTGACCATCTGTCATCCAGTTCAACGCGAAAAGCAGTGAAAATGTGCCCATGATTTTAGTTATACAATCAATTTTTTGCACTTATGCTAAAGATTAAGACAAATGGCGAAAATCCATTAACACGTGCATTTTGAAAAAACCTAACACCTCATTAAAGAGTTCGTGTTTAAAAAATTGACTTAGCAAATTTGTTTGACGCTCTGTCTAGTCGTTATCTCTATCATTACTCGTGCTGAGCTCTTTCGGTTTCAATGTTTATAAACAGTCTCTCTCTTTTTCTCTCAAACAGATACACAGACACAGACAGAGATACAGATAGACAGACAGGCAGACACATACACACATACACATACACACACATACATACACACACACACACACGCGCGCGCAGTCATTTCTGAGGAAAGTTGAAGCTACTCATTACCAGTGGATTTCTTTCTTCAAGGATAACTGCTGTTTGCATGGTCTTTTTACAGAAATGTGAAACAGCCCAATGTATGATCTATTAAGTTAGTCTATTCCGTGAAGCAGTCGTAATTTTAGTCCCTTACTGACCTAGTTTTTAATCCACAATAGTAACTGTTATTTTAGTCTAGCCTATCCACTTTATGATTTTAGTCCCTCACTGACCTAGTTTTTAATCCACAATAGTAACTGTTATTTTAGTCTAGCCTATCCACTTTATGATTTACTTTTAATACGCTCTAAGACGTGATCCTATCCGATCTGCCTGTATCTATATTACTAGTTCACTTTACGACATAGTCTTCTAGGATATTTATAATCTATTTGAATCTATATTACTAGTTCACTTTACGACATAGTCTTCTAGGATATTTATAATCTATTTGAATCTTTATTACTAGTTCACTCTACGACATAGTATTCTTGGATATCTATAATCTATTTGAATCTATATTACTAGTTCACTTTACGACATAGTCTTCTAGGATATTTATAATCTATTTGAATCTTTATTACTAGTTCACTTTACGACATAGTCTTCTAGGATATTTATAATCTATTTGAATCTTTATTACTAGTTCACTCTACGACATAGTATTCTTGGATATCTATAATCTATTTGAATCTATATTACTAGTTCACTTTACGATATAGTCTTCTAGGATATCTATAATCTATTTGAATCTATATTACTACTTCACTTTATGACAGTCTTTTAGGATCTTCATTTGTATTTTCCTTGATTGTTATATAAAGTTTTCTTGTTTAAATTTTCATTAGTGTTGTGTCAATTTCTTTATTGTTTTCATCTAGTAAGATTTCTATAAATGTCATCATCACGTCTGTCTAACGTCTGTCCTGAAAGTGGCTGATTCAAAGAAGACATTTCAATTTATATTTGTTACAAATAATTACTATTTATAGCGCACACTTTGGAAATGCTTTGTGTCTGATTGAATCTGACGTCTTTGAGTGTGATGAATATGTGATGTTTTTATTTTGCAAGACTATCCTGACGTAATTTTATGCAACAACGATGAGTTAAACGTAATTTTCTCAATGCTTTCTTCTCAGCGTTCTGATTAATATGTATTGTTTTGACAAATCCTCCATCATGTTGTTTTCTAGATTGCTGATTAGTTTACCACTCCGTTTGGAATGTTGGTAAAGTTTTGACTTCCACCATGCTGTTGTTTGTGGGATGTTGATGGTGAGGAATGGTGGTGTATTTTTGGCAAGCGCCTGATGAACCTTTAGCTCGAAATTGTTATGATCAAATTAACTTAACCGATAAAGCTTAAGGAATCTGTTCTCTGATATACTACCCTAAATGTGAACGTTGTGAAGAATGTAAAATAGTACTGTGAAAAGTTTAGCAGTCAAATATCTGCAATGCCTAACAAACAAACAAACAAACAACTAACCAACTAACTAAAAAACAAGCAAACTAACAAACTAACTAACAAACAAACAAAGAAACTAACAAACAAATAAAAAACAAACTAAGAAACAATTAACTAACCAATTAATAACTTTCTAATTACTAAATAAATGGTGATAGTGAATAATATTGCATAAAATAGAAATAAATAAGTATGAATGCAGTCAATCAATAAGAAAGTAAATATATAAACACATAAAAAGAACAACAAAGTAAAGCAGAAACAAATTAATTAAATAATCTGCCCTGTTTCCAATTTAGCACTAGAAACAATTTGTCTCAGAAAAACTACAAAACCATAAGGACTGACATTGATCTAAGAGAAAACAAGTACACGTCATCCAAATCTGCATGATATCTCTATGCATAAGAGCGCGTGCACGCACAACACACACAAACACACACACACACACACACACACACACACACGCACGCACGCACGCACGCACACACACACACACACACACACACACACACACACACACACACACACACTCTCTCTCTCTTCTGTCTTCTGTTATACGTATACAAACATGGCATTCTACTTACGCTTACTAAATAAAACTGTAATATGATATCACCATGTCTCTGGAAGAAATGTTCACTTAAAGTTGTAAAGTTGTTTTTTTTTTAATTAATCGACGATATGTTCAATCCAGGGTCTGTGAATGATGCTTTCAACAGTTGCTGAAATATAAAAATAGCAACCGTGATAGATTGCAACAAAATCATAGAGAGAAAATAAACATCGGTTAACGCCAAAATACAATAAAAAATATATTTCGTTGGTGTGCTTCACCAGCAATTGAAATCACATTTTTAAAAAAGTCTTTTTAGTCTGAGACCATGGATGAACGGTATTGTCTGAATGTGTAGTGAAATCTAGCACTAGTCTCCTGAACGTTAGAACAAGTCTCTTGAATGCTGGCACGTCTCCTAAACGGCTTCTTTCACAATTTCGATAGCCGCCAATATAAATGTATTAAAATGAATGGGGAAAAAACATTTGAAAGATGTGTGTATTAAAATGAACGAATGTGGGAAAAACACTGAGCAAAGAAGACATTACGAAAGAGCGTACTCAAAATGATGGAGCAGATGTACATTGAGTAAAGTATTGTTCGCACAAATGACCAAATATGTAAAGTATTACTTTATAAATGACCAAATATGTAAAGTATTACTTTATAAATGACCTGATATGTAAAGTATTACTTTATAAATGACCAAATATGTAAAGTATTACTTTATAAATGACCAAATAAATAAAGTATTACTTTATAAATGACCAAATATGTAAAGTATTACTTTATAAATGACCAAATAAATAAAGTATTACTTTATAAATGACCAAATATGTAAAGTATTACTTTATAAATGACCAAATAAATAAAGTATTACTTTATAAATGACCAAATATGTAAAGTATTACTTTATAAATGACCAAATATGTAAAGTATTACTTTATAAATGACCAAATATGTAAAGTATTACTTTATAAATGACCTAATATGTAAAGTATTACTTTATAAATGACCAAATATGTAAAGTATTACTTTATAAATGACCAAATATGTAAAGTATTACTTTATAAATGACCAAATATGTAAAGTATTACTTTATAAATGACCAAATCGTGAAACATTATACATAAAATTTTAGAGTATAAAAAGTGTTGTTCATACAGATGACTGAATGCAGTAAGTGTTCATACAAGTGACCGAATGCAGTAAGTGTTCATACAAGTGACCGAATGCAGTAAGTGTTCATACAAATGACTGAATGCAGTAAGTGTTCATACAAATGACTGAATGCAGTAAGTGTTCATACAAATGACTGAATGCAGTAAGTGTTTCAATCGAGTGACCGAATTCAGTAAGTATTAATTTATAAATGACTAAATAGTAAAGCACTATACATAAAGTTTTAGAGTATAAATGACCGAATAGTAGAAAGAGTACAGAAAGTATAAATGTGCAAATGACCAAATAGTAAAAATACTTTACATTATGTATTAGTGTTTAAATGACCGATAGAAACAAAGCCAAGGAAGTATCAAATGACTGATTAGGGTAGAAAACAATACAGAAAATATCA
Organism: Sinotaia quadrata; assembly: GCA_028829895.1. Taxonomy (NCBI): domain Eukaryota; kingdom Metazoa; phylum Mollusca; class Gastropoda; order Architaenioglossa; family Viviparidae; genus Sinotaia; species Sinotaia quadrata. The sequence goes on along the minus strand of CM054178.1, from coordinate 55,367,021 downwards.
AATGACTGATGAGGATAGAAAACAATTAAGAAAATATCAGATGACTGATGAGCGTAGAAAACAATTCAGAAAATATCAAATGAGTGATGAGGGTAGAAAACAATACAGACAGCATGAGGATGGATATGAATGATCAGACATTACCTCATTTCAAAATATTCTTTTTGAGCAATCGCTATTTTTAATGGTTGTTTTTTTTCTGGCGGTCAACGGCCTGATTTTAAAGTTGGCTATGAAAACTCATCTTTCCATTATCTCTGCGGGGAACTATTGTTTACGTCAAGGAAAGACGGAACATCATTATAATAAACTTCTGGACAAGCTTGAGACAACAGATTTCGCTTAGCCAGCTCAAGATTGATTGAAACTGTTTTATTTCGTTTTGTTTTTGTTTGTGCGACTCACAACAATACGTTTTCGGGTGCTTGTAAAGGTCAAGTGCACAAGGGTAGATTACCTTTTTTGATTCAATTCTTTCGAACGTCTTGAAGTGAAGTATTCTTGCTGCGCGGTCATTTAAAGGGTTAATATAGAATGTGAGTGCTGGACTTCTTACTTTTTCTTGCATTAGCCGTGTTTCGCATTTAAAAATTTAAATAATTTAAAATTAAATTAAAAAATTTAATACAGGTCTTCCGGATGATAACGACTAAACCGAAATATAAAGGGTGGAATTATTGCAAAACAGCTGAATGTAACTGGCAACATCGTAGTGTGCATCTGTCTGCAACCAAAATGCACGCACGCATGCATAACAAGCACACGCTTATCGCAACAAGAAAATAATGTGCAAATTGTTATCAACAAGAAAATGGAGTTCAAATTGTTATCAACAAGAAAATGATTTACAAATTGTTATCAACAAAAATGTAATGTACAAATTGTTATCATCTAAACAATTTAGATTTAGATATATGAGCTTGCTGTTTGATTGCATTTTTCTTCTTTCGATATTTATTATAAATGTTCCTACCTACCTACGCCTGCTGAAGTAACTAATTAATTAAATTCTATGTACAATTTTTAATTTTAAACCGTGTTGTCTGACAGATGTGATTTATTCCTTAAATCATATTAGAAACATTTATGACGGAAATCAAAACACGTTTCTTTTAAATAAACATCGAAATGTTATTCACACATTAATTATTTGTATAATGTGTAAATGGTAAGAGTTCTTGATTTTTGAATATAAAACAATAATATTTAAACATTGTTAACACAAAATGTGAAATGCAAAAGTATGCTCTTATTTCGACAGCTGATGCGACTGTTAGCTTTTCAGGTCATAGACTTACTTCGACTCAAATAAAATAACGCCATATCTCTCAAAGATGTATCACCTTCCTCCAGTTCGGAATCGCCTGTGTGATAGTATTCACACGTTTATTTATTATATCGGTGAAAATTAACCAAGTAAATTCCATACTTCATATGCTTTGAGATAAGCATAGACTACAGCATTACTGGTATTATCAAATATTAATAAATTAAACATTTAGATGCAGCTTCTTAATGATATATTCATATATCGTGAAATTACGACCGGCCAGACGGCCAGACCAGCCATCGACAAGTACCAACAAACTCAGTCTACGAGGTTAAAAATAAAGATGGAATTCCTCTCAACGCTAAGGAAACCACCAGGTACATCATCAAAGACCCACAATATGTTGCATGAAGTCCGCACTACGTGTTCTGGCATCGAAGAAGCGTACATTTCTGAAGGGTGACTGATGCGAATCGTAGGCAATGCGTGACGGCAAGAAATCGGGGTGGGGTGGGGTGGATGATTCGTAACGTGTGTGGTGCGTGTGTGAGTGAGTATGTGTGTGTGTGTGTGCATGTGTGTTTGTATGTGTGTGAATATTTCAGATGAGAGAGGAAGGATACAGTGATGATGGAAAAGAAAATCTTTTTTACACATATTTGGGTGTGCTTTTTTTTTTCTTTCTTTCCTTCTTAGTAACCCATTTATTCTCTTTATAAAGGCGCTTAAGATCTTTGTCAGCAAAGGTTATGTATTTGGAATTGGGTAGTATTTAATACTCCACTTACAGATTACTGATCATTTGTAGTTATTTAATACTCCACTTACATATTACTGATCACTTGTAGTTATTTAATACTCCACTTACAGATTACTGATTACTTGTAGTTATTTAATACTCCACTTACAGATTACTGATCACTTGTAGTTATTTAATACTCCACTTACAGATTACTGATCACTTGTAGTTATTTAATACTCCACTTACAGATTACTGATCACTTGTAGTTATTTAATACTCCACTTACAAATTACTGATCACTTGTAGTCATTTAATACTCCACTTACAGATTACTGATCACTTGTAGTTATTTAATACTCCACTTACAGATCACTTGACAGGTAGTTATTTATCACTTCACCTACAAATCACTTGGCCGGGGTAGATATTTATCACATTACCTACAAGTCAAATTGTCGGAGTAGATATCACTTCACATATAAATCACTTAGCCGGGGCAGATATTTATCACTTCACCTACAAATCACTTGGCCGCGACAGATATTTATCACTTCACCTACAAATCACTGCGCTTCCAACAGCACGAGTTGTGTCCCATTTAGTCTAGGATGTCTGCATGGGGCGGGGTGGGGAGTGAATATTCCAAGCATCCAAGCATATATAAGTCGCCTTGTCAGTAGCAAAACGAAAAATGTGCATGGGTAGCTTGCAAATAGCATTCCCCATCCTAAAGGTTTATTTTTCATTTTGATATTAACCATGGCATGTTTACTTTCCTGCTTCTGTATTTATTTATTTCAACAGTAAATACAAGTGGTTTTCCTTTTCATGAGATTAGTTCTTTATAAATGGAGACGAGCAACACTTATACATTCTAGTCTCCCGTTTTCTACTCATATCTCCTATTCTAAGGAAATTAAACTACACAGATGCGTGAGTCTGCCCGTGAGCTGGGTTTCCGGAAAATGGAGATATTCCAGACACTAAAAGCGCGGCCGTGGCGTGCCAAACAAGCAGCACTAAGAAAAACGCACTCTTAGAATTTTTCACAGGTTAAAGTGCAAATCTTCGACAGTGTCCATATTTAAATCTAAATCTGAAACTTAAGAGAAACGAAACATTCTGAATTCTGTCTGCACGTAATGAGTGGATGTACCAGTGTGTTTGCAAATGAACTAACTTTGATGCTTTGAAGTTTGGATCTGCGCATGCGTCGCCCAAATAAACCTTTCAAAATGATTCATGCGCTACTTTTTTAACGGATTTCTTTTATGCGTGTGCATGTATATCTGAAGTTGAATAATTCTCTTCAGACTCATTTAACATACCATTGGAACAAGCTGCTACTGAATACAGAATATCACATTGTTTCTGCATCATCACAGCACCTAGCCCTGCGATTGTCAGCATCTTTTCTGAGTATGAATTCTTCATAAAAGACAGGAGCTCGTGACAAGCAGTCGTTCAGTAAAACTGGCTTCACACTCCTTGCTCCAAATCACTATCGCAGGTTTGCCTTTCCTCGTCAAATCAATGAGTGGTTTGGCGATGGCACTGAACTTGGGAACGAATTTTCTATAGTAACGGGCCAACCCAAAAAGGATTTAACATTTGTTTTGGAGAGCAGTCTCTTCAACTCTTCGAGTTTTTTCACTTATGATGCCTCTTGCCACAGGAGACCTTGTCCCACTGTTTATCCCAAATATTCAAGTTTAAAATGTCCAAAGAAACTTGTTTTGGCTGAACAGTCAAGTTACATTGCTTCAAACGCGGATGTATTCTTCTAGTGTCTGGGTAGCCACCAATATATCATCCATGAAGTTAGAGACGGACGTCTCTTTCAAGGGTTCGATCAGCTATCTCATCATCTTAGTAAAAACGACTGGCACTGTGAGGATGCCAAACGCCATTACTCGCCATTGATATTGGCGATCACTGACCTGAGCGAAAAGCTGCTCTAGTTCAGCTGGAAAAAGCCATTAAACGTTTAGCTGTCTGTAATCCAAACAAAATCGGTGCTTGTCATCCTTCTCTTTAACTAGGACTATGGGAAAACTATACGGGGACTCTGCCATCTCAATCATACCTAAGGCTAACATAGAGTCGATTTCTTATTTTGCAGCATCCCATTTAACGTAAGTAAGACATATGGTTTCATGCGGATAAAATTATGATCCTGTAGTGAGAGCATAAATTCGCACAAACTTGTTTTTCCAGGTTTATCGGTAAAAAAAAAATATCGCGAGTTTCTTTTATCACCGACACGCTTCATAACTGTTGCACGTCAGTCTGAGAGGTCTTCATTTACAATAATGTCATCAACAGTTTTAACGTCAGTTAGACCTGGGAGTGGTACGGATTCGGCATCAGGTACAGAGCTAGCATCTTCCTTTATTACAACAGTAGCGACCATATCCGGGCGTTCTTCAAACACTTTCATCATATTCGCATAAAACATTTTCGCTTTAGATCCGTTCTGAATTCGGAAATTGCAACCACTCAATTTCTCATCTACTGCATAGGGTCTTTATCATGGTACATCTAGTTTGTTTCGGTGCTGAGGGAACCACAACACTCGTGTACCGACTTCAATGTTACACTATTTCGTTTGACCGTTGTACAGACGTGCTTGTCTAGCTTTACTTTTGTGTACTTGGCTGCTATATGACATGAAGTATCAATATGGTTTGCAAGTTTGATGAAGTATTGATATGTATATTTTACAGATTCTGCTAACCCGCTCTCTGTCCAATATTCTCGTAATATAGATATGGGTCCCCTAACGGTCCTACTGTATAAGAGTTCCAAGGGGGAACAATGCGTCGAATCTTGTGGTACTTCACGCAAACAAAAGTGCCGGCAAAGATAGATCTCAATTACATGATCTTTCAATGCACAGCTTTCTCAATGACATGATAAAAGTAGCATTCATATTTTTAGCATTCTAAACCATTACATATAGGGCGGTAAGGAGTAATTCTAAACGGCTTTACTCTCAATAGTTGATTAATCTCTTTCATTAACTCATTAATTGGATTTTTATTAAAAATATAATGGAAAGATCTTCATTGAGTTATTTGTACTACGGTAACACCAAAAAAAGACGTTTTGATCTGGTTACTGTAAAGAAACATTATCACTTTATTATTGTTTCACCAGTACAGCATTCGTAGTGCTCACAAGTTTCACCAGTACATCATTCGTAGTGCTCACATGTTTCACCAGTACAGCATTTGCAGTGTTCACGTTTCACAAGTACAGCATTCTGGTTATCCAGACATTGCATTTTTCATTTCCATTTTCCCTTCCCTCACCATAAATTTTATTATTTTTGTTTTTCTATCATTTATTTAAATTATATCAACATTTGAAAATGTATTAATAAATGCTATGTGTGCTGTATGCAAGAGAAAAACATCCTTAGTTTGCAAATAGGAGAATCCGTAATATGTGAATTATAAAGAACACGTTAAATCTATTGTATACAGAATAGCATGGCATCTGGAGATATTTTCATACTTTTGTATATTTACTTTTCAAGCGTAGTCAATGAATGCTGCTTTCTCCAAGCCTCGAGCAATGCCTACCTCTGCACTTCACTCCATACAGAGATTGGCTGCTAATGAGGCCATGAATATGTCTTTCGTTCTCATTACTAGAATTTCTGACCTTATGTTTTTCAGAATTGATCACTTATCTCGCATTTTCACCATTGCGATTATCATTCACCTGTGTACCCTGGGTGCAATAAGGCTATCCTACAAATTCTGAAGGCCATTCACGCAAGACATCGGCTAATTTCCTGGTAACCTAGTTTTCCACAAGCAAGGAAATTATCATTTCTAAAAATAGCTCAGTAAATAGGAAGGATTCGAAGATGATACTAATATGTGAGGCTCTGTGAGTTGTCGATCCTTTGGCAAGAAAGTAGTTTTGAGATGCAACCATGCATGTTTAGCACTGTTTTCTCACCCTTTTGCAATAAGTTTGATTTAGTGCTTTTATACCAACGTATTCCGTCTGTTAATGATTTGTGACACGTTCCTCCCACAAAAATATTTTTTATGGTTTAAATCTGCAATAAAATAATATAAATAAATAAAATGCAAATAAAAAAGAACAGAAGTAAGAGCAAACCTGTCACACTCCAGTTCTTATTTAATGAACTTGTCACATTATCAGACTCAAAATTATTAATCGTTAAATGTATTATATTAGCTCTAATACTGACAACAGACCAGGCGGCCTAATCTGTCCTTCAATCTCTATGTCAGACACATTCTTTGGGACCCTTGTTCATCTAGCATAGTGACAGGTAAATTAGCTGATGTGCCTCTAGTTGGCAACATCTTTCCCTTTGATAAATTATGCATATTTCCAGCTCAGAATCCCCAGACAACTCTTCTTGGTCACTCTAAGAATTAACCAAAGTGTGGATTTAATATAAAAAGAACAAAGAAGATAAAATAATAACAATAGAAATAAAACAATAGCATTTAGTTTCCTAAAACATTGATCAATCGAGACCATCTATTCAACGTTTAATTGATTATTGTTCATGTGGCTGATTATAGACTGTATGATGTGGAACAGCTAATCTCTATTGTTATTGATAGAGATAATTATTGTTCATCTGGCTGATTATAGACTGTATGATGTGGAACAGCTAATCTCTATTGTTATTGATAGAGATAATTATTGTTCATGTGGGTGATTATAGACTGTATGATGTAGAACAGCTAAACTCTATTGTTATTGATAGAGATGAACCCATTGTGTCATTAGTTACTATCATCACCTCCTTGCCCATGCTGAGGATGTCCTCCAACCACGTGACAATCATCAGTCTGCAGCAAGAGTCAGGTGTGTGTTGCAGGGTGAACACGAGGAATGGTTCACCAGGAAATCATGATGATAAGGAAGAAAGATCAGCTGCAAAAGATAATTGTATCTTTCTGTAGCCAGCGATAAATATGAGACAACGTTAAGGCTTTGTGGAGATAGCAATAGACGGCTCCTACAATGTTGTTTCAGTAAACATTAGCTGTGTGCTAACTTATAATTTACAAAATTCTCTTCCTGGAGAAATATTGACAAATGAGACAATAATATTTCCATTTCCGCATTTATATGAATCTCAATGGATACAACCAGTGATGCCAATGCCACTTAGTTATTGGTTATTGTTTATGATAATTATTAATTAATCATCCATAACCAATTATAAATGATGAGATTTTAATTTATGTATTAATAATTCTCCAGCAAACACCACTCACTTGGCTGATATGCAGGCACTGTAAACGTTTTCTCTCTTCCACAACATACAAGGCAAACATTTGCCGTCACACAATATTTCAGTAGGTGGAAAGCCTCTTACTAAACGAGAGAAAACAAATCCATCTTTAACCTATATTTAGCGAACACCCATCCACACACTTATTTTTCCAGCATAAGGTTATCAATATGTGTAAGAAAGTCAATAGATTTAACAATAAATTTATTATATCAACAATAATATATATATATATATATATATATATATATATATATATGAAAATGATTACTTGACATCAATATTTCCATGAAACCACATTCGAATATTTTTTTGTATAATACACAGTCTTATATCCTAAAATATAATTTAACAATTTCTTGTCAATACAAATCACAGGATAGTTCTTAACAGAGAACATAAATAGAGTTATTAGATATATAAACAATAATAGTTTGTATGTAGCCTGATATAAGTGCTGTCTCAGTAGTCCTTTGCAACAATGTCACAAGTTTATTGTCCACGTATACTCCATGGGAGTCTCTCCCCACAATGAAACACTGATACACTCCTATTCTCTTGAAGCTAACCTGGGCGCTTTTTTCACCATGTCAGTTCCTTCAAGCAGAACAACAGTTGTAGCAATTTCTAGTAACTTTCCTGTACCAGAAATTGCTCGATGTAGTCAGAATACTTTGCCCCCATACACCAGTGGAGTGGAGTGTATTCTTACATTTACACATTGCAATAGAGGCTTCCAGCATTTACCATGGTCATAATTAAGTTTAGAATTAGGGATAGGGGAATTGACTCTGCCACATATCTATAAGCAATGAATGGTTTACACTAAATTCATACTGAATGATTTATCTCAGTCACACATTTACCTTCACTTGCAACAAATAATTCAACAATGACTAAAGAATAGACCTACAACTCATGTTTATCTCAATTTCGTCATCTGTACATACGTCATGAATCATCACTAGCGCCATATTACCTTCTCTAAAAGAGATATGCGTTAGTTTCCATACAACAATCATTAGTAAAAGTATTTGAACGTTCTACACAACATTCTAATCAAATCTAATCAAAAAATTTCTGAGAAGTCAATATATTTACCACTCTCGGAAACGTGCAAAACCTTCTTCTCATCTACACAGATTTCAACTCTTTATTAATGGTGTGGGAACAGTGCGTGAGAATACCTGATTTATTGGCAACATATATATGAATGACTCCGGATCAAACTACAAGTTTTATCGCGTCATTGATCGGAAAGCGAATGTCCATATATGGGCGTCCTATATCCTGTCAACATTTACCCGTCCTTACTGTTACCTCTACCCCTTCTATACATCTCCACTGCCCACACATGATCAATGAATGCGTGTAGCTAAGTGTGTATGGCAGATTACACAATTAGCCATTCGGATGTCAGCCGTAACTAATAACTCTCAATTACAAATTATATTTATTAATATAGAAAGAGAAATAATAGAAAACAAGGAGCATAATTTGCCCAGAAAAAATAAAAAGAAAAGAACATTTAAAGGTGGAAGGATGTGAAAGGAAAGAAAGGTGAATAGATAGCTGAAAGAAAATACTTGAGAGAAAAGATTACGAAAATAAAGAAAAAAAAATGAATAAATGAAAAAAGAAGGAATAAAAAGTAACATGGTAATCACAGTGTCTCGTAAACAGAGTGTAAAAACAAGTACAAATACAAATAGCTAGACAGATAGGCAAAGAGCCAAGGAAATAAGGAACGAAAAACTAGAAACAACATAAATGAAACAATAAATCATAATAAACAACATGCTTTAAAGGGCTAAAATGGGCATTACTTAGTAAATGTTAACACTACTTTCCTAGATAATAAAAGTTTATAACTTTCAACCATAATTATGCATATAGTAATTTTAAAACTATTAAAAGAAACACAGGAACAAACATGACCCAACCAACAATGTGAAATATAATTCAAGGGAAAAGAGATATATTTTGGGAATTATACTGAAGCCAGATAGCACGATTAGAAAGGATTAAGAAAAAGAGAACTTATTTTGAATAAATATTGGTGAATAAAAGTAAAACAACCTCATGTTTAATTGCAAGGTAAGCTGTGTACGTTTGATGGTTGTTGACTGTACTGACGTCATAGATCATGGCAGGATTACTATAAATTTAATAACATGTGACGTCACGAGGAGTACGCTTCCCATAATTTAAATGAAAAAGAAAGTCATGAGTAGATGCAGCCGCTATTCCTGCTGTCCAAGATGCTGCGTCCATCTCTTGGAGGAATTACATTGCACCAAGTCTTATGTAGCTTGGTCAAGCCATATTGCAATAGTTATCTTAATCTTTAGCCCCACTAACCACGTGACTAAATAACCAAGACCCGTAAGGGCCGCCTGTATTAGCTCGCTGAAACGTACTAAAACATGTCAGACACGTGTTAAATGCTTTCCCCTGACCTAGTCTAACCTGGTAAAGGGCCGTAACTACATGTAGACATGTTAAATGCTTTCCCCTGACCTAGTCTAACCTGGTAAAGGGCCGTAACTACATGTAGACATGTTAAATGCTTTCCCCTGACCTAGTCTAACCTTGTAAAGGGCCGTAACTACATGTAGACATGTTAAATGCTTTCTCTCTGACTCAGTCTAACCTGGTAAAGGGCCTTAACTTTTCGGAGGACAGCATCGTTGCTCGAATGTATATCTAACTTAATTAACCCATGTAACAATGTCCAATTCTTATAATTGTACTTTAGTTCTGTATAATATTATTGCAATTCTGTGCATATCTCGTTCATTCCAGTCTTTTCCAAGCTTTAATTTACATATGCGAGATGATTTAAGCACACACCGTCTATTTGAACAGTCTGAGGAAAGAAGGAATTTATTCTTGACAAAGTTGCGGCACTGTAAACTACAATGTTGTGCAGGAACCCTATGCTGCAACAGCGCGCCGGCCACGGCTGGCGGCCAAAGTCTTTGAGACTAACGACCAGCCCGTCGACAAGATCGCTCGCGGAAGGCAGATACTCATCGATTCACACTCTGCAAGTGCAAAAGAACCTGTAGAATATAACATTTTGTTAAGGAGCAAGTGCAAAAGAACCTGTAGAATATAACATTTTGTTAAGGAGCAAGTGCAAAAGAACCTGTAGAATATAACATTTTGTTAAGAAACATATCCATGGACTCGTGTGAAAATTGTTGCGGATCATATCCATGGACATAGGTGAAAACATCTTTTGTTCTTCGTAGTGATCATCAGTGATTGAGAGATAAATCTCTTACTGACAGCTTATTACGTATTTCTACAATCGTTATTCAATCGCTTCTCTATTTTATTATGCTTATTAATTATTTATTGTTTTTTACTGTCCAGTTGTCAAGAATGGGATTTGGGGTTCGATAGTCAAGCTACTTGTCGTTTATGTATTACTAGATCCTTCAGAACATCTTGACATGTATTTGAACGTATGATAAGACATGTATTTGAATGTATGGTAAGACATGTAGTGAGCTTGTGGTAAGATATGTGTTGAACTTGTGGTAAGACATGTAGTGAACTTGTGTTAAGACATGTAGTGAACTTGTGTTAAGACTTAGTGAATTTGTGGTAAGATATGTAGTGAACTTGTGGTAAGATGTGTGTTGAAAATGTGGTAGAACATGTGTTGAACGTGTGGTTAAGACATTTGGGGTAATAAATGTGGTGAGATGTGGTGAACGTGTAGTGAAATCATGTTAAGGCGTGTGGTGAATATATTGGTAAGACGTGTAGTGAACTGTGGTAAAACATGTAGTAAATGTGCAGGGTAATGCGTGTGGTGATTGTGTGATAATACTTGTGGTAAGATATGTGGTTAAAAACACCATATGTTTTACTTAAACGGAAAGAGGAAACAAACTGCAGGCATTAAGTGTGCCATCGTGATGATTTCTGAAAGTCACTGATGAATGTCATAGACATTTGGATCAATTGATTTAATGTTACTCTTCTCATGCCTACATAGCACAAAAAGCAACATATTGGATAATTTTGGCACATTGGTCAAATACTTCACTTTATTCGAGTGTATCAGTTGACGGCCATTACGTTTGCAATCAGACACTGGAAAGATATCATATAGAAAGTCTTGGGTGCATTTGGCTGGTTTTGGTGTTTTGGTACAAGAATCTGCATCATGACGTATTTGCTCCACTGTATGAATCTTTTCCTGTATGACTGTCAAGCTTGTTCTAATGTACAGGGCCCTATATGACTGTCAAGTTTGTTTTGCTGTACAAGACCCTGAATGACTGTCAAGTTTGTTCTTTGTGAGTGCATCAAAGATTCTGGAACAGTTGTGTAAATGTACCTAGAAGTGGTACATTGGACCATCATCTAATAAGAAAGAAAGTGACTTGTTGCAAAATACATGAGTGTGAACACATTCCAGCGACAGCTACCATTATTGAAAAGGTTATGTACATTGACTATAATTATCTCTCTGAATCTCTCATTTCTTATCTCTCATTTCTAAGATGAAACTATATATGTGTGTGTCTAATATTTAATCAAATATTAATGTGAGGCGAGGTAAATGTCAACACTCTTATGATTATATTCATATATTGTTTATTTAATAATTGCTAAATTTATTAACCTTCTTGCACTATATTAAAATCTTATATTGGAGTAATGGTGGATGGATGGGGGTTCGTTAAATATAAATAAAAGATGGATTTTTATTACTCCTTTAGTAAGAAGTTTCCACATGCAGATTCATTATTGAACAGTAAAACGTCTATAATAAGATAGGCGTTTTACTGTTGCATAAGAGAGTAGAGTTTTACGACACCCTTATAATCTTCCAAGTGAGAGACATATGGGTCTTTTGGGAGAATTATTAATAACTATAAATTAAGATTCTCGATCACTTGTAATTAGTTTGTGTTATAAATAAATAAATAATAATCATAACGAGTGAAGGATGCCCAGAGTCACAGATTAGTTTTACTTTTCAAGGTCGTGTATGGATATCAAACTAGTTCTACTGTACAGGACACTTAATGGATATCAAGTTTGTTCTACTGTACAGGACCCTTAATGGATATCAGGTTTGTTCTACTGTACAGGACACTTAATGGATATCAAGTTTGTTCTACTGTACAGGACACTTAATGGATATCAAGTTTGTTCTACTGTACAGGACACTTAATGGATATCAAGTTTGTTCTACTGTACAGGACACTTAATGGATATCAAGTTTGTTCTACTGTACAGGACCCTTAATGGATAACAAGTTTGTTCTATGGTAAATGACCTTGAATGAATACGAATCCAGTCTTGTCGACGTTTCAAGGCCCTATATGAATACCAACTTTGCTATGCGGTACAAGGTCTTGTGTGAATACCAACTTTGCTTTGCGGTACAAGATCTTGTCTGAATACAACTTTGCTCTGCTGCACAAGGTCTTGTGTGAATACTAACTTTGCCCTGCGGTACAAAGTTTTGTATGAATAACAAAAGGCGTTTACTGCTCAAGACCTGTATGAAAATCAAAATCGCTCTGAATTACAAGGTCATTTGTGAATACCAACCAAAACCATTCATCGATATAATAATTTATTCAAATTCTTTACATTAAACATTAACGCTAAATTATTTACATTAAACATTAATGCTAAATTCTGAGTTTTGTGAACTTAAGGCAAATACACGTCTCTCTCTCACTCTCACTCTTTCTCTCTAACTCAATCAAGACACGAACACGTATTCTCTCTCTCTCTTTCTCTCTAAGTACCTCAATCCAGACACAATGACGTATTTTCTAAGTACCTCAATTCAAACACAAACACGTATTTTCTCTCCCTCAGTACCTCAATCCAGACACAAACACGTATTTTCTTTCTAAGTACCTCAATCCAGACACAAACACGTATTTTCTTTCTAAGTACCTCAATCCAGACACAAACACGTATTTTCTTTCTAAGTACCTCAATCCAGACACAAACACGTATTTTCTTTCTAAGTACCTCAATTAAGACGCAAACACGTGCCACAGCTTCTGCTGCTGAAAGAAGAAATCCCTTCATCCAGACCCTAATAAATAATATCTATTTTTAGCATTAAAATGGAAATGTGAGTGAGTGAATGTTAAAATGAGAGAGGAAACCTTTCAGAACTGTAGAACGTTTTGAGGTCACGCCTACCGCTCTTCAGTAATTGCAAATCCTTTGCAGTGCTCTAATTTAAAAAAAAAATATATAGTCACGACATTTCCAGTTAATTTGAAAATATGCCATGAATGACTGCCGGTGACTGAGCGTGCTCATTCAAAGATACAATCATGATCCGTCTTATTGGAACAGGCTGTGTTGTATGTTGCTTGATGATTGATAATGCTCATCTTTACATTTACGTCGCGTGCACCCTTAGACTTGGCTGCGTTCAGTAATCTGTCATTATAATCGTCACAGACACGTGTCGCTGTCATGGACACTGATGTTAATTTCGCGCTAGTAGCGCAGACAACAATTTGTAGATTTTGTTTTAGAATTTTAGAGGTAGTTAAAAACAAGATATTTCGAAAAGAATTAGCAGATCAGGAGAAAATTATTTTTGACGAGAAATAAAAGGTATTTAAAAAAGCATTTATTGAAAATGAAAACCTTAAAGAAAAAGCTTCATACACTAGAAAGTGTGGAAACAAATTAACTCGGCTATCTCCCTTTGCTTCCCAAATTATGAACGGTGAGAATATTATATATAACTAAAAGCTGTCACGCTGTATATACTGGGTAGAGAAGACGGTCATAGATACCTGTTCGGATAGAGTAGATAGTCTTAGATATCTGTGCTCTGGATAGAGATGATGATCATAAATATCGGTGCATTCTCGACTGAAAAGGCGGTCATAGAACATTAAGATTTCTGGTTGGAGGATACGATCATAGGTATCTATTTATTCTGGATAGAGAACAAATGAAAATGAGAAGATGGTCATATATATTTACTTAATTTGGCTTGAGAGGACGTTCATAACTATTTTGCCTGTGTGGAAAAAAACTGCTTTAGATATCTGTAAGTGCACAGTCAAACCATTCACAGTCTCTCTCTCTCTCACTCACTCACTCACACACACACACACACACACACACACACACACACACACGCGCGCGCGCGCGCGCACATACACACTTTTGTAGGCAGCGACAGCACTGACTATTTGTTCACAGAAAGGTCCATTACCAGATTGGAGCCGAAGTGTCTAAAGCCTGCTCAAAGAAAACAAAATCAGTCGATTTCTCAGGAGGTCTGAACAATGGCGATTTCTTGTCTGATGTATGTGTTTCTTCTCATGGTCCCTTTCTTACAACTGTTGCAGATTTCGTCGATGGGAGCAAGCGTTGAGAGAAATGATTTAATTCTACAAAAAGGAGAAAGAAATTGCTGACACGAGAATTACTAATGAACTCCTTATAAATTTGCAATGGCTAGTGGCCAACTGGCCGCAAATTTCGGTCTTTTAAATACTAAAGAATCATTTGGCGTGCTCACAAAATAACAAATGATATTCACATTTTTGTCCTAACTGACGCACTGCGTTCGTACGTCAGCCCCATCACTGCCAGTCCACAATTCACACCTCTTGTTATACATTCATTGGTCCAAGATATGAATTCAGAGAGTTTTGTCAGCTATTAAGATGAGACAGCTATATCTAAAATAAATCAATCCCGGAAAAACTTTCGGTGAAATGAATCTCAAATAGCGCAAGTAGTGCCTGGAATTTGTTAATTTGTTAAAACAGCTTCTGGGACACAACTTAAGCGGCCAAGAAAAGCCAAAGTGAAGTTCGAGGACGTTAGGAATACTACAAAAGTTTCCTTCATCTGTAGGGAAGACTGCAAATGTTTTATCTGTAGGGAGAGTGCAAACTTTTCCTTCATCTGTAGGGAAGACTGCAAAAGTTTCCTTCATCTGTAAGGAAGACTGCAAAAGTTTCCGTCATCTGTAGGGAAGACTACAAATGTTTCATCTGTAGGGTAGACTGCAAACATTTCCTTTGTCTGTAGAGAAGAATGCAAAAGTTTGGAAGTAGTGATTGTTTCGAGTATCACTTTTTCATTCAGTATCAAACTGTGCCAACGATTTGTAGCAATGGTACTTTGGAGCTATAGGAAACAGTAACACTCACTTTCAGCACTAGAGACTGCAAGCAATTAGTAGTAAACATTATCATAGTTTCATTCACTTGCATAGATTACAATCGAACATTAACAGTAGTTGTTAAATCATTTTGTTAGTGTAAGCATTATTTCAATAAGTACATTATGCATGTATATAACCTGACAGTATAAACATTTGAATAACTACTAAATAAACAAAGAGAATTAATTATGAACATCGGAAAGTATCCGAGTAATAGATCTAAAAATTTGAAAACATAATAAGCAGCGTATATAAAGTAATTTTGTTATTAGATAAGAAGTATACCCTACTTGTATAATAAACATTTGCAGTATATGTAAAGTAACTTTGTTACTAGATAAGAAGTATACCCTACTTGTATAATAAACATTTGCAGTGTATGTAAAGTAACTTTGTTACTAGATAAGAAGTATACCCTACTTGTATAATAAACATTTGCAGTGTATGTAAAGTAACTTTGTTACTAGATAAGAAGTATACCCTACTTGTATAATAAACATTTGCAGTGTATGTAAAGTAACTTTGTTACTAGATAAGAAGTATACCCTACTTGTATAATAAACATTTGCAGTGTATATAAAGTAACTTTATTACTAGATAAGAAGTATACCCTACTTGTATAATAAACATTTGCAGTGTATGTAAAGTAACTTTTTTACTAGATAAGAAGTATACCCTACTTGTATAAAGCAAATATAGCAAATTCACAGTAAATACAAATTGAATTTACTGATGGTAGAGTAGGAAGAATATATAAAAAAATATTAATTTTAAGATATCACGTTAATTAATAATATGACAGATTTCAATTAATCAAATTGATGAAATACTTACCTTGAAATAGCTTTTGTTTTTTATATTTAATTTTATTTTGCTTTTTTGATTTGAAATTGTTCTTAAACCGATTTTGAGTCAAATGAGCTTCCAATTCCATGCTGATTCATTTGATGCGTGTATTTTCAGGTCTAATCAACAGGCACTAGATCTATGATTAACATATTGTTCACTTTTTATTTTCCAAATAAAGTCTACTTCTTTACCGCAGTGCCTTTCTAAGTATTTATCTCCCTTTTCCTTGAAGGGCAAGGAAATATAGCACAATAGTCAAGACACAATTTTATCCATATAAGGGAAGTAATTTTGTAGACTATTGGCAATTTTCTTTTCACGGATATGATGACTTGCACACGCTTAGCATTCTAAAGAGTGATGTCCCCTAAGTGTTTGCTCATCATTACTGTCAATGTCATTTTACGAAGTTACGAAAGAAATTTTGTGTGAAGATAATCGCTGATTAAAAAGTTCTTTTTGTCAGTACAACCGAATTTTAATCTATGTCGTATCATACAAACCGTCTTCACTGCTACAAACCTGCACGCCCGAGTGATAGTGCGTCCTTTTAGCACTTCATGTGTGAATTATGAAAACATATACCGATAACAACGTCAAGTAATTAATCAAATATTGAACTGTAACACCGTGGAGCACGTCAAAATACCAGTTTTCGAGTTTAAAATTTGAACTGTAACACCGTGGAGCACGTCAAAATACCAGTTTTCGAATTTAAAATTTGGACGAGGAACGCTACAAATAAATGTCGAATTTCAGGTGTACTAGACAGCGAGGACCGAGAATGGAATCTTTTTTTGACATGATCATACTGTCACAGTCTGATAAAAATGTCATGACTTGCTGACCCACTTGCCTGTTTACTTCAAATATTGAGATTTGAAAAACCCTTTGTTCAAAGCTCTCCTATCGAGATGCTTCCAGAACAGGTCAAGATGTTATGTAACTTTAGGCCCATTGTCTAGGTCTAGAACCAACTACATGCCACGCGATCCGTCACGTGATATACTTTATGCTTTCCTATAAATGTTGGTGCATGCTTCCGCTCCCTTACTGCGAGATACAATTAGCTACATCCACTGGCTACTCGAAGTCACACGGCAGCCGACAGTAGATGAGAATCATACCCTTCGACTTCTCATAAAGGTACCATTTTATCTGATTGTATTTTGTATATTATGTATGTATTTGTGCTATGCATTATATTATCCACTATATATTTGAGCACGGTTCAGAGAAATGACTGAAAACCTATAAGTTATGGAATATAAATTTATTGTAACTCTTTTTCCATTGTAACTTTAATTTATATTGTTTTAATTCACTAAGAGCCAGAATGCCTGTGCTCGATATGAATTTCTCATGTAATTCAATTATTGCGTGTAATTTTAATTGTAAATTGTGAAGCTTGCTGTTTGAATTACCCCTTTTGTATGAACATTAATTTAACGTTGTAACTATTTTTATGATTCATATGTCATGCTGTTAAATGAAACATGCTGAGAAGATTACGTTTTTCTAAATCTAAATTGTAAGCGACGCGAGGTCGAATCTCTAATTCAGAGCATTAAACTGGAACGTGCTTAAATAAGGGCATATTAAGCAGAGACTATATCGGGTGCATTTTGCTTTACCCAGGTCGGTTTCCTGTCTTTTGGGCTTGGCTTGCTTTGCCTTGCTTATTGTCCGCATCTTTGAATTGGACAAGTGTCTTTGTCTTCAACCAAGGACTCGTCTGAACTGGTTGAGCTCTGAGAGCGAGTTCCACTATTCCGAGAGTCCACGCCACTGAAAACAGCGTCGAGTGTAGACGCATGTTGGTCAAAAACTCAAGTTCACTAGCAACATAAAAGGGACACCTTTACTTGCGTGCCATGTGCACCGCCGCCAGAGTGATACTGTGAGATAGACCGGGGCAGACTGAAGAAACCAGACGAATACAGATATTACAGCTGAGTATTACTCAGTGACGTTCAATTATCAAAAGAGAACAATTTGGCTACTTTCCGTGTAAACTTTAAGCACATACGTGCCTGAATCAAGAGATAGACTTTTCACGCTCGTATTTGATTATTGTTAACGTGTTAAACTTTATTAAATCTTATTTTTATTGTTAAACCTCTTCGTAGTTAATTTTTATGCATAATAGACCTATAGATTTACTCTTAGATTGAATGGGGGAGTATGAGCTGAATGACAATAAAGAATGCATATTAATTTAGAGGAATTTAACGACTTCAATCTAGCTAACTTTCGCAATTTATCAGTTTGTAAATTTGTCGTCTGCACTACAGGACACACTTTTAAACTAGTCAAATGATAAGTTGAGCAACCAGTCTGCATAGGATATGAGAGAAGGAATTAATTATATTTAAAGTCCTTAATTATTCTAGGCAGGGTCTATAAATAAATACTGGAAACGTAACACATACCAATAATATAGATACGTAAATTAAGTTTTTATATTCATAATTCACTTGACATTAGTGGACTGGAAACCCTCTGTGGTTCCCAAACCCTGTTCAGTGGTAAGTATGTTCACTAAATAAATGCAGAGCGGTTCACTCAACCAGACGAAATTGTTTCCCCTCTATATGGCTAGGCTTTCGAAAATTGATTCAGACATATTTCAGGCTTAATTATAATAACAATTTTGAATTAATATTTTCCTCAAATTTTGAATTGTTTATGCTTGTAGATCATCTCCCGAAATGTTGCAATCTTGTTCTAATTAGATCCAGATTTAGAATCAACTATATGTGTACCTAATATCCCCAATGTACAGTCTTCCTAGTGATCTAATTATTCAATATCGTTTAGCTCTATAAATAGGTAGAAGCCCCAATAAACTATTTTTGTTTTAATAATTTCGAGAATGGGATTTAGTTCTATTTTGGGTGCGTGTAGTGGATTTCCGCTGATAACACGAAGGTTGTATTTGTTTAATCTGTATTTCATTTAATTTGTATTTCATCTAGTAGTTGGACTGTAGAACTTAAAACTGTTATACTTAATCAAAATTTAATGTTATTAAATAAGCTGTCGCCATCAAACGATACATGGATAGACAGACAGACAGACAGATAGATAGATCGATAGATAGATAGATAGATAGATAGATAGATAGATAGATGGATAGATAGATTGATAGACAGACAGATGGATAGATAGATTGATAGACAAACAGACAGATAGATGGATAGATAGAAAGAAAAAAGATAGATAGATAGATAGATAGATAGAAAGAAAGATTGATAGACAGACAGATAGATAGATAGATAGACATACAGACAGATAGATAGATAAATAGATAGATAGACAGACAGACAGATAGATAGACAGATAGATAGATATATAGATATGTGTGTGGGTGGGTAGATAGACATTTGTCGATAAATTGATTGACTGAATGGATGGATAGATTGATTGTGGTGAATAAGTACATAGTTAGCTAGACTGATTGAACGAAGAACATAGATTTGGTTGAATTTACAGTTAGACCAGTTAGATAAATACATAAACAGATTCGTAAACAAAGTAAACACAAGTAAAAGCCAATATTCGTCTCTACATTTTCAGTCAATAGATTAATTATGACTATGACAAAGAGGGAGAAAGAAAATCGATACTTTCTTCCACACACACACACACACCCATGAAGAACCCAAAATACGTAACGGCAAGAGTACTTATAATAAATAACACATGAACATTTGGTTTTGAACATGAATTTCTGATCCAATTACTGCAATAATAATTAATTAGTTAAGAATAAAAACTAGTTTGGAAGTCCGGAATTTATTATCAGTGTTAAGAAGAGAATGAAACGAAGTTGTAGTTTATTAGCGCTCGTTTCATCATAATGTATGGAGTATGGAGTATGGAGTTCAACCAATTGCACTGTCATCACATATTGACAGAGTTTGGTTATTTTTATTTTTAGTGATAATATCTCCACCATAAGCAAAGTTTGACTTCTTCAAGAGAGGTAACTGCGTTCGTGTAGACTGTAGAGTGTAGAGCATCGGATCTTGAGATAGAGGGCAGGACTAAAAAGCGGAGGAAAGAGAGAGTGAGAGAGCAACAAAGTGTGTGTATGTGTGTGTGTGTGTGAGAGAGAGAGAGAAAGATGATTTGCGTGTATACTGTAGGATGTAATAAACTAGCAATCTGAGAAACAAATAAACTGTCTATAATACATTTTACAAGAGAAAACTCATCCAACTATCTATAATACATTTTACAAAAGAAAACTCATCTAACTATCTATAATACATTTACAAGAGAAAACTCATCCAACTGTCGATAATACATTTTACAAGAGAAAACTCATTCAACTGTCTATAATACATTTTACAAGAGAAAACTCATTCAACTGTCTATAAGACATTTTACAATTGAAGGGTCCTCCATCTATCTAAGACACATTTTCATAGGAAATAATACTTCCAACTATCTACGAAAATTTTTATAGGTGAAAATAAACTAGTTATGGTATATTTTTATAGGTGAAAGAAAACAATTTCCAGCAATTTATGATATATTTTCATAGGTGAAAATAACCTAGTTATGGTACAGTTTTAAGTGAAAACATATCGATATATCTAAGAGAAATATTCACATGTAGCGACTTGTCCAGTTACCTCATACATTTCACATTTGCAAATACTCCCATCTTGTTAACACTAGTTCCGATATATTTTCACATTTGCAAATACTCCCATCTTGTTAACACTAGTTCCGATATATTTTCTCATTTGCAAAACACCCATCCTGTGTGTAGTACACTTTCACACTTGCAAACACTTCCATCTAGTTACGATACATTTTCACACTTGCAACCCCCACCCCCAATCTAGCTACGATACATTTCCACAACTGCAAGCACCCCTAGCTAGCTTCGATACATTTTTACACTTACAAACCCCTCACGACAGCTATAAAACTGGAGGTAAGTATCAAAGAAGACGGCTACAGCATGCTCAAGAGAGACATTTCTCGCCAAAATGCCCTTCACCTTCAGTAATAAAATTACCACAGCGCTTTGTCAGACAAATTAAGATCATGACTTTCCTTGCCTCGATCAGCCTCCGAGGGCAAACTAGATGAATGCTTCTGCACAGTGAATTACATCGATATTGTGATGTTGTAGGCTCACCGTGGGGGTCATTGATACTGCCTGCAAGAATAGTCTCAGTTATCGACTGCGGGGGTTCGAATTATTTGACTTCTGGACTCAAAGCAGATACTCGTTCGTTCGCATTGCCTTTCTCTTCTTTTTCTCCGAAATTGTTTAGCTTGTGGAGCGCGTCTTCAATGATGCTTTTTGTCAGTACCAGAGTTGTTTGTGTTCGCATGTAATTACATGACGCGCAGTGGATGTGAATGTGCAGTTTACTGGCACTTTTGGGTTTGCTGGCCATTGTACGAATGACGCGAAACGCGTCTCCCAGGTCACAGTGCTGCTAATATCCCAAGGCAAAAAGAAAACCTTGACTTAATTACAGTATGTCATAATATGTAGTCTATGAACGAATGCCATAATGCAGGCTGGCATAACTTCTTAATTTTGTCATTCAGTCCAATTAGTTATTCATAACTTCTTCATTTCTGCATTCAGTCTAATTAATTATTCATAATGTCTTAGATTTTGCATGGAATCTAAGTAATTATTCACAAAATGTTCAAAACGTCTTCTTATCTGGCACAATGATCTTACAACAAAACGTCTTCTTATCTGGCACAATGATTTTACAACAAAACGTCTTCTTATCTGGCACAATGATTTTACAACAAAACGTCTTCTTATCTGGCACAATGATTTTACAACAAAACGTCTTCTTATCTGGCACAATGATTGTACAACAAAACGTCTTCTTATCTGGCACAATGATTTTACAACAAAACGTCTTCTTATCTGGCACAATGATTTTACAACAAAACGTCTTCTTATCTGGCACAATGATTTTACAACAAAACGTCTTCTTATCTGGCACAATGATTTTACAACAAAACGTCTTCTTATCTGGCACAATGATTTTACAACAAAACGTCTTCTTATCTGGCACAATGATTTTACAACAAAACGTCTTCTTATCTGGCACAATGATTTTACAACAAAACGTCTTCTTATCTGGCACAATGATTTTACAACAAAACGTAAATCACACGAAATAACTTTTCACGCTACGATCTTTTACTATGCAAAGAAAGTGTTCACAAAATTACTGTATTTGTTTGTGTGTTCAGAGGATATTATTTATTGTCCAGTATATCTTAACTTGCAGTCAAAGAATATATTCTTTTTATTGTCCAGTATATCTTAACTTGCAGTCAAAGAATATATTCTTTCGATGTACACTATATCTTAACTTGCAAGCAAAGAAAGTGTTCTCTCCACGTATAGAAAATCTTAATTTGCATTCAAAGAAACTATTCACTCATTATGCTGAAAATCCCAACTTGCAGGCAAAGAAAATATTCTCTCATTATGCAGAAAATCTCAACTTGCAGGCAAAGAAAATAGTCTCTCATTATGCAGAAAATCTCAACTTGCAGGCAAAGAAAATATTCTCTCATTATTAAGAAAATCTCAACTTTCAGGTAAAGAAAATATTCTCTCAACGTATAGTAAGTGTATATGAACTTGTAAACAAAGAATATTTTCCAGATGTAGAGTATATCTTAACTTGCAGACAAAGAATATATTCTCTCGATGTAGAGTGTATCTTAACTTGCAGTGAAATGAAGCATGACGCAACGACAGAGACCAAGATAAATGCTGCAGATAATTTATAAGTAGAGGAATCTGTTATCTCCTTCCTTGACATCAAACGCTTCATTATATGTGTGTTCGTGTATCCATTCTCTCCCTTAGAGCTCTAAGACTGCACATGTGTAAATAGGTAATCGAACCGCCATTTTATTACCTCCCCTTTAACAAAGTATAGGCATTAGCTACTAGAATAGTCGACCGACCATTTTATTCACTCCTTTTACCCTCGAAGTACACGCATTAGCCAATAGGAGGGTTGACTAACCTTTTCATTTTATCTCCCTTTACACAGAGTACACGCATTAGCCATTAGGACCGTTGAATGATATTTTCATTGTCTTTCTTTACACGCAGTACACACATTAGCCTTTAGGATCGCTGATATACCTTTTCATTATCTCTCTTTATACGCATGAGTCAATAAGACCATTAATCGACCTTTTCATTAGCTCCTTTTACAAGTATTTGCAATAGCCATAAGGGCAGTCGACCAATCCCATACATTTTTTTAATCTCCCTCTATTTTCAGAGTACATACATTAACGATTAAGGTACTGTCAACTGACCGCCCAGTAACTGAAAAATATCCATGGAATGAAATAAGATGCTGACGATTATAGATTAACGAACAAATACCGATGACCGACGAAATTAATTGGTAAATCTAGGTCATCGTCGATATTGAACCAAAAACATCTTCACGTAGGTTTGCTTTATCCATTTGCAGAATTTTGAAATTGAATTTGAATTTTGAATTTGAATTTGAATTTGAAGTTTGAATTTTGTATTTCGAATTTAAATTTTGAATTTTAATTTTTGAAGTTTGAATTTTGAAGAGCATTCTTTCATTGGAAAGAGTGATAGCCATTTGAAGTGAAAAAGACAGTATACTTTACGTGCTTACATGCATATGTGTGTAATAGTGTTTTGGTGTTTGGAAGTGTGGTGAAATAAGCAATTAAAGTGAAAAGGTTGATGTGCATAATGCTCATTTTATGAGAATATTAAACAGTATTATGCACTGTTTAAAAAGTGAATTGGCTAGATTTTACGAGATTCTTAACAATAAATACTATGCACTATGTAAGAAATGAATTAGTTAATGTTTAGGTCGATTTGTTTCTACCGAATTGCAGACAGGATAAATCAATCTTGTTTGTCTAATGCTTTATATTTTTCTCTCTAACTCTATCATTACACATTACACACAAAAGCACACACACACACACACACACACACACACACACACACACACACATACAGAGAGAGAGAGAGAGAGAGAGAGAGAGAGAGAGAGAGGAAGAAATTAACGTATTAAAATTCAATTAATATTTCTCGCAAACATTCAGATAGTACAATATATGAAATGGAACGCCACGTTGTCGGTGTCCCAAAATATATTACGTCACTGGAATGATCCTTTTCCACGTGTAGTGTGAGAATTTCCACACACGCCACACGTACTGTCCGTTCCATCTCCTTAGAGTATTGTCTCCACTTCTGCAAGCGGTCAGCACGATAGCTCTGTGTAATGTGTGGATTGCGTGTTATCCTCTTAAATCGAAATACTTCCGTCCAAATGGCTGAAATTTGCAATTCCAAGGGTTCGTCGTCAACCCACATCCTTAGTGCAGAGGGATTTATAAAACTTCTTGTAGTTCAGCGCTTCCCGATTCATTTTACACCCCGTATTACCCCCCCTCCCCCGGGACTGACAAGCCGATGTCGCACCCCTTTGTTTTAAAGTTAACCAAAGTTTTGTTCGAAAGAAACCTTTTCTTTTTCTTCCACGATGAATTCTTGCACCCTAGGCAACACCTGCGAGCACCCCTTGCGAGTACCTCCAATCGAGCACCCCCTGCGAGTACCCCCAATCGAGCACCCCTTGCGAGCACCCCAATCGAGAAGTAGATCAATTAAAAGAAACCAACCATATATCAGACAATAACAGAAAACAACACAATATCAAAGCAGACAAATTAACAACTAAAAGACAGCCATTGATTCAGGAAATAGGAAGTTCGCTTGGCTACGGCTGCCATCGTTTCGGGTTAATGAGGAGCACCGGTGATGCTGTCAGAGGCGCGGGGGCGAAGTGGGGGGAGCAGGGGCAAGGAACTCTGGATATGTCGGGAATGACGAAGATAGAAAAAAAAGGCACACCAACTCTGCTTTCCACTGTCGCTCATGCGAACCGGTTTGAAGCATCCATTCATGCGTGCATTTTTCCTGTTGGGTGGTGGTGTGCTGGTGCGTTGACTGCATGCCATTCCATTGCTTAGAATGTGAAAAACATGCAACGTAGTGTGAAAATCGTCAAGAAGAAAGATGCTCTCTCTTGCTCCTGCGCGCGCATGACGCAGACAGAACACGTAGGTCATAGGTGAGCGTTTATGTTAGAGACAAAGTGAAAGTGGCAGCATATACTTTCTTTTACTACAGTAGTGCTTGGTGTTTTGCCTGTGAATGTGATTGGGGTTTACGGTTTCAATTATCGCTGATTTCGCAGACAAATGTAATGTCGAAGGCGGGTATTTAACCTGAATAAGAGAGATTATAGAGCCTTGGTATGGGGAGAGATTATAGTGCTTTGCTTGGGGAGAGATTATAGTGCTTTGCTTGGGGAGAGATTATAGTGCCTTGGTATGGGGAGAGATTATAGTGCCTTGGTATGGGAAGAGATTATAGTGCCTTGGTATGGGGAGAGATTATAGTGCAGTGGTGCACAAACTTTTTGAGTCGGGGGCCAAAATCTGACTTGTCGAAACCGTCGGGGGCCACAAAAAAGTGAAGATCAAAATCGTCCCATATAAGCAACATTACATCTAAGAACACACAAATGATGATTAAGACTATAATTATGACAAAGAAGTTGTATACTAAGACTCATTCTAAAAATGTTATGATACGTCAACTTTCACAAAGTCAGTGTGATGGATAGTGCTGCATGTCATCTGCAAGCTTCAAAATGTCAGGCTTGATGTTTGACGTTGAAAGATGCAAAATTGCTTCCAGATTATCATCAGTCAGCTGACTGCAGGTGTTGCTTTTGTTCAGTTTCATCTGTGAGAAAGCCTGTTTGCAGCAGTATGTGCTGCCAAGTATGCTGGTGTGGACAAGTGCATTATCCAGTCATCATTAAACTGCCGGTTTTCCTTGTCAACTTTTCTTTTACGATTAGCTGCCATTTTGTCACAAAAATACAATCAAAATAAACAACAGAATGTGGTAGATCGGACACTAAGGCATAACAGCTACTGACCAACCATATTACAGGAAGGGGCAAGCATATATGTGTGGGGTTTGCTGCCTATCTTGGTATAGATTTTTTCTCTTGCCTCTGTGAGTGTTATGTCAGCGGGCAGACATCATCTGCGCGGAGCGCCTGGAAAAATGGGTCAGGAGGTGCTGCTTTGTTTCAAATCACTCAGTGTATGAGTAAACATTTGACTTTTTCGTTTGACATGGCGGGCCACTCGTCAACTCTTCGCGGGCCGGATATGGCCCGCGGGCCGGAGTTTGTGCACCCCTGTTATAGTGCCTTGGTATGGGGAGAGATTATAGTGCCTTGGTATGGGGAGAGATTATAGTGCCTTGGTATGGGGAGAGATTATAGTGCCTTGGTATGGGGAGAGATTATAGTGCCTTGGTATGGGGAGAGATTATAGTGCCTTGGTATGGGGAGAGATTATAGTGCCATGGTATGGGGAGAGAAAAAGCATAAGTGGTATTTGTGTGCGCCTGTGTGTGCACGTGTACATGGGAGTGTTTGTGTGATTATGTATGTACATATTTGTATGTGAGGGTGCTTGTGGTGTGTGTGTGTTTCTCTGTGTGTGTGTGTGTTTCTGTGTGTGTGTGTGTGTGTGTGTGTGTGCTTCTGGTGTCAATTTTGACTTGGACATGGATAATGTTCTCTTCAAAATTTTCAACTGCCACGTGATCTTTAGCATGATCTGTCTATAGCACCCGGGGCGCAATTTATTGTCCAATACAACGGACCACACACAACAAACTCACCCCACTGGGTTGTGGTCATCAGCAACGTTGTCAAAGCGAGCAGGGTTCGACCAGAGAGAGAACCCGGGCCACTAAAGCGTAACCTGTGCAACCGCAAATCTCTCGTAATATTATGATTTTTAAAAGTCGAGCCTTCTCTCTATGGTTCTCATTCTTCTTCTCTAACTTGTTCTCTCTCTCCTTCTTACTCTCGTTCACTACATTGTCTTCTCTCTCCTCACTCTCGTTCACTACATTGTCTTCTCTCTCCTCACTCTCGTTCACTACATTGTCTTCTCTCTCCTCACTCTCGTTCACTACATTGTCTTCTCTCTCCTTCTCTACCTCGTTCTCTTTTTCTTGTTCTCCAATCCATTCTCTCAATTATGTTCTATTTTTCAATTTTTCAATTCCTGATTATTTTCAGTGTCCTCTGACTAGTTCTCTCTCTCTGTCCCTTCCCCCTCCCCCTCCCCGCCTCGTATTCCCTTTCTGTTTTATTAATTTTGAGTATACTCTCCTACCCTCTCCATCTTTCACTCATTCTCAGTCTGTTGCTGTTTCTCACTTTCTCTATTTCTCACTTTAAAAAAAAATATTTTCATCTTTGTTCTTTCTCTCTCTTGTTCTCTTTTTCTCTTTCTCTCATTTTAAATTTTTCATTGTGTTTTTTATACTTCTCTCATTCTTAAGCTTTATTTCTTTTCCCTTAATCTCTCTTCATTTTTCACTCTCTTCTCTCTCTCTCTCTTCTTATGTACTTCTCGCTGTGTCTCATAGTCTCCCTCTCCTCCTCCCCCCTCCCCCGTTCTCTTTCTTCTTTCTGTTCTCTATCTCATTTTCTCTCTCTTTTGCCTACTCTTTCCTGTCCCCTTCCCCCTATCTAGTTTTCTCTCTACTCCTGTATTATGTCTCGTTCTTTCTTATTACTGTTCTTATACGCAGACGACTGCACCCCTCCCCCCCAACTCAACACTTATAAGTCCGATCACACGGACAGATATACATACACGCACAGATATACATACATGCGCGTACACATTCATAACACGATGCAATCATTCATAGTATTTTTTTTTGCTATGTCGTCGTCGATTCGATTTCAAACAGCAGGCAGCCATTCAATTCCATCCAACCATTCGATTTCACCTAGCCAATCCTCAAGGACTCGCGACTGAATCTTCATGCAAAACAAAGGTCAGATGTGACGAACGGAGCTGTTTGCTATTGCACGTTCTCTTTGCAAACATACTTTTGTCATTTTCAGCGCTCGGCTAATCGTCCACTGACACTTCACATGCTTAGTATGAACACACAATCTGAATAATGAAATTCACGTTTGCTAAAAGCTTCGGAATATTTCTTAGTTCACTCGCGCGCATGTTAAATTTATGCTGGGTATAGAAAGCGCGCTCGGATCAGAGGACACACGTGACTAGGATGTTTCGCGAAAGTGTTAATCAGGGGAATAACAAAGTGATGCTTTCTTTTCGCAATTCTGCTTGCTAGGCTCTCAAAATCTTTCTGCATTCAGTAGTTCACTTGTAGTCCTATCGGCAGATTAGAAAGAGAGAAAAAAGAAGAAATAATGCACGAAAAGGTACGGGAAAAACATTGTGATTTAATAATAATGATGATGATAATGAAGATAATTATTTATAGAAACTCCGATATTCCCCCTTCCCCCCACCCCCGACATACAAACATAAAATATGCAGCAATTATTAAATATTGAGATTCTAATCAACTATTTAGATGTTCGAGAAAGATCTTGAAATATTTTTTTGTTAAAAAGAAGAAAAGTGGAAATCACATACTTCCCAGCACAAGCAAGCCGTTGCTGCTTTAAATCCCGCGAGCGTTGCTTGTAAGATGTTAATGCGCGCGCGAGCGTTCCCCACGTGCGGGCACTCAAGCTTTATAAGTGAATAGCACTGTGTGGGTCATAACTGTAGTCTGTGGATAGGCGGCCAACTTACACTTTTGTAAAGTGATCAGTTACGGAAGTCAACAGCTTGCGCATGCGGTGTTGCTCTAAACATTATAGTGTGGATTTCAGACTGTCTAGCTTTGCACGTGGTCACGTGGAATGTGGAAACACCAGAGACTAAGTTAAATTGTTAAAAGTGGAACAGTAAATGAGTATCATCTTTTCGTGTTTCTGCGCCCACTTCAAAAGAGCAAAATAAATCTAGGAACGATAAAATTGAATCGTCGACTGGAAAAAAATAATCCGGCTCAGTTGGTGTGGCTACATGTGATAAGGTAAGTAACAAATGACTTACGCAGATCATAAAAAGATAATGGCGATCAATTGATATCAATTAAAATTGGGAACTTAGGTCTTCTTTTCGACCTCGCCTTTGTAATACAGTTTCCTAATTATTCCTTTTTGTTGTTATAAATTTTGATAAGTAGGATTATAAATATGATCTGATTCTTCAAGAAGATTGTTTTCCAAAGTTACTGCTTTAGTTGTTGTATTTTTTGTTTGCTTCATTTAATTTCGTTTAGTTTCTTTTTCTTTTAAAAAGAATTCTGTATATAACGTAATCCTAATGAGAGAAAATCGTTGTGATGAAAATTAGAGTAGATCTTGAAATATTTCCGGGTGGTTGCCTATTTTATTTTCTGTTTAATAAACTATGCATTAACAGTTTGAAAGCAGTTACAACTTAGATTAGTGTAAATAATCACACAGTCACAAGATTACTAACTCATACGACATAGGTAGGTAAGAGCAAGTACGTACTTCTTTGTCACGTGACTACTAATTAAAACGGGATGAGAGCAAGTAGTAGCTATTTTGTCACGTGATTACTAACTCATACGGAATAAGGACAAGTTCGTTACATGTACGACGAGTCGTACAAAACCGCTAGCAGATATTTCTTTTAGAATCACATGAGCTTCTTCAAATAAAGCCGATATGTAGAAATTCGCTTGTAGACAGGAACCAGCTCTCCAGCTGTGTGTGTGTGTGTGTGTGTGTGTGTGTGTGTGTGTGTGTGTGTGTGTGTGTGTGTGTGTGTGTGAGAGAGAGAGAGAGAGAGATCTGTAGAGTAGTAACAGTCTTGTTCACTGATGATGAGACAATGAAAAGTAACTATAACACTACTCATATTATTGACTTACAAGAGGCGGGTTAGTTAAGTTTGGAATTACCGTTAGGCTTCAAGTGTTAAGATTGAAAATGCGCCGCAACTTTGAGACTTTGAGGACCGGGTAATGCGCTTCAAACAATGATTCTAGCAGAAGATTAAAAGAAAAATAATTTCGACATCCGGTATACTATGCCACGTCAGCAAATAGCTCAAGCACTTGAGAAGGATGCCAGCGGACGAGCGGCAAATAAGATCTCGTTGACTTATCGGTTTTAGACGCATCTGCTGTTTATCTCTCAGATACGACACAACTCGGTTAGCGGCAATTATGAAAGGCTAAAGGACTGTTACAAGAATTTGCTGGAAAGACATTAAGATACGAGTGCCCCTGCAAACTGTGTCCTGAGACACAGAGAGTCATGAAAGTACGTATATCCATGCAAACTGTCCTGAGACACAGGTGATCATGAAAGTATGTAGATCCCCGAAAATTGTACTGAGACACGGATGGTTATGCTAGTACATATATCTCTGCAAACCGTGCTGAGATACACAATCAGATAAAACAGTTGCATAATCACTCCACATATTCCATTTTATATAATGCATCTCTTACTTTCCACCATAAATCATTGACAAAGACAACCGGCAGAGTTCGTTAAAGGCAGGCAGGCCGAGTTCGTTAAAGGCAGGCAGATAGCAGTATATGATGCCGGTAGTGGTACTAATGGTATTGGTTGTAATGATGATAGTGGGGAGAAAAAGAAGGTGTGGTTGTAAGCTAGTGTTCATAGTGATGATGATGATGCCGACGACGAAGATGGTGGTGGCGGTGTGATGATGATGATGATGATAATGATGCACGTAATGAGAGTATGTCGTAATGTTGGTAGTGGTGGAATAAAGGCGGTGGTGATAGTAGAGATTTTGATGGACGTGGTAGTGGTAATGAAGGTGATAGCAGTGACGCGGTGGTGGTCTTAGGAAGGTGGTGGGAATACTGAAAGTAGTGAGAAATTCGCTTACGAGTTGAACTGATCCAAATACGTATGGGAAAAAAGGTTCAATGTCAGTTATTTTAGGCCACACACAACAACAAAAGTCTTCGATGAACTTTTACTTAGAGGGAGACATCCCCTGAATTCGCCTACTAACCTAGATTCTCTCACCACCTCCCAGCCTCTTCCAGCACTCTGCGACTAGTGCTTACAAAATAAAGACTGTCGCAACGAAAGATTGCTTGGCGCGTCTGTTATTGTAAATCTTGAAAGATGCTGACAAGTACTTGTGGGGCAGTTGTGAGAGTAAGCCAGAGAGGTGATGTCACTGGTTCACATTCTAGGTCAGCTACGATGTAGCTGCGAAATGAACCAATATTCTTACGATCAACTTAAACCTTTATTTTTGTAAAATCAAAGTATTTCCAGAACCTTAGGCAGATCCAAGCAAATTCCGCTTCAGATTATACACCGTTTAAATGGCGCCATTTTATTTTATATAAAAAGAAATTGAAGGATAGACAGGAAAACAAACAAACAAACAAACAAACAAACAAACAAACAAACAAACAAACAAACAAACAAACAAACAAACAATCAAACAAGCTCAGAATAAAGTAGAAATGTCTACGCTGAGACGTATTCTTAAACTATCAATCTACTTCTTGTGACCCTTGTAATTGTAATTTAAACTACATGTACCAGTCTTCTTTTGGTGACCCTTGTAATTGTATTTCAAACTACAGGTACCAGTCTTCTTTTTGTGACCCTTGTATTTGTATTTTAAACTACATGTATCAGTCTTCTTTTTGTGACCCTTGTAATTGTATTTTAAACTACAGGTACCAGTCTTCTTTTTGTGACCCTTGTATTTGTATTTTAAACTACAGATACCAGTCTTCTTCTTGTGACCCTTGTATTTGTATTTTAAACTGCCAGTCTACTTCTTGTTACCCTTGTAATTGTAATTTAAACAACCAGTGTGCTTCTTGTTACCCTTGTGATTGTAATTTAAACAACCAGTGTGCTTCTTGTGGCCCCATTATTTGTATTATTCACGATTCATCATTACTTTTGATGGAGAAATGTCTAAAGAGTCCCTGCTATAGTTAAAAGAATTCAACGCTGAATATTTTTCAAGACCCAGAAAAAAAAAAGTATTGTGAATGCTGTAATAGTTAGTTAAAGTGAGTGCATGCGCTTTTTGTGTGCATGTGTGTGTGTGTGTGTGTGTGCGAGCGTGCGTGCATGCGTGTGTGTGTGTATGTGTGTCTGTGTGTGTGTGTGTGTGTGTGTGTGTGTGTGTGTGTCTGTAAATTTAGTGTCTCTGTATGAGATGCTTCTTCTGATAAATGGCCACATATTATCTATATTAGCAAGTAAGCAACAGAAACAATAACCCAACTTCTAATATGTACACTAACAAGAAAGCAGCAAAAACAGCAGCCTAACTTACATTAACAAGTAAAGAAACAGAAACAAATTACATTAGTAAGTTAGCAAAGAAACAACAAAATACATTAATAAATTAGCAAAGAAACAGCTACAGATTATGTATATAATTAACAATTATGCAAACTTTTTTTTTTAAATGCAACATATTGTCTCACTTAACCAGTAAGCAAAAAAGCAACTTTTAATATCTATATTAAGAAGGAAGCGAGAAAATATATTCAAATATCTATAGTAATATGCAGTCGTAAAAACCAACATAATTATTTGTATGCCTGCAAATAGGTCGAGAAACGATATCAGCAACCAGTTTATATTCGCAACATGAGAAAAGAAAAGACAATAAATTATGTATATTATGAATGTTCAAAATAAACGATATAAATATTATTTATACTAACAAATGACTTCAGAAGCGACTATCAAATATGTATATCAATAGGTAAACAGAAAGAACAACATAACATCTGTATAGAAAAATAAGCAGAGAAAACCTTAACAGTTAAAAATATGTTTATTAATAATTGATCTCCCCTCCCAACACACAAGCACGCATACATGAACTCACGCGCGCGCGCACACACACACACACACATTCTGACAATGGAAAAATATGTATCATATAATCCGAATCCTCAAAGAATATATCGACAATTGTGAAAATGAACGCAAAGAAAGAAAAGCAAATAAAATCAATCTTACGTAACTACTTTGTCCAGCCTCGTAAAAGCAGTGGCCAAATCTAATATAACTAATTTCTTGAATTTCATTTGACTAATCAGTTCATCTCAATCTGATGAATATATACTTGTACTATAATTAAAGTCAACAATCACAATGCGAACTTTACAATTTAATTTGACTAATTAGTTGGTCTCAATCTGATGAATATATACTTGTACTAAAATTAATTAAAGTCAACAATCACAATGCGAACTTTACAATTTCATTTGACTAATCAATTGGTCTCAATCTGATGAATATATACTTGTACTAAAATTAATTAAAGTCAACAATCACAATGCGAACTTTACAATTCCAATGCGTACGAAACGAAGGAAAAACATTCTTCAGTTTAAATTTCTGGAAATATCAGATATTAACATATATATATTTATTTTTTGGGGGGATGCAGGTAGGATGGAGGGTTAAGTTACTAATTTACTTACTGTTTGATATTGTCATCTTACTGGTCAGAATGACGAAGCTAATATCATTATTTAATGCAATCATCTCAAGACCCTTTGAGCAACTGCAAGACATTGAAACACGTTCTAAATGATCATTCTTGTTGCTTTTAGCATCATCATCGTCGTTGTCGTCGTCATCATTGTCATCGACATTATTTAACATATTGAACAAGTATGCATAGAAGTCAATACTAACAACAAATACATTATATAAAAATCAATGAGAATAGAAAATACATCTACTCCTTTCATTTATATATTATGCAATTCAAAATCCCCAAAATGTATATGAATACTTTTTTTAAATTATGGGATGTATAGTTCACTTAGGTGAAATTGGAAACCCTAGAATGTTTGAGATATGTGCTTGTAATTGTCCGCTGTGAGGAGAAAAAAGAAAGATAACTCCTTTCGTGCACTGGTGGCATTGCAGGGGCAAACAAGTGGTTTATTCATGTGGCGAACAATGGGAATAGTCAGGCACTTTTCGCAATTGTTTGTTAACCGGTGTAGGAAGCAGTCTGATGCCAACATTTCTTTATTTAAAAGAATAACCTAATCCAAGCAATATTCCTGACTGGCAATTCTACTGTTTGGTAATTTAATTTCTTTCTCCTCTGCGGTTTTGGCATCGAAGAAATGATATGATAGACTAGTCTTTTCGATTGCTGCAAATTACTTCCAAAACATATTTCATTTTTGTAATTGGATAGGAATGCAGATTTTCCTCCACGCTGCAAAACCACAGAGATGCAGCAGCTGAACATCTTCACAAATCGGTTAAGTGTGATGAAATAATTCTGTCAGCAAAGCATTCAGGCCTGGGCCGACATCTAGAGCGTACGGCGTCAGTATGTGAACATACTGACGCCCAAGACTGTAATACTGTAGGAGATTTTACCAAGACTGTAATACTGTAGGAGATTTTACCAAGACTGTAATACTGCAGGAGACTTTACCAAGACTGTAATACTATAGGAAAATTCCCAAGATTGTAAAACTGTAGGAGTTTTTCAGGGCTTTTACAAAGAAATAGTTTGCTTTATTAATTCTAAAGAAAATGTTTCTTTATATTTGAAGAGGTTTGCACACTTCTAAAATGTTTAATTTGACTGATATAATGATGCTAGAATGAGTACTTGGAAATTCAAATTTTGTGTTTATTAGAATTTGAAAACACCCACAAAAAACTAAATCACTTTTTTGATGAAATCGTATACTCAATTTAACAGATTGATATTGTATATCTACACGTCTATAGGCTTGTTGTTTGTTTAATTCTCTGTCTGTGTGTGTTTGTGTATGTGAGTGTGTTTGTGAGTTAGTGTGTGTGTGTGTGTGTGTGTGTGTGTGAGAGAGAGAGAGAGAGAGAGAGAGAGAGAGAGAGAGAGAGAGAGAGAGTGTGCATCTGTCCAGAATATTGAACGATTTTAAATTGTTTTTGGACCACATTTCGTCAGCTGTGCAAATTCTTGCCTCTTAACCTACCTAACCTCCTCCACTTATCCGACCTCTTCCACCTTTTCTCTCACATTATGGCCATCTTGGAAGATTCCATCCTCTCCAAAACTAAGTATATCAGTCTTCGAACTTCTGTTTAACCTCAGACTGCAGATTACATCCGCTAAAACTCTTTTCTGCAAAACATTAGTAAAATAAAAAAAAAAAAGAAGAATTCTGTACACAAGCTTTTACCGCATATTATTAGATTTTTTTTTAAGAGGAGATTACTTGTGAACAAATCTCTTCTTCCTCTCACATCAAAAGATTTCCAAAAAGTAAATTAGTCTTGCTTTTTAAGGAGCAATTAATTTCGGGAAATTCGATACAAAATCAAAATCTATAAATATACTAAATAATGATTTAGGTTCGTAATCAGAGAGGAAAATAATTAAGAAAGTATTGATTTTTTCCAACGATTACTTTTTTTTTTTTGTCAGAGTTTAAAATATATCAGTAATAACAGGGACACATGTTTATAACTCGAAGCTATTCTTCGTTTACTTCTCCGGTAAATTTATAAAGGTGTATTTTGTGTTTGAACGTTTTAAAGCATATATTTATTATTTAAAAATTAAAAGTAATTTATTGACGTTGACATAGAAGATGATTTGATCTGACTTTCAGCGACTTAATACTTGAAAAAAAGCATGTGCACTGTGCATTGAACGAAAGTGAGTAGGTTATTTTCTTAAGGCCAGAAATGCCGGTCATAATAGAGACATACAATTTAAATAATAATTGTTTTATTTGAGTGATAAAGCACGAACAGGTAACTCTTGTATATATTATGGACAATTCTCGACAGAGTGAAATAACTCAAATTGTAGAGATAACTCTCACAAACTTTTATTTTATTCTTTTTTTAAAAATAACTCTCAAGGCTTGCCCTCACGAGATCAAAGAAGGAGCTAGTCTTTCACTTGGGGGAGGAAAAAAAACAAACCACGAAGTTTTCGTCTAAAAGCAAAACCATTTTCAATGTGCTTTTGCCAAATGGGTCTACACCCCACCCCACCCCCACCCCCATCGCTAGAGATTAAGACGTAATTATACGACGGGATTAAACAGCGCAACGATTACTAAGCAATAAATGCACATAGGAACTGCTAAAAATAATCTAAGAGAAAGTCGTATATTTTTAGACCGGATTTTGTTTCTGCTGACGGAAGTGATTACGTCAGTCCTGAAGTAGTATTTTGCTTTTGTTTTTGTTTTTTCTTTGCTTCCTGCTAGTCTGGAATTGTGTGTATCCTTGCGCGTGACTGTTCTGCCTGCACACTGCACTGTTGTCAGTCGTGGTGAGACCGCGATAGTAACTGTTACTATTCGCAAGGACGTTTTAAACAGCAGAAAGTAGGTCACCGGTGCAAAGGCAGATAACTGTGGACAATTCGCAATGACAATAGCCTTAGCAAAACACCGAACAAATGGGATTTGAATGTGTATGTGCAGGGGGTGGGGATCACAACAATTAACAGTAACAAAATGACCTTTTTAATTGGATTGGCACGACAAGTGTATGGGCGAGGTTTTAAAAGAGGTTGTGAAAGTTCAAACTGTGACAAGCTACTCCATAGAAACTTGCAGGAATATTTTTTAAAAAATAATTAAATATCTTTTAAACGCAGAGTTATAAACAAAAGTGTGCCTCTTTGCGAGTTTATACAAACAATCGCGTAAATACATCTTCATGGAAATATAATTTAAGACAAATATCCACACACACAAATTAAATACAGAAATGTGTGCAAACATCCTCGCTCGCAGATATATTTAATTAACTTTGCAATTGAATAAAATAAAAAAATAAAAAAGCAATGTTCAATGCTAATGACCGAACTACATTTTCTGTTCGGGACATTTTAATTTTTCTTAAAACGCTCTTGAAGGACCTCCCTATCTCTTCATGCAATGTTTTGGACGCTTGCCATCCATTGCCTGAGACCCACTTTAGGACGGAAAACAAGCGAAATAAAACAAGCACGCGCTCACGTGTTTTATCTCTTCAAAAGACCTGCGCAGTCGTATATTTCATGCGCTGGCAGCCGTGCGCATGTCCCTCGCGTGCGCCGACATTTTTGACGCGCTAAAATCTTTATCTACCACAGTGAACTTTTTAAACGCTGGCAAATATGCGACTTGGAATACATTAGGGTACTCTGTTGTGATATTACTCCTACAATATTTGTTCATATTGAATCAGTCTGATTGTCTGTCTCTTCAAGTTTTGCTGTTACGCAGTTACAAATCTGTTTCCATTAGGCTTCAAGGGCATTATTGTGCTATTCTTAATGACGTTTAAGGTCATTAGTGCGTGGGACTCGGACTTCATTATAAATAGGGAAAGAAGTAGGATAGTAAAATTGAGTGGAAGTGGGATAGAGAAATTGAGTGGAAGAGGGAACGAAGTAGGATAGTAAAATTGAGTGGAAGTGGGAACGAAGTAGGATAGTAAAATTGAGTGGAAGTGGGAACGAAGTAGGATAGTAAAACTGAGTGGAAGTAGGATAGTAATATTGAGTGGAAGTGGGAATGAAGTGGGATAGTAAAACTGAGTGGAAGTGGGATAGTAAAATTGAGTGGAAGTGGGAACGAAGTAGGATAGTAAAATTAAGTGGAAGTGGGAAAATGAGAGGAAGTGGGTATTGAAGAATTGAGAGGAGATTCCATTTCGAGTTTCATATTTATAACAATCTCTACTTCGATCTTTTTCTTCTAGATTTCCTTTCTCGCTCTTGTTTCTCCACCCTGTAATGAATTAACTAAACATTTTCCCCCACCCTGTAATGAATCAACTAAACATTTTCCCCCACTCTGTAATGAATTAACTACACATGTTTCGCTACTCTGTAATGAATTAACTAGACATGTTTCGCTACTCTGTAATGAATTAAGTAAACATGTTTCCCCACTTTGTAATGAATTAATTAAATATATATTTCCTTGTCAATACCAAGTTTGTCTTCTGCTGATGTTCTGAACACATTTCAATCGAAGCGATTTCTGTTTTCGTCCTTAACTAGTGTACGTGAGCAAATTTTGAACTTGAGAACTACAGTGCTGTTTTCTTGATTGGTGGCGGCCTCCTGTCAATGTGGCTTTGTTGTTTCCTTGATTGGTGGCGGCCTGCTATCAATGTGGCTTTGTTGTTTCCTTGATTGGTGGCGGCCTACTATCAATGTGGCTTTGTTGTTTCCTTTATTGGTGGCGGCCTGCTATCAATGTGGCTTTGTTGTTTCCTTGATTGGTGGCGGCCTCCTGTCAATGTGGCTTTGTTGTTTCCTTGATTGGTGGCGGCCTCCTGTCAATGTGGCTTTGTTGTTTCCTTGATTGGTGGCGGCCTCCTGTCAATGTGGCTTTGTTGTTTCCTTGATTGGTGGCGGCCTGCTATCAATGTGGCTTTGTTGTTTTCTTGATTGGTGGCGGCCACCTGTCAATGTGGCTTTGCTTTTTTTCGGTTTTGCTTTCCCTAAATACAATACCTATACATAAACCAATTTTGTTTCCGTTTTTCTTCTGTAATTTCCATTCTTAATGTTTCCTTATTCTTTTTAAATCTCTCTAGTTAACTTTAGATTTATGTGACGATTTATTTCCATTCTTGTTGTGTCATTATTCTTTTTAAATCTCATTAATTACCTTTAGATTTTTCTGATGATTTATTTCAAGTTTTGCACGCGTAACATTATATGTCCTTTTTGAAGAAATTTTGTCTCTAGAATATTTATTTAGTTACTCTCGTTTATTTTTGTTATTTGTAGATTGTTATTCTTTGTCAGATAATATATCTTTTCTTAACCGCCTGCGTGACGTTAAGAAATATTATAAGATTGGTTAACATATATTTTTAGAGACATGAAAGCGCTAATATGATTGGCTCTTTTGAGTGTTTGATAAAAGCAGCAGTATATGTCGATCAGTTTAGAGTGCTTCTTGTTTACACTTGGATTCATTTTTTTCTCTGCAAAGACGACTAAACATGTATTTTCCCAGCCTTCCACAACTTCAACCTGTCCACCCCACCTCTAATTCCTACGTCATAGCCTAGCCCAGCCCTCCCATTGAATTTATCTTTGCATTTCTGTTGAGAACACGCGTTTTGTGTTCGTTAATTTACATTGTTAAGAAATGTACATACTAGTAAAAGTAGGTCTGTGGCTACCCATTTTCTGTCTGGCTGATGTCTAGAAATTCGTAAACTTTTCTCCAACGAGCGATGCTGTTATAATTTAATTCTGTAGCTGATAGTCGGCGGCATTTCTATGGTCTCATGATAATCACAGGCGTGAAGTTTTCTTTTTCTTCTTTTCTTTTCTTACTTTTTTTTCTTTTTTAAATGGAAGCCACGGCTGTCCAGTTTGATTCGTTTATTGTGGAGATTATTAAGCGCCGGAGATGTGAACCCTGGTTGTCCCATTTCATTTGCTCAGTGGCACTTTCTTGCGTCACAAATGCAAGATCTGGTGCGAAATGACGCCATTGTCGACAGCTGCATAAAGCAGAGTGGCTCCAAAGGCAACTTTGGGGACTTTGATCTGGAGGGAGTTCGCGTCCATTGGGTGTTTGGCCGGATTGAGACACGGATCTGCTAGTGTGTACGTAGAGTGTGTGCCAATGAATGACTGAATTATGGAGGCATAAACTCATTCACGTGCTGTATTTGAGGAAAATTCTTACTTTGTCAGTAAAAAGTAATAAACGTACAGGATTAATCTGGTGTGCGTACATAAGTGCGCTGTAGGCGAATCCTGTCAATATGTGAGTAAAGTAATCGGAATAAAGTAACTTATGACGTCATGTTTAGAGAACAAACACACCAGCAAGTGGCTAAATATTTCACGACTAAACTTAATTCTTTTGTGTCTGGAAATGATCCCTCGCTCGAATATATTAGCATAATAATAATAATAATAATGATAATGACGTATGTACAGTACTTCTGCAAAGTCTTGCTAAATGATGACAGTTATACAGGAATAAAATAATATATGTAGAAGGCCTAGTCTGCTTCGAAAAAATGTCAGATTGTGTGCGACTGAAACTTAAGATATTAACTTATGTTCACTGTGTGTGTGTGTGTGTGTGTGTGTGTGTGTGTGTGTGTGTGTGCGTGCGTGTGCGCGCGTGCGCGCGTGTTGTGTGTGTGTGTGTGTGTGTGTGTGTGATTTGCGCT
Source organism: Sinotaia quadrata (assembly GCA_028829895.1). Taxonomy (NCBI): domain Eukaryota; kingdom Metazoa; phylum Mollusca; class Gastropoda; order Architaenioglossa; family Viviparidae; genus Sinotaia; species Sinotaia quadrata. The sequence continues at coordinate 55,326,473 of CM054178.1, read as the reverse complement.
CTTGTCAACTAGTGAACAAGTAATGGAAAGTGATAAGCTAATGGACGCCATATGTGATAAAATTCCTGCCATTTGCGTTCACTAGTGAGATGAAATTCCTGCCAAACAAGTATCTCACTGTGAAATCAAAGGATAAGTTAATAAACACACTGTATTCAAGAGGAATTCTGCCAAGTGAGCGAAATCCTGTAGGAATAAACTAAAGAATGCATTGTGAGAAAAATTCTGCCAAATAATTCAGAGATTAAAGATATAAGGATAAATTAACGGCTTAACCAAAACGAAGAGAAGGGTACACAATGGACTCTCAATAAGAATAAATTGAATAAGAATGTGAGAAGAATGGAGCCAAATGACGGAATATAAAAATACCCAGGACGAGTACTGCCAGGCTTGAGGAAATATTGGTGTGTGCGAACTCTGTATGTATCATACAGGGATTAAGAGCTCTCGTATCTAGGATACGCACTGTACTTGAGGAACTCTCTGAGAATGACTCGTGAAAACTATTTGGATTTAAATAAGAAGTACGAATTCGTATTTTTGGGAAATCCAGCTTAATGGTTAGCTAAAGACACAGGATTAATTAATAACAAATGACATAGATTAGTGTTGGTGCTCTAAGTAAAGAAACTCTTCTCAGTGGTTTGCTAAAGACACAGGATTAATTAATAACAAATGACATAGATTAGTGTTGGTGCTCTAATTAAAGAAACTCTTCTCAGTGGTTTGCTAAAGACACAGGATTAATTAATAACAAAGAAATGGTGTTGTGCAATGAGTAAAGAAAATCCTGCCACCGAGTGACTGGAGTATGGAATTAAACTGGGACGTGTATTGTGAACAAATGCCTTAATGTGTTGAATGATACAGAATTAAAACTCGTTTTTGCACTGTGAGTAAATTCCTACCAGTGTGTAAGTAACGCAACTTTAGATATATTTATGCTCTATCTGCAAATTCTTGTCGGAGGTGAGCAAATACTCTCAGAATGAGACATATTACTAAAATGTCGTCAGTAAGTGCTTGAATACTACAGATTTGAACACAGTTTCGTACTGTGAGCAAATTTCTGCGAGTTGGGTGAGTTGGTGAGTGAATAATTCAGGATTGTATATAATTTTATTCTGTTTAGCAAATTGCTGTCAGTCACTGAATGTATATTACAGGTCGTAAATCGAACAACTCCTTATTGACTTATTACACATATACACATACTTACATGCACTCCCCAAATTAATAACGGAGACTGATGTAAAGGGATGGATTGTAAGGGATGCTGTCGGCGTGAGACAGATTAATGGAGTGTAAGGGATGCTGTCGGCGTGAGACAGATTAATGGAGTGTAAGGGATGTTGTCGGAGTGAGACAAAGATTAATGGGGTGTAAGGGATGCTGTCGGAGTGAGACATATTAATGGAGTGTAAGGGATGTTGTCGGCGTGAGACAAAGAATAATGGATTGTAAGGGATGTTGTCGGCGTGAGACAGAAAGAGAATAATTTTGGAAGATGTTTGAAGAGAGGGCACTCACAGTAGCACTCGAATCATTAACATTGAGCTAATTGTATTTGTTATAGGACACACATTCGCATTATCGGAAATCATTAGGCATAGCAGAAATCCTTGAAAATGTATTCTTTATTCAACAATTCCCCAATTTGTAATCATTAATTTAAGTTTTGTGGCCGTCGTAAGTCGCTTATGATTAATTGGAGAAGTCTGAAATATGAATAAGCTTACAGTAAACTAAATGACACAAGAATTAACAATCACCTTTGATCATTAGATGACATCCATAATCAGTATCTAACATGAAATTACAACAAAGCTGATGACTTAAGTGATAATTTTCTATCGCGATATAAGTGGACAATCCTTTACATCAAAATAAATGACAGATTACAAGGAGCCTAGTGTGCAGACAGTGGCGGGGACTGAAGCATTTTAGCAGACAGATAGGCAGATGGATGAACAGCTACAATTCTTGTTATGCCATGGGTTAATTAATATTTGCAGTCAATTTTTTTTTAATAGGTCATATAAGCGGAAGTGTGCTAGTTATGGGTCGCAAGTCTACCAGGGTCACGTTTATGACTGCTTGTACTCAGCTCCCTGTATAGACAGTATACCTTGTACACAGCTCTCTGTATAGAAGGGATGCCTTGTACACAGCTCCCTCTATAGACAGGATGCCTTGTACACAGCTCCCTGTATAGACATGATGCCTTAGTTTCAAAGGGAATCACAGCGCACAGCAAGCTCCATTGATGCTTGTGTTTTTGATTAATCAAATCAATGTTACTGTTATATCAATGTGGTTGTGTGTGTGTGTGTGTGTGTGTGTGTGTGTGTGTGTGTGTGTGTGTGTGTGTGTGTGTGTGCACATGTGATGGTGCGTGATTGTGTGTGAATCTTTCTCTCCCCACCACGCCTTGTAAATTATGACTCAATCACAACCCAGTGGTAAGTTATTTATAAATGTATGAATGATTTGTTTAGTTATCTAACAAATTAGTTATATAGTTATATTCTGAATATTTCGGTCTCTGTATAGTCTCATGATTTAGTCTTGTTCTCTATCCATCTCTATTTATTAAATCTATTTGTTTGGTTTAATAACTGAGTGAGGGCCGTGAGTGGAATTGACGTCAGTGCACTCGCATATCGGTGTAACAGTTGCAGTTATGCATATAAAACCAGTGGCCCATACTCTGCAAAAGTACTTCTAGATGTTTTGTATTATAACTAATTGCTAACATCGATATGATTCATTATTACAAAGTCACCCCAGAGTACAGCTGTGACACACTAAACGTTTCTGAGTGAACTCTAAAAGTACGTTGATTTGAGGTCGAGTGAATTCCATTGTATCTTGACTGAAGCTGCGTGGCTGTGACTTTATAAATACACAACTTTTGGTACGCCTGATGTGCGGTCTAAGTCTCAAAGAATGTCCTTAGCAAACGCCCACGTGGTCAATTGAGCTGGTCTTTGGCCCGTGGGTCGTTCTGCTTTGCTGTGGCTTGTGGCTCACCGTTCGTCAAGTCAACATCCAAGACACAGTCTCAGACAAAGGGCCAATATGCTAATAAAATACACTTGGACTAAGAAATTTCCTCATGTATTCTCTAACAGAACATTCTTACTTAAAAACAGCAATATAAAATAAAGTTAATGTCAAGAGATAACATGAATATTTTAGGCATCCAAAACCACATACCTTCACCATTAATATATACAGAGGACGATTTCCTTTTGTGTTGTTAACTGGTGATGGGGTTAGTAGTATGATTATATTTTGTTAACACCAGGTGCCAAATGCGTGTCATATCCACCCACCCACCCATCCAACGCTAACATATACCCTGCAATTCTCAGGCAAAGTGAAAAAGAAAATCTTTCCAAAGTGACCCAGAATCAATAAACTGGGCCTTGGCTGAGATGTAAATGACGTTATTTTCTGATTATATACAATTGTCATATCAACACTACTAATACTACTTGTACATATATTTTTTAAGTCATAAATTATTTCATCTCACATTTAAATTTGGTAGTAACATTTTCTTCTTTAAAAAAAATATGCAGAACTGATAAACTAAATGGAATTTCCTGAGTACTTTTGTGAATTGGGGATGGTTGAAAAATAAAAATAACCTAATTTCAGGTCTGTCCTTGGGGTGAAAAGTAAAAATAACCTAATTTCAGGTCTGTCCTTGGGGCGAAAAGTAAAAATAACCCAATTTCAGATCTGTCCTTGCTAAATTCGTAGATCTGTACTGTACAGAATTAGCATGCATATCTTTGTGTTAATCACAGCGAAATTCACATAGACATCGCTATTGATTATGCAGTATTTCCGTGCGAATAGTTTTATAAGTGACCTTACATAGTCCGTGTGAATAGCTTTATAAGTGACCTTACATAGTCCGTGAACAGCTTTATAAGTGACCTTACATAGTCCGTGTTAACAGCTTTATAAGTGACCTTACATAGTCCGTGCGAATAGCTTTATAAGTGACCTTACGTAGTCCGTGTGAATAGATTTATAAGTGACCTTACATATACAACCACACTCGCATAAATGCGTTTGGTGTTGCTAGATGATTTTTTTTTTAAATGCCATACTAATGCGTTTCATGTCAGCAATGTAGCTGACTTACCTTGAGCGGAGTTAACATATTGCCTGGCCCAGGTTCTCAAGCAGGAAATGATTGATGGATATTTTGTTTCTCTATTCATTTATTTTTAAAATGTATCCCGGCAATCAAGCCTTTAACTGCTGTACCTAAGTTTCGTAAAGTGTTAAAGGCTTAGACAAACAAACTCATAGATAGATAGATATATAGATAGATAGATATGTGCTGTAAATTTTCATTTTCAGTTTTCTTTTTAAGAAAAGTAATGATTGGTTACCGAAGTATTTGTGCATCTTTCTGAGACTTACCACGAAAACAAACACATGCACAAACGCTGTCCATTTTTAAGGTTTCTTCATGAAACAAAGTGTTGTACACAGAGACCTAGATATGTTGTCTTCTTTCTCTGCCTCTTGCCTTCTTTCTCTGCCTCTTGCATTCTTTCTCTGCCTCTTGCATTCTTTCTCTGCCTCTTGCCTTCTTTCTCTGCCTCTTGCCTTTTTTCTCTGCCTCTTGCATTCTTTCTCTGCCTCTTGCCTTCTTTCTCTGGCATACTTTCTCTGCCTCTTGCATTCTTTCTCTGCCTCTTGCATTCTTTCTCTGCCTCTTGCATACTTTCTCTGCACACTTAGGCCTACATATATATGTGTGTGTGTGTGTGTGTGTGTGTGTGTGTGTGTGTGTGTGTGTGTGCATCTGTCTCTTTGTATATACTACTTGTGGCGGAGTAAATTTCTTTGTCCCTATTTTTAATTATTATATAGTTTATTAAATGTCAACGTGACATTACTTTCAGGTATTGCGCATGATGACATTTTTTGTAAGTACTAGAGTTAAAATAATAACTCACGTAAAGAATATGCTAGAACTTGTAATCCGAACCAGTCCAGAGTGGAAGAATATTTGTTGCTATCCAATAGATTAAGGTTTACAAATTATAAACTAGCCAAAGATAGAGATCGAAATTTACCTGTTGAAGAAAGATCTATATTCTAATCACTTTGATTCTGTTGTAACTCAAGTCCGGAAGATTGTTAGCTCGTGGTGAGTGAAGGTGATTGATTAGGAGAGAATGGACTTAGAAATATTTCTTGCACTTTGCTATTGATATATTATATTTGTAATTTAATGTAAAGATGTATAATGTGAAAAGACTATTATTTCTTCAGTTGTGAATTATGATACTTGTATGTAATGTATTAAAAACTCGACATTGCTTCTTGTAAAAATACATTTGTAATTGATTATGTTGTATTTATTATGTTGTATTTATTATGTTGTATTTATTATGCTGTGTTTATTATGTTGTATTTATTATGTTGTATTTATTATGCTGTGTTTATTATGTTGTATTTATTATGTTGTATTTATTATGTTGTATTTATTATGTTGTATTTATTATGTTGTATTTATTATGTTGTATTTATTATGTTGTATTTATTATGTTGTATTTATTATGTTGTATTTATTATGTTGTATTTATTATGCTGTATTTATTATGTTGTATTTATTATGTTGTATTTATTATGCTGTGTTTATTATGCTGTGTTTATTATGCTACATGGATATATTGAGATAATAAAGATTGTTGCAGTAATTGTGAGTTGTGAATGATTGTAAAAAGGAATGGAGAATAGAGATGATTAAACTTGGAACTTAGCATTACTCTCTGATATTATGTTTCAGAAAGGAGCAACCTTTTTCTAAAAGGAGTGTGTTGTGCATTAAGTGTGTGTATGTGCATGAGTGTGTGCGTGCGTGCGCGAGAGAGCGCGTTGTGCTGAACTAGTGCAATTCCAGCGATTAGTTTATTTTCGAGCCAAACAAAATCTCATTGAATCTTAATTTCCCCAAGTCAGATGTCTGGCACTTGTTGAGAGCACCATGACTCAACAGACGTGATGTAGACACTCGAATAGAGAACGAGATTAGTATAGAGTTGGGATTGCTATTTATACCACACAACCCGACTGTTTATCATGCAATCTTCTTTTAATGAGAGGCATGAATGGAGAAGCGACAGACATGACGTAAGTTCATTCAATCTGTGCTCACTACCAGCGTCACAACCAGCGTCACTACCAGCGTCAGAGAGATTAATCCTTCACAAAATTCATTTTCTACGTGTTTGCCATTTGTTTCTTAGCCGACTCGATTCGGTGTTGAAGATTTATCTCACACAGTCTTATTCATGCCTTTCCTTTTTTTCGTTTACCTCCCTTTGTACCTCCCTTTATAAATTTGATAACATGATATTTAGTTTTTATAAATTCATGGTAAATCATTGTATGTAGGTGTCTGACACTTTCCACCAATCAGACTAGCATTTCCAAATGTTCACATTTAAATTTGACATCTCGTTACTGAAATTACTTTCAGTTTATGTGACATTTACATAAACTCTATTGCTAAAGTCTTTGGTTGACATTCATATCTACTCCATGAATTTTACACCTGTAGTCCTTTGCTGACATTTACTCTTGTAGTCTTTTGCTGACATTTGCATCTTTAGTTTTTGTTGACATTTACATCAAAAGCTTTAGCGGATATTTACATCAATGTGTGTGTGTGTGTGTGTGTGTGTGTGTGTGTGTGTGTTTCGCTCACACTCACCCCAGAAGCCGCAAAAGACCTTTCATCTTTACGATGTTCTCGGTCTTAGTCTGCTTCTGGGGTATCCCCACAGCCTCGCGGTGCGTCTGAGGTGGAGGGTAGGAGGGCTGGCGGAAGGGGGTGAAACAGGTTGCACCAGTTTGGCGCACATCAACTCTATTGCTAAAGTCTTTGCTTGACATTCATATCTACTCTATAGTCTTTGCTTGACATTCATATCTACTCTATGAATTTTACACCTGTAATCTTTTGCTGACATTTACTTTTAGTCTTTTGCTGACATTTGCATCAATAGATTTTGTTCACAATTTCATCAATGTTTTTTTTTACATCAACATCAATAGCTTTTGTTGACATTTACATCAATAGCTTTATTGACATTTACATCAATAGCTTTATTGACATTTACATCAATAGCTTTTGCTGACATTTACATCAATAGTTTTTGTTGGCATTTACATCAATAGTTTTTGTTGGCATTTACATCAATAGTTTTTGTTGGCATTTACATCAATAGTTTTTGTTGGCATTTACATCAATAGTTTTTGTTGGCATTTACATCTACTTTATAGACTTTAGAGACATTTAATTATATTCTATAGTCTTTGGCTGATATTTATATCTACTCTATAGCCCTTGACATTAACGTCTGTAGTCTTTTGCTGGCATTTTCATCGATTCTATAGTCTTTTACTGACAATTTACATATTCTATAGTCTTTTTCTGGCATGTATTTATTCTATAGTCTTTATCTGGCATGTATTTATTCTATAGTCTTTATCTGGCATGTATGTATTCTATTGCTTTTTGCGGACATTTACATCCATAGATGATTGTCAGCAAAGTCTTATTCGGTCGTCAGTGTCCCATTGTCAACCTCTCATCCTCAAGCAAATTTCTAAGAGAAAATGGAACTGGTTAATTTCTCAATAAAGTTGTCTTTCCTCTTCAGTCTAAAGATATATTGAAATTATTTACATTTATTTTATACATTAACAAAACAGTCAAAGAAGACAATAGACACGAAATATAACCGCGCTTAATACGTTCTTGTTGACAATAAGTTCAGTATTAAAGACATAAAATAAAAATACGTTAAGGTGAAGATATAAGTGGATGTAGATATAAGTGGACGTAGATATATATGAGTGCCATGAAACGAGTCGATTACAAACGAACTGAATAAAATCAAAATTAGCAGACTGAAAGGAAGAAAAACGGAATAAAATGAAAATTAGCAGACTGAAAGGAAGAAAAACTGAATAAAATGAAAATTAGCAGACTGAAAGGAAGAAAAACTGAATAAAATGAAAATTAGCAGACTGAAAGGAAGAAAAACTTAATAAAATTAAAATTAGCAGACTGAAAGGAAGAAAAACGGAATAAGTCGAAGAAGAAGGGAACAAAACGAAGAACGGTGCGAGAGTAATAGGAGTCGCAGGAGGAAGAACTGGATTAAAGAAAAACGTATAGGGACGAAGAACATGGTACTGAAAACGGTGAAGAATGAAACGAGATGAAGAAAAATGTACAGAACCGAACGGCGGTTGATGAAAACGAACCCCACCCTTTCTCAAAGCTTATGAAAACATACCAAGTGCACACCTCAGAACTCAAAAACATCGCTCGTTGACATAATTATGTGGCCTTGAGGGAAAACTAATATGTTTTCATCGGTTCCCCCTTCCGCCATTTTAGCACGGAGTTCTGTATATCATCGTGTTATACGAGTGAATATTGAAAAATAATTCCATTGTCAGACAGCAATCGCACGGGCTAAAATACTTTATTTCTCGTCATTTTTTTTTAATATCTGAGTTGTTATAGAAGAATTAAAAAGTATATGTTAGAAACCAGGAAAAAATAATCACCCAGGCGAGACTAATCACATAAGGAAAGATAATCACAATGAAAAACGAGGCAGCTGGTCCCAGGTTCCTGTAAAATCGAATCTGGCTCAGTTGTCGCCTCCTGAAGAGTAAATACAGAGCCTCCTGTTTCTGCGAGACTATGACAGAAACTCTAAATTAAGTAGGTCGTCACCTTGTTTCCATTAATACAGATTTCAAGGGAGAGAAACAAGAGCCAGAAACATGAAAGTTCGACTGCAACATAAGAGTAGAGCAGGTGATTATTGGAGATCAGATGTTTCTTGAAAGCAATCAAAGCGTATTTGAGAACAGGTCTGTGTTTTTATGTTTATACGTACACGCACACACACACACACACACACACACATGTGTGTGTGTGTGTGTGTGTGTGTGTGTGTGTGTGTGTATTTGTGTGGTATGTGTGGAAAATATTGAACTAAAGAACAAAATATTGATAAACTCTAAGAAAAATGCTGGCAAAAGCCTGAATTTTTTTTTTTAAAAGTGTATTTCATTGCAAATTAGATGCAGGCTAGGTTCCCTTCTAATTAGACAAAATTCTTACTTTATTGACCGAAAAAATGTTCAGTACTATTAAGGAAAATTGACCTTTATTGACCGAACAAATATCTTCACTTTTTCGACCGCAGATACATCCTGCTGTCAATTTTTGTTATATCCGGTTACTGCCGTAGATTGGACGGTATTCATTGATAGAAAAAGCAGTCGTAATATAATTAATTTTGCCTTTGTAAAATAAAACACAAACACTATAGAGAAAAATCTCTCGGAATTTATTAAATTTCAATCTTTATTAGTTTTTGACATAATTATAAAGGTTTAAAATTGTGGTCGTTAAAATTAAACCCCCAAGAAAACAAAACAAAACAAAACAAAACAACATAGAACAAAATATTTACCATGTTGAGCTATGTTATTATAATTTAATTTTAATTTTACGGTGATTTTTTTTCACAACAATTATTTGAAAGTTAACAACGTAACTTAAACACAGCCACAATTCAATCGACTACACATCTTGGAGAAGGTTAAATATATTTGATACTTTTAAAACTATAATCTATTTCTCAAAGCGTTCCTTAACTTTAAAATAAATCTATAAATATTAATAAACATCAATAAAAATTAATTAAGATGAGTGCATTATTTACACTTTCTGGAAAATATTCGCAATCCATCCATTGTGGTCGGTTAATAAATAGGTAGGTGGTGTTCTTTTTATCTCCCCGTCTTTTAATGTATTTATTTATAGGTTTTCCTTTCCATTACTTTACTAGATTTATGAAAAAGATGCAGAAACATAGAAATGAACCATAAATCGAGAATTGCGAAGTATATCTGACTGTCATTCAATCATTCGAATTCGAAGGCGCTGTGAACTGAAATCAGATACGGCGGGATTTTGGCAGCGCGCGTAAGAGTGCATACATTGCATGTGTGTGTGTGTGTGTGTGTGTGTGTGTGTGTGTGTGTGTTTGTGTGTGTGTGTGTTTGTGTGTGTGTGTGTGTATTTGTGTGCTGTCTGTGCACACGTGTATTTGATATATGGCTATGTGTTGTGTGTGGCTATAAATCAGTAGCACACGTACATGCACTCTTGAATAGTATACTATAAATATTTATTGATTTTAATCCCAAGACATCGTGACTTTGACACCTACAAACCCTTCTGGTTGTTGCTGATTTTATTAGAATATATTTACATTTATTAACAGTACCTCGGCAATCTAATAATTGGAAAACACGCGCATTTCTGAAACTGGCATATTGATGTTAATAAGAATACATCAAGAAGTGAATTAATACATATCTGAAACTAGCATATTTGTGTTAATAACACTACATCAAGAACTGAATTAATACATATAATGTAGGTACACAGTGAATTTATTTTTGTTGAAGGTCTTTCTGGCTCTCGCCATTATCAGCGCTCAGTCGAATGTCAAAATTATCTTGACCTACTTACAACTTATTTGGTAACATTACGTGAAATAAGCAGTCTGCCGTGTGACATTTTGCTGGGAGATGGGCAAGATGTTAATTATCCACCATCCTGGGCCGCGGTAACCTTAGGCTAATCCTCAAAACACACTTCTGGCTTGCCACATGTATTAGAAATATGGAAGATAGAATAGAAGAGTGATAGTTCTAAAAGATAGTTCGAGCCCCCTGATACATATAGCCAGGATAGTAAGTAATAAAGGTGACAAACCACAACATATAACATGTAAGTGCGTCACGTCAACACGAGTGGTCTAAGTATCAATATTAAATGTATTCAACAAAGAAATAGCATAAAATTGCATGGTTACGTAATAATAACGAATAATTCAACTGTTACAATTAGAGTTTATAAATGATTATTGTGTCTTAAGAGAAAGTTCATTTGAGTCCTCTGGCACTATGGTAGTTATTTGGATCGTTCATATGAGTGAACTAATAAATGAGAGAGTTTATAAGAGAACCCGGAATTTCTCAGAGTGATCTCTAAGATAAATCTGAGAGAAGTTTGATTGAATTTGATTGAAGCTGTGCTGTTGTTGACTTTATAGTCACTTAACTTGGGATTCGCCTGACATATCACCCAAGGTCCTAGTGAATGTCGCAGTAGCGGATGTGCCTGTGGTTCTTTGAACCAGTCTATGGTCCGTGTTGTCGTTTTGCTCTTGTGTTGCTTCATGGTTTAGCACTCATCAAAATCAATGTCCAAGATAATGTGCCAATCTGCCAATAAAGTACATATGGGTTAAGAATTCATGCACATGTGTTCTCTGACAGAACACTCTTACTTATATGGTCATCATACATTCGAATATCATAAGCAAAATATAGCAACATAAAATATAATTATGGTTAAATGAACATAGACATGATATTAATTATGCAAGCAAAACCACATACCTTCAGCAGCAATATATACAGAGGATGGTTTCCTGCTGTGTTGTAACTGGCAATAAGGATTAGTAGTCTGATTATAGTTTATTGATGCCAGAAGCCAAGGTACTTGTTATATGTATGGTCAGTTGCTTGGACTGGTGATTATTAGGTGAGTTTCTGGTACATTCATTGCATGCAGATGAGCTGTTTTGACTGGTCAGTTTAAGTGAGTAAAGCTCAGGTATTGCTTTAGCCCAGGGACAAATGTCAATGTTCTAGAGTTAGGTTTGCATGTACAGATGTAGTCTATTTTTAGAGGAGGGTGGGTGTGGGCTATATAAGTCATTATTTGATATGCTATATGGAAGGTTACTTGCTGAATATTTAATTCACGGTGGGCAATATACAAAGTGCATAATATGCATAATGAGTAAAATATAAAGTAAACAATATGCACAGTGAACAACATTTAAAGTGAACAATACTTACATGAACAACACATTTATCTCAATACAAACATTGAGCAAATATAAGGTAGTACACAACAAATAAAATTGTATGCAGCATATAAAGTACAAAAAGTGAACAATACGCAAAACGAGCAGCATATAAAATTAACAAAATACAGTGAGTAAAGCAAAAATGTACAACACATACAGTGAACAACATATAAATGAGTGTGAAACACATAAAACTGCCTAACATTTATAGTCCTGTAACAATACAGCATAGTGTCCTTTAACTAGAACTCACACCCTGTAACAACACAGCGTAGTGTCCTTTAACTAGAATTCATGTCTTCCACTGACTTCTCTTTGAGAAACTGCATATACATTCCTGACCATTTCCAAGTTTTACTTGTAGCGCCAGATAAAAACATCACAGAGCCATTAGACTGATAAGTTCCAGATTCATTGCAAGTGCAATTGTTTATAAATGGAACCTGAAATCACTCCTTGAAAATGACATGGATACATTCCGAATGGACAGAATCCCTCTTGTATGCAAGACTACTGAAAAATGCATGAATGTAGTGTGTCTTGGTCTTGTTAAAAAGAAGGCTTAGGCCTAACTACCATAAAAGTAGGAAGTTAGAGCTAAAAGTACAGAAACCCCCTTTCCGTTCGTTAAACTTTTCCATTCTCAGCATAGACAAATTTACTTTTATATTTATTTCAATACATTTCGACAAAATTGCAAATGAATTCTATAAACCTGAAACATAGGTGAGCCAAGAACGATGGTCCATATTTATGACAGGACTTTAAAAGAATGAAAGAGATTCTTAGTTTTAATAGGAAATTATTAGACATTCGTAAAACAAGTGCTGAGACATTAACTGAAATAATTAATAAAATCACGAATGAGAACATGGACAAAAATGTTGTTGAGTATTAATGATTCAGTACTAAAATAGAGTTTATCAGATAGCTGAGAGAAATGACAACTAATGAGGCAGCTGAGGAGGAATTTTGTCAGATGAAATTGGGAATATGATACAGATACTACAGATTTAGTTTTTCCCTCGTGAGAACACTTTAGTTTATAAAGCAGGCTATTCAGTTGTATAAAAAAAAATCTAATATCATCACAAATAAACATCAATATTCTAAGTAATAAACATCCAATATTAAGAACAATAAGCATCCATATCGTAACCAATAAACAACCAATAGTATGACCACTAAACAAACAATATCATGACCAATAAGCTTCCGATATACTATTAATAAACACCCAATGTTATAACCAATAAAGATTAATATTCTACGCAATAAACATCCAGTATCATGACCAATAAACTTCAAAATATCATAACCAATAAACAACCAGAATCATGACCAATAAACGTCCGAATATCATAATCAATAAACGTCCAATATAATAAAAATAAACATCCAATGTTATAGCCAATAAACATTAATATTCTAAGCAATAAACATCCAGAATCAAGACTAATAAACTTCCAAATATCATAAGCAATAAACATCCTATATATTAACTAATAAACTTACCAAATTGTATGTCATAAAGATGGAATAGAAGTAGCAGTTGTAGATATGTTTAAGCCAAGACAATTTATTACAGTTGAAAAGGCAATAAAAATTAAATACGCGGAAAATGTGTTTCTTTGTCAGTTTTATCCTTTTAAGAAATGTAAACCCAAACAGCACAGCCAAATCAAAGCTCGGAACTTTTTAGTCTTCATTAAGTCCTTTGTTTAAAAAAATAATTTAAAAATAAAAATTACAAGCAAAAATTGTCCTGATCGTACCGATCTCTGTTTTCAGATGATACAGCTTTCTAAATCAGTCTTGTTAAATACGAAGATGTCGTGTAGGTGTCGTTGATGTTGATGAAGATGTCGTTAACGTTGTCGATGACGACAATACTGAGGTTAAGGGATGAAAAATTCGAGTAAAGTAGACAAGATTTTAATATAATTTCCAAAAAATTATGTAATAAACCTAACCAAGTCAGGCAAAGGAGACAAATTAGCATTTTGTAATCATGAATTTGTTCGTGCGATTTCAAATATTTTTGCATCAAAGACACAAACACAATGAAATTAAATTAACCAAGCCGCCAGTAACGGTTTCCAATGTTGAGAGTCCAGTGGTGTGTAAGAAGTATCATCGGACAGACTGCTGCTTTCCCAGGGGCCATAACTCTTGAAATGGAAGCAGCGCTTACCGCCACTTCCCATCTCCCCTCTCTTCCCGATAAATTGAAAAAGAATTTGTCGACCAATTAGTGAAACCTTGGTGGGTGATGGTTGGCGCAGAGGTGCTAAGATAAATAAATTTTTGGTGATGAAACACTTGTGCAAGTCATGTTCAAATTCACTGGAGTTGTGCCTTGAAGCACTATCTCTGATGAAATGTGAGCTTGATAAGATAAATGACTGCTCCTAGGTCCTCTTGAAGATGATTGAAAGCAAAGTGATTAGAATGATAGTGTGTGTGTGTGTGTGTGTGTGCGTGCGTGTGTGCGCGCACACACACATTACCGCTTTCACACTACAAAATAGCTGTTTAATAAAAACGGTATTTTAGCTTTACATACATTTGAATAAACGTATAGAAAATTTGAAATCTTAAATGATAATATAATTATCTTTTATCTCAAACTTGTACTATAAGGGATTCCGATATCCCCCATTTCCTATTTAGATGAATGATTTGACGTAATTTTAAAAATATCTATCTATCTATCTATCTATCTATCTATCTATCTATCTATCTATCTATCTATCTATCTATCTATCTATCTATCTATCTATCTATCTATCTATCTATCTATCTATCTATCTATCTATCTTGTTCTCTATTATTTTTCATTCACAGTCTGTCTATACTTACTTTCTCTCTCTGACTGTGTTGTGCTGTGCTGTGCTGTGTTGTGTTGTGCTGTGTTGTGTTGATTTGTGCTGTGTTGTGTTGTGTTGTGCTGTGTTGTGCTGTGCTGTGTTGTGTTGTATTGTGTTGTGTTGTGTTGTGCTATGTTATTTGTTTGGGGTTGTGCTGTCCTGTTTTGTGTTTTTCCTCTCTCTATTTTTGTTACATTCTTAATTGAAAATTTATCCTGTCGGATTCTCATCTGTAATGCTTCTAAACGTAATTCAAATTCTGCCCGTGTTGTATTGAAGAATTTCCAATGCTTTTAATTCTTCTTTCAAATGAACATTTGTATAGCAGTGGACAATATTATTACTCTCTGCATGATACAATTTTAGTAATGCGAAAACTTATAACACTTTTTGTTTAAAGAATAGGTATTGATTTCAACACACTACTGATCTCATTTACTGTGTACCTTCATGCTTTCATACCTGTGAGACACTAGAGTTTTCAAATATTGCATGTCTTCATGCTTATGTACCTGTGACACCTAATATTCTCAAATATTGGTTGCCTTCAAATATGATGATTTTGACTGATTGATTAAATGGATGACTGACTGATTGACAGATGTATGCAAAAATAAACTGGTCTAATATATTCAAGAGCCCCTAATGGAATTTTCATACAATTTGTCTGACAGTCTCCACACATCCTCGACAAGAAGCAACACTTTCATAATAAAAGTTCGATGTGCAACATTTTCTGTATTCTTTTGAGTACGTAAGTTAGTTATGATATTTCTTATATGCATTTATTTAAACTATTTTTCCTGCTGCAGGTTCTGTTGTACTAAAACACTCGTTTGTCTTGTCGTAGAGACCTGTGTGTGTGTGTGTGTGTGTGTGTGTGTGTGTGTGTGTGTGTGTGTGTGTGTGTGTGTGTGTGTGTGTGTGTGTGTGAGTGCGTATGCGTGGATGCCAATACACTAATTGGCATTTACAACTTTCTATGTGAATGCACTAATTGATTTTCACAACTTCCCATGAGGGCTGTGACATCTAATCTTTTCGGACACTTTGACCAGTGTTCTTGTCTAGTACAGGTGGAATCAAATAGAAAGTGACGAGTGCATAGGTTTAGTAGACAAGTTGAGGGGTGGATGAATGGCAGACAACAGGCTGCCAGAAAGGCTGTGAATCAAGGGGTAATGTCCCTAGAGAATGTTTGCACAAGTCTTCAATGGTTGTCAGGGCTGTCTGGCAGGACTGGTTAAGGGGAAATACCCCTGGAAATGATTTTAGGAGACTATCCAGTCGGCCAGGCGCCAGCCGTCGGGCAAACAGGTCTGTTCAGATTTACCTGGTGATCAGGCAGTAACAGGAGTCTGACTTTGTGACTTGTGGTTAGAGTGCCTGAAGTAGATCTGCTGTCACAAATAGAGAGAATCCAAAAGATTTTGAACTGTCTGTGTAACGTGGCAGCACCTGTAAGTATTAGAAGGGGACGCTAAAAGCTACGTAACATAATTAGTATCCTGGGTGATATTTTTTGTGAGGTTGACGAACTAGTTGTTGAAGTCATGATTGTTGTGTATCAGGGATTGATGAAGTAGTTATGAGATTTTATTTTTTTGTGTCTAGTGACAGACTGTTGGTCCATAAAGTAGGCAGTACAGCGATCCTGATTTCCGTATCGGGAGGCTAGCAGTGTGGTTTATTGGGGAAGTGCACATTGTAAATCACTTCAATCACATTGGTAACATTACTGCTGTAAATCACTTCAATCACATTAGTAACATTACTGCTGTAAATCACTTCAATCACATTAGTAACATTACTGCTGTAAATCACTTCAATCACATTAGTAAAATTACTGCTGTAAATCACTTCAATCACATTAGTAACATTACTGCTGTAAATCACTTCAATCACATTAGTAACATTACTGCTCAAGTCGAAAATAGGTGTCGCTGTGTCTCAGTGAAGTACACTTTGTATGTTGATGTGGAGCGCAAAGAATTGTGCAGTTTCTATTGCACGATTTGACATTGGGATACTTTGTATGTTGGTGTGGAGTGCAAAGAACTGTGCAGTTTCTATAGCACAATTTGACATTGGGATACTTTGGATGGAATAGTACGGTCTAGTTTCGGACGCGTCACGTAACCGACTAGTTAACAGCGATTCAAGTGGGAAGCAATTTGTTTTGCAAGGGGAAGTTACTAAAGAGTAAATGAATAGCGTGGAGGATGTTATTGGTTTTGCGAAAGCAGTACAGTC
Source organism: Sinotaia quadrata (assembly GCA_028829895.1). Taxonomy (NCBI): domain Eukaryota; kingdom Metazoa; phylum Mollusca; class Gastropoda; order Architaenioglossa; family Viviparidae; genus Sinotaia; species Sinotaia quadrata. Next base: position 55,309,327 of record CM054178.1, on the reverse strand, counting down.
AGGGACTTTACGTCAGAGTGCCTTAAAAATAGACATGATTGTTGCCAAATATACTTTTTTTCATCCTGAGGACTGTCAAGTGCGGAAGTTACGTAGTGTGTGGTCGCGTGGGCAACTGCGAATTTAAAGCGCGCTCTGTAAGAGCAACCACTTGGTCACTATGGCATACTTGAGCTGAAGTCTTAAAATACTGACTCCCTGATCACGTGGTTTCTCAACCTCACATTCCTACACCCCACTCCCCACCCCCGCAACTACCCTCATCCCGAATGTATTTTGGTGACTACGTGTGCTATTGTACACCTAGGATGAATGTGATACAAGCCCTACACATTCAAATTCAATAAACAATAACCAATAAACAATAATCAATAAACAATAACCAATAAACCATAAACCAATAAACAATAGACAAATACACATAAGAAGTAAAAACAAATCTACAGCGAATCGAGCCTAAAAAAAAACTAAAATAGTCAGTTATGCAGTCAGCAGTACTAACAGAATAAAAAAAAAGAAACACTAAGCGATCAGTCACAGCTACCACAACACGAAATGAAGAGGATTTATCAATAACAAGTGAGGTAACAATAATAAAAACATCAGTTCACTCAATCCACTCTCCCTCCCCTCCTATCACATACATGCGCACACACAAACACAGAGCACACTCCAACACAAACACACAGCATACACAGTTAAATACACACTTAATACATACAACTCCAGTACATAATACACATTTAAATAGGCCTACACATTTTAAACACACATACATGACAATACACATGACACCTTTAAAGAGACACACGCATACATACATACTTTACTTCAATCCACATTTAAATACACATTCTAACAGACGCGCATACACACTCCAAAACACACTTATACACACTCCAATACGTACCTACTCCACTATACATCCAAATACAAATTCTTAAACACACTCTGAAAGAATCTCTAAACTAATAAAGAATAATACCAAAACGGTGAAGTAGTACTAAAAATAGAAATAATTTCAACACCCCTCCCCATAAAAAAAATATCCCCCCCCAAAAAAATAAAAAAGCAACCAAACAAAAATCCTTTGATATAAAATATGCTCAAATGTTATGTTACAGATAGTTGAACCTAGATGGAATAAGCAGTAACTATAGATAACGATTTGCTGAATTAAAAAAAAATGTCACCCAAGAACTGCATGTAATCGTAACTGAAATACTTGCTTAGTGGTTAGAATAATCTAATTCACAAACTTTGACCTTTTCTTTCAAACTTATGCAAAAGCAGGCACACATTGAAAACTGTCGTGAAAGACACCCATAATCATTGCAGAACTTTCATTTTTGTCGTCACTCTTTGGTGGTAAGCACACGGCATTGTATGTCGAAATAGTCCAGCAAACGTTTTGTTTATAAATTTACACCTGCGCAGGTATAGTACCTACACAGTCTTCTCATGTCACTGACCACGTGTTCCAGTGATCTGTGATTGGCTGGCACAATGCTAGTCAGTGTTACTGATCAGTGCACCTTTCATTGCTGCCTTGAAAAAAAAAACAGCCCCCAGTGGCAACAATTTTAAAGTACTGAGTGGCTGTAGGGTCTAAGAAATGCGTATTTGAATCGGTCCTATTATTGTTTCACAAATATTTTTTAGGTTTGAAGTAAAGCATGTTTCTGTCTTTACCATGAACACTCTGTACCAGTGCAATAAGACGTCATGGGCACACCATGTAAGTTAAAAGTAAGGTTGTAGATCTACGTTTGTAAATACGTCACTTTGGGTTGAATGTATACCTTCGTTTATGAACGATTCCTCTGCGAATGAAAGATCGCTATCTGTTGTTTACTGTTGTACCTGGCTATTCTTGTCACTTTTCTGGAATCGAAAGTTATCACTTACTTGTGGCAGAAGCAAATTAAGAGAGTTATCCTCCCTTTAATAGCGACAGGAATGTACGGAAACTTATTTATGAAGAAAAGGTTTTGGGGAAAGCTACCGGTCGCAGCTTTGCTGTGCGCCTGCTCTTCGTCTGTCGGATTTTACAGATTACCTGCACTCCTCCCGTCACGACTTTATGGACTGCCTGCGCTCTGCCCGTCAAGACTTTACAGATTATTGTTACCTGCATTCTGCCCGTCATCACTTTACATAATGCCTATACTCTACCAGTCATTAATTTACGGAATATTTTCTGCCAACCACGGTTTTACAGTTTATCTATACTCTGCCAGTCACCATTTTATGGAATGTTTTCTGCCAACCACCACTTTACAAATTGCCTGTACTCAATCCGTCACGACTTTACAGATTCTTTTGTTGTTGTCAGCTGTGACGTTAGAGACCATCTGCTGTAGCAGTCACAAGTTGAATTAATAGTGTACTGTTGAAACAGGTCTAAACTGATTCAAATTGCATGCAATATCTACGTAATACACGTCTAAGGAACATAGCTAATATGTAAACAATATATGTATAGCTCAACTACATATACAGATAGAATATTCTAACACAGTGATCAGCCAATATATATAACTAGCATATCTAAGGTACATATCTAAATAATATCTACGGTAGATACCTGAATATCATATTTAGACTTCATATTTTAGAACACTTCCAAAAAAGAACATTTCTAAGCTACATATCATGAACCATATCCAACAGAGCATTGAAAAACTCTTATCTAAACAGCATACCAGACAGAGTCTGTGGAAACATCTTCACAGCTCATCTCCACTGCATCATGCTGTTTTTCAAAGCTCTGGTAAAATAGTTCTTCAAGATGCATAATGCAAACAAATTCCTATCCTGAAGTAGTGAACCTTTGCCTTAGTTTCATCAGTCTTTTACAAAGACGGGTCAATGTCCGTAGACAGGCAATTCAAAACGGTATGCAGTGTGCCAGGACCGATAGGCCGTTGCTTCCCAGGTGAAGGGTTAGTGTATTGTGTAAGGTCTCTCTGTCACAGGTGAAGGGTTAACGTGATGCGTGAGGTCACTGTCAAAGGGTTAACGTGACGCGTGAGGTCTCTGTCAAAGGGTTAACATGATACGTGTGGTCTCTGTCAAAGGGTTAACACGATACGTGAACACTTAGTAAACGCCAACAAAGGTCCGCCTCTGTAGTTCATATTAGGTTTCTAAATATTTCGCATAAGTAACTCCAACTGGTAAATACGGCGAATGTAGTGATATCGTGCTGTATTCGCAACAGTCGATTTATTCGTCTCTTATTATTTGACAACACAAGCACATTGAACTAGAAAAACTCACAGTCCACACACTAGGAAACCAAATCGGAATCTAAAATCCATTAACTCGAACAATTTTCCGTTTGAATAGCTGTTCGAAATGGTGACATTGTGACGTCATTTCTAAATTGTTTATATCAAACATTTAAAATATAACTGATGTTTCGGCTTACTGACACGGATAGAAGTCGTATATTGCAATCATTGCTTTACGAGTCTCAGTACTGCAAAGTTCTGCTATAGATAATTACATTTCGAGTCTTTACTAGCACTGCGAAGTTATGCTATAGATAATTACATTTCGAGTCTTTACTAGCACTGCGAAGTTATGCTATAGATAATTACATTTCGAGTTTTTACTAGCACTGCGAAGTTATGCTATAGATAATTACATTTCGAGTCTTTACTAGCACTACAAAGCTTTGCAGTATATAATTGTTTACCATTTAGAACCATTCTAAACTGTGAAACTAAAAACATGTTAACTTAGCGTCCTTGACCCACATATATAAACATCTCATTCTATCGTCATTCTCCGTTCGACATTTGTATTCTCTCAACCCTTCAACTTTAACCGTTCGTCCGTACCTTCTCTAGGATGCAGTGCATCCATCTGAAAATCAGCTCATACTGAGAACAGACAAACACCTCAAACTGATAATTAATTAATTACACCAATTGTAATTTGGAGGACAAACGGATTTTGCCCTTAGAACGATCATGGTATTCTTAAATAAAAAAATGTTCACATTCTGATTACAAGACATTAGTAAAGAAAAACACAAAGTCTTTGTTCACATTCTGATTATAAGACATTAGTAAACAAAATCACAAAATCTTTCTAGTGTTGCTTGCAATTAGAATCGCATAGTTTGTCTTTGTGCTGTTGGTTGTAATTAGAAACACATAATGTATTTGTGTGCTGTTGCTTGTAATTAGAAACACTTAATGTATTTTTGTGCTGTTGCTTGTAATTAGAAACACATAATGTATTTGTGTGCTGTTGCTTGTAATTAAAAACACATAATGTATTTTTGTGCTGTTGCTTGTACTTAGAAATTCATAGCCTAGAATTTATTTGTTGCCATTTTTCTCTGCTCCTTTGCTGACAGTTAAAATAAATGCCATAGGTTTTTGAAATAGAGAGGGTAATTAGGCCATTTATACATGCATTTTCATAGTAAAACATCGTGTTTGGCTGGTGTCACTTACTGCTTGGCAAAAATTGACGATCGTCTCCCTTGAGTTCACTGAAGAAAGAGAGATCGCATGCTGACACACAGTGATTATCATGGATTCCAGATTTGACTCATACAGTTTTCTTTACAGAAACGAAATACAGAAAATAATGTCGCACCTTGCAAAGCCAAAGAACAGGAAGATAAATGTCACACCTTGCAAAGCCAAAGAACAGGAAGATAAATGTCACACCTTGCAAAGCCAAAGAACAGGAAGATAAATGTCACACCTTGCAAAGCCAAAGAACAGGAAGATAAATGTCACACCTTGCAAAGCCAAAGAACAGGAAGATAAATGTCACACCTTGCAAAGCCAAAGAACAGGAAGATAAATGTCACACCTTGCAAAGCCAAAGAACAGGAAGATAAATGTCACACCGTGCAAAGCCAAAGAACAGGAAGATAAATGTCACACCTCGCAAAGCCAAAGAACAGGAAGATAAATGTCACACCTTGCAAAGCCAAAGAACAGGAAGATAAATGTCACACCTTGCAAAGCCAAAGAACAGGAAGTTAAATGCGAATGGACAGTTGAAGAATATCTTACGCCAAATTGATAATCGACCTACTTAAATGATGATCGACATGCCAAAATGAAAATTGACATACTAATATAGTAATCAATCAATTGAAAAGTTATTTAACCTACTAACAACGTAATCGACCTACTTACAGGTAAGTGACTTACGGGTATTTCAACCATAATATTTAAAAGAATTTTTGATCGATTATACATAATTATTCAGGACGAGTAGAAACTAGAAAGGAAGACCAATGCCAAACCAAACTTAATTAACTGTGAATAAATGGATTAAAATCCGCTCTAACCTAGAATTATTTTAAAAAAACAAAACAAAATACACACGTTAAACTAAAGGGAAAGAACTTACTGGGTATTGAACTGAAGACCTACGATCTCGTGGGCTGCAGGTGTTGAATCTATGTACGAGTTACTTTTCTCTCTTTCGCCAAGGTAGTTTGTCGATATTTAAAAACATTTAATCACAGACTTTTTATTGTATTCCGCATTTCCTAACTGATCCGACAGTGGCATTTGTTCGACAACGGTCTGCATTTGTTCACATCAACTACCCCCCACCTCACCCCACTTTTCTTAAATTAATTCTGTTCAGTCTACACGACGTTAAAAAGAAAAATAATCACATAAAATAAAATAGCAAAATCTGAGCGTAGTGAAGAATTCGGGTCAGGTGAAGCTGGTCTAATGTACTTAATTAATGAGAAAGGAGCGTGAATGGAAATGACACCGTCCATTAGGTAAAATAAATGGCGTTTATGGATTCTTTTTTCTTTCTTTCCTTCCTTCTTTCTTGTTCTTCTATCTATCAATCTTCCTCTCTCTCTCTCTCTCTCTCTCTCTCTCTCTCTCTCTCTCTCTCTCTCTCTCTCTCTCTCTCTCTATCCATGCACCTACCCGTCCAACCGTCCGTCCACCCTCCTATCCATCCATCCATCCGTCCATCTATCTATCTATCTATCTATCTATCTATCTATCTATCTATCTATCTATCTATCTATCTATCTATCTATCTATCTATCTATCTCTCTGTTTGTCTGTCTGTTTCAAGTCATGTTTAGAAACAGAGAGAAAACGAAATAAATACAAAAGAATAAATGTGTCATACACTGCGTTTTGATTATTGAAATCTGAATGAAACCAATTAAAATCAAACAAATCAATTTAAACAAACATCGAATTTCTTTCTTTTTTAAAGAAAAAGAAAACAAATAGAAACATAATTTACTACATGTATATTTAATTATTTTACTTAGAAAGATCAACCTTTTCTTCTACATTATGAAACTAGTAAACTTTGTTAGCTTGAAACTAAATTTAAATCCAGCTCCTGTTGAACTTTTCAGCATAGGGCGAAATCGATTGTTCCAGCGTTGTAAATCAAACGAGAAAGAAGCGTTGCGACTGATCTCCCTTTGCAAACTAATCCGTTTCAATCTCGTCCCCTTTATATAAGAAATTTACAGTTCTAACACAACGTCTTGAATGAATCTTCATCACATATTAGTGAAAACTTTCACAGAACGACATTGTATGATGAGTTTATTACCTTTCTGAAATATATTTAAAGGGCCAGTGCACATTTCAACACTTTCGTATTTGTGCATTTGTGTAAATATATTGGGTGTTACGGCTATACAAATATTTAATTAATTTTATAATACGAACATAAATTGATATGTATGATATCAAATGGGTCTGAAATCACATAACTCTAAATTAAATGGATGAATGAAATATAATGCTTTGGAGATAGATAGATAGATATATAGATAGATAGATAGATGGATGGATGGATGGATGGACGGATAGATAGATAGATAGATAGATAGATAGATAGATAGATAGATAGATAGATATATAGATAGATAGATAGATAGATAGATAGATGGATGGATGGATGGATGGATGGATGGATGGATGGATAGATAGATAGATAGATCCTGTATATCTGCAGTGACGTACCAATTATTGTTTGGGGTGTACTTTGATACAAACGTCGGACATGCCGATTTTATGCTATGTATATTTTAAGTACAGCAATGAGCAGAAGATATGGCGTTGTTGCTAATTCCTGACAAAAGAAGTTTTATTAATCAAAACATAACTTGTGACCTGGAGCCTGAAATTTTGATATTCTAGATTTAAAATGTCACACATAATCATGGTGACACTTAATAGTTCACTACATGCTAAGTAAATCGCTGTATCAATACAAATCTACCCGTCTGGGTGTATTTTTACACAAACTGTTGTGAGTTCAATGGACAGAAAGTTCATTTTTAAAGTCTTCCCGATCTTTGACCCATACAGTGCCTAAGACTATTGAACAAATCAGTGCAAACAGTTTTTTTTAGAAGAAAATTAAATTTGGATGCTTACTGCATTACATGAAATTCCACAAGGGATAAACAGGAACATAACATGTGCATACTTTTTTTTTCCAGGTTAATGTTCTAAGCCTGGACATTTGTCAGTTTAAGGAGTTAAACTTCTGAATTGCTAACGATGTTGAAATACTACATCAAAACATCTGGTGGAGAGATTAATTTCCAAAGCCCAAGCATTTGCCGAGGTTAAATTACAAACATTTGTTGACATCAAACCAAAACGTTTGCAATAAGACTATCACACTTACACCACATTACATAATGACAGTAATAAGTGTATATGTGTGTGTGTGTGTTTGTGTGTGTGTGTGTGTGTGTGTGGTGTGTGCATGTGTGTGTGTGTGTGTATGTGTGTGGTGTGTGCATGTGTGTGTGTGTGTGTGTGTGTGTGTGTGGTGTGTGCATGTGTGTGTGTGTGTGTGTGTGTGTGTGTGTGTGCGCGTGCGCGTGTGTGTGCGCGTGTGTGTATGCAAGGAAACAAACTTTGTTTTTAATCTTTAAAAGGCTTTCAAAGGGCCCATAACCTCGCACTGAAAACTGCAAAGTTACAGAGCAATTTGAAATTTAACCCTATTTCCATCCATAAATTTAAGTCCTAATCCCAACTTAAATCAAATTATAACCCTATGCCTTCATGTCAGTTAACGTAGCATAGTTCTTACTCTAAAGGCCTTAAAGTGCATGATCTCATGTTGCAGTCTACTTCCACCTATTGTGCGATCGAACTGTTATGCACTCATGGTGTAGTCTGTTTGTTATGCATAGTGGCATGATTTTACATGACATCACAGCAAAAGTCTTTAAATACAAAACATACGGGGAATGAGATTATTTGATGCACAAGTTTGAGAGAAAGAAACCTGCGGTATGTGAAAGAGATGTACCTAATTGCGATGCCGAGTTAAGTACTTACAAGATAACAAAGAGTTTTGATGCATGTGAAGTAATGACATTATAACAAATGTCTTGATGCATGTGACATTATACAAAATATCTTGACGTATGTGACGTTAATAAAATGTCTTGACGTATGTGATATGATAACAAAATATCTTGACGTCTGTGACATGATAACAAATTGTCTTGACGTATGTGATACGATAACAAAATATCTTGACGTCTGTGACATGATAACAAATTGTCTTGACGTATGTGATATGATAACAAAATATCTTGACGTCTGTGACATGATAACAAATTGTCTTGACGTTTGTGACATGATAACAAAATATCTTGACCTATGTGACCTGATAACAAATTGTAATGTTTGAGCAGGGACTAGACTGCTCGAGGTGCTGAGTAAAGCTCATTGTAGCCAAAGAAAAAACGGTTTTAGTCTGTTATCATGGCATTTATTACTACTTATGAAAAGTGTAATCCTGCACATCTGATGGTCAGGTGTTCCTGTTCATTTACCTGCAAAATCAAAACATTTTTTCTTATGGATTTCGTTTATAAACACCAAGACTCGTAGAGATCTGTTGGTGGTGTGTTAAATGTGCGATTGCGGTATTTTGTCGTTTCTGTTAATGTATACATGCTTTGAAATTAACTGCTTGCGTTTCCGCGTTTCATGAAATCTTTAAATACCACCGTTCGGTTTTTTTTATGTCTTTTAGTAAGAAACACACCATGTAATCTGCAGTGAGAATTTCTTAAACATAGTCAGTGTGGCTCCGAGCCGATTTGCATTAAGAATCTGAATAAATTTGAGCTTATCGATTTAATTTGTATTAAACGTTCCTAGCCAGCATGAGTGGGGTTCGCAAGAAGTGGAGGAGTACCATGGGGGAGCAAAATTTGTTAGATTTTCATAGGATCAGGCTACGATTCACAGGATCAGCCACGCATACGATTCAAGGGATCAGTCGTGCGCTTTTCAGCCCAGAACGCAAGGTTCGGACGGGGAGCGAAGGCGTACTTATTGATTTAAATAAACTTGATAAAATGTTTGCATTTTCTTGTTATTTATTCATTCGCACTTGTTAATAAATCTATTACAGTTTATTGAAATGACAGGGCAGCGTTTTGAAATTATTATTATTCATGATCGAGATTCTCTCTCTTTCTTTCTTTTCTCTCTTTCTGTCTGTCTCTATCTGTCTTTGTCTTTCTTTCTATCTTTCTATCTCTTTTTCTCCCTGTCTTATTTCTTTCTCACTCTTTTTTGTCTATTTCTCCCGCGCGCGCGCACACACACACACACACACACACAGTCTCTCTCTCTCTCTCTGGCTCAAAATACAGCAGAAACAAAACGCAAAATCAATAAAAATTAGCAAACTTTTTTAAAATATATTTTGCTGGTTATATGTAATGCCAATTTGAGTAAGGAAGATGGCAGATTGATGGACATACTACAAAACTCAACGCCAACAATTACAATGATAATAATTTGCGCTAATTTAAAACAAATCAACCTGTGAATGCTTCCAGTCATAGTTGTTAAAATTCGTGAACACACTCGGGGGGGGGGGGACACACAAAACCAACCCACGAGTGTGAATTACTTCAGAAAATGCCTACAGACCAAAGAAGGATTTGAACCTTTATTTCCCGAACAACTCATACCCAACCCTAGTCCGTGCACGTGTGCATATCAAAATCAGCGATGGAACAAACTCTAGTGAGATCAAAGTCTTGATAATGATAAGCGCGGATGCATCCTCTTGCTGAGTGTCTATCTATTCGCAAGCGCCGGAAGTGAATGTCAGACACGCGCAACTACTCCTTGCGAACAACACGGTCTGCTCGGCGTGACCTATTTTTAGGAGAAAGTAACACTGGTTGTGTTTGGTGCGTCATTAGTGCGATTAGTAGCAGGTGTTAAAAAAAATTAAAAACAAAGCATATGTAAGTGTCGTCGATTAGGTACTGCTGTTACTGTTTAGCAAAATTCTGGAAGTGCATTTTTACGTTTGATCTTTACCGTGACTGTTAGCGTGTATTTCATTTTGTGATGTCATTGCATTCTACATGTTCTCATACGGACGTCACTCAGTCGGACGTCAACTAATTTCGCACATGAATATTATCTTATGAACGTATCATATAAAATGAGCTAATGAAATAGCAGTTTCAAATGTGTACATTTATGTGTATATGTGATTGTAGATGTGTTAGTGTGTTTGTGTGTTGTCACAAATGCATGTGTACATTGATAATCGAAATTATATTTGTATTGCTGATGCTTAGAAAGCATTCTATTTTTACTGTAGCGTATTAGGCTAGTAGACGATGATTGTACATGTAATTGATCAGATAACTGTCCCTTTTTGCGAAGTGGTATAATGTTACAATAGAAAAGGAGCATTTTTGAGAAATGCACAACTGTTTAATTTATACTGGCTTATGATCTTGGTGACGTAGCAGTTTTAATACGTGATTAAGAAACTAACCAGTGTGACTTTTTTAAAATCACTTTTGATATTTACTGATTTACGCGAGGTGAGGTGATGGATTTCCAACAAACTCTTCTTATTGCTGAAATGCGTCTACATCATTTGAGACATCTATCTATCTATCTATCTATCTATCTATCTATCTATCTATCTATCTATCTATCTATCTATCTATCTATCTATCTATCTATCTATCTATCTATCTATCTATCTATCTATCTATCTATCTAATCTATCTGTCTGTCTGTATGTCTGTATGTATGTATGTCTGTCTGTCTGTTTGTCTATCTGTGTCTTTACTGTTGTCTCAGAAGAAATGAGTTACCCTTCCTTTCGTACGTCTTCAGTGACATTAACTGTAATAATCTTCTCAACAATTCTAACTTCGATTAATTGCTTCTAAAGAAAAGTTTGTTTTTCCAGTCTTGATTTACAAAATCAGCACACCATTCTTTCGCTGGAACACTTTACTGTCAGTCTTACTGAAGACAAGGAATACAGTCCTAATGCATTACATTTTTATTATTTCTTATCTTTTAAATTCTTTCATGGACATTCCTTAATGGTTGATTCCAAACATTTTGTTTACACGTGCGTGTGTGGTGTGTGTGTGTGGGGGGGTAAAGGTGGTGGCGCTAATGGTGCATTAACGAGGGCGTTTCTCCCGATTCATTAATCAGCTAACTTATTTAAGAGACAATGACAAATCGTGTGTGAAACAAGCTTGTCGGAACGACACACGGTGCCTGCTAGCTAAATTGATGCGACTCGTTTGAGTCAGTGTAGTACTAACTTAAACCGATTTTAAAGTCAGTGTAGTACTAACTTAAACCGATTTTAAAGTCAGTGTAGTACTAACTTAAACCGATTTTAAAGGCAAATTTGTGAATTCACTGATTTTCACAAAAAAACACTGATTTCAACGACACATTGTACCTCGTCATGCGTATATTTCTTTTAATGTTGACGTTTAGTTCGCTTTATATTTGCTGTTCAAAATAATCTTTCAGAAAACTGTTCATGAGTAGAGTCTCTTTAATTGTTAAAAACAATCGATCTTTAAGAAACTGCACGATTCACCATGTATCCATTGTATCGTCTTTCAACAGGCGCACTTGACGCTGGGTTTCTGTGGCGTTGTGGTTTCTGTGGCGTTGGGTTTTAGTAGATGTTCGGAGGCCACGTCTAGTATCATCACAGGTTTCACATTTAGAACAAAAACCGTTTCAGAAAGAATTTGCAGGTCGTGCAGGTAATAAAGGCTGCAGATGTTGATGAACCACCTGCGCAGTCGTTTATTTAATAATAAAATTAAAAATACATGTCTAAAAAATAAATAAATGAACAATTTCTTTCCTCTTAAAAATGCCAGTCAAAGACTGTTGAGAGATTCTCATAAAATAAAATATGTTGCATGGAATTCATGGACCCAGAACTACCGACAATCAATTAGATTTAGCATGCACAGGTGTCGCACACTCGCTCACACGTGCACGAGCACACGTACACGAGCACACGCCTATTCAGTGATATATTTTCACAATCTTAGATAAAAATATAACTGTGTTCTTTCTAACTTCTAGACAACGGCATTTCTCGTTTCCTTGTACCTACGTTCATGTATTTTCTCTAACTAGATACGAAGTACATACTGTTGTGAGAAAAGATAAATGTTGGGAGACATCCAGCAGCAACAACAAGTAAATATTTTACATAAATAAATAAGATATTTTCTGTTGCTTTGATATGTGGTGGACAAATATTAATTACTGAGGCTACACCTGTTTGGGGAATGTAACTCTCGTTGGTAGGCGGTAAAATCTGGCCTGAGACGAAGAGAAAAAGACGACTGAAGCTACACACTGTTACGAAATCTATAGTTAGCTTTATAAGAAAAAACTATTTACTCAACTATAAGTATTATATGCAGTTAGGTCTATCAGATTAAAGCAACCTACATACATACACACACATTTATACACACACACACACACACACACACACACACACACAGGTTCGTAGATTGAGAAAGGTAAAACAAATCCAGACATTGAACTAAAAGTATAATTTAATGACTTCTGCAATCAACATTGAGAGGTGAGAGTGCACAAATACTTTGGAACTCCCCTTATGCACTGTAAATAAGTTAACCATTGCTGAAATTAGCTATTACGTGTGAGTGCGTGCGTGCGTGCGTTCGTGCATTCGTGTGTGTGTGTGTGTGTGTAAAATTGTGTATATGTAGCAGAATATTCTATTATTACTTCATGAAATGTCTAAGGATAATATGTATGTCAATGAACAGGATTTATATTAAGTAGAATCAAGTTTGTATTTATCCTTGTACACTTTTTTTAGCTTTATCTTTCTTTTGTTGTATTTCTTCTTTTATTTTAGTTTTGGAGGAGTGCTGGGGAAAAGAGTATTTATTTAGTTGACGATCGACCGATTAATTAATTGATTAGCTGATTAATTAATTGGTTTTTCCGCAGAGCACGCTTTCAGACTTCACTAGTCAGTGCTTGAAAACCTTTTAAACCCTGGTGTGACTGGAAGGAGGAAACAGGTGCTGCCAGCATTGGTGGCTGTATACTAGTTCAAAACTCACGTACATTTTCACTCGTAAACACACAACAAACATACGCACTCATAAACACACAACAAACCTACGCACTTGTAAACACACAACAAACAAACGCACTCGTACACAGATAACATGCTACAAAAAAAGTCAGTGGAACATCACGTGACAGACTCGTTATATTATGGAAGTACAAACTACACTCAACGAGATTCAGAATAAATCACTCTCAATGGACAGGATTTGTCCGCGCTGGTACCCTTCAGCTGCTGGAGGTGCGTGCGTGAAATGATAACTGGAAATCAGGAACGGGGGAAGCAACTATTTTTGCTTATTTTCGGACTTTATGCGCTGCAATTGGCGGAATCCTGTAATCAATCTGTTAACACCAAGGGCAGGTGATAGCTGTAGTTCATTTTCACTTTCCTCACAAAGGCGAAGGAAATTTAAGATTAAAGGAAATATACGAAAAGTTTTCAGGAAATTAATCGTGACAATGAGTGTAGATGACGCTTTCCTCAAATCACACACACACACACACACACACACACACACACACACACACACACACACACACACACACACACACACACACACACTCATAGCTATACAGGACATGCATTACATATATATATATGCATAATACATACGTGCATACATATATACACGCGTACATATGTAACCCTGCCCACAGTTCTAAATGAATCGAACATGCTTAAAGCCAGCCTTTTGTCGACCAACAGCATTAGGCAGAGAAATATGTTGTCTGCCTAAGTTTTGCATTATTCATTCGGATAAATAAAGACTCATGTTAGTCATTTTTCTCTACTTTTATCTTTATTGTTAATACCTTTGACATATTTCACTATATTTCATATTTTAATAATTATTCTCGTGAATTTTTCATCAAAATGTGAGTGTGGTTTTGAAGGTTGTATATATAGAATGAGAATATAGAATGCTGGATTTTAAAGCATTGTCTGCCTAACGCTGTAAGTAGGGTTATATACATACATATGCGTATATACACACATACATTCATACATACATACAATCATACGTATACATTCACATATACATATATCAATATATACATACACACATGCATATCTACATATATATGCACATATATACATTCATACCTATATACATACACACATTCATACACAAATACATATACTGTGATGACAATGCCACCTTAGCTATCAGTTATTATTATTATTATTATTATTATTATTATTATTTAATCAACCATAACTAATTACAAGTGGTGAGAATCTTAATTTATAATATTAATAATTCTCCCAGAAGACACCACTCGTCTCCCTCACTTGGCGGATATGCGGGTCTGTAAACGTTTTCTCTCTTCCACAACATTAAAGACAAACATTTACCATCACACAATATTTCATTAGGTGGAAAACTGCTTACTAAAGGAGAAGACAATCCGCCTTTTATTCTATATTTAGCGAGCCCACATCCACCCACCTTCTTCTCCAACATCAGGTTATCAATATGTATTAAGACAGTCAATAAATTTAAAAATAAATTTATTAAAGTGTTTGAGGTCTGGCGGAATTATATTTTAATTAATTGAATGAATTTATGATTCTGTTAACTTTCAGATGTTGTATATGACTGTGGTTGTTTTTTTAAGTAGGGGAGAGTAATACAAAATCTCTCTCTCCATTGAGTGACATCCTGCACGCGTTCTTTGACCCGAGACTAATTTTCATTAATTAATGTGGAAATATGCAATTGTCAGAAACTGTGAACTACAACACATGAGACAACGCATTACAAGAGTGGGGCGGATGGGAGCCCTGCTTTAATAGGTTATCTGTTTAGCAGAACATTCATAGCAAGCTATCATTGATTTGAGTGCATTTGCCGGAAATTTAAAATGACAAAAGAAAGACGTTTTATGTATTCCCTATATTGCGTCCGCATACATTACCAATTCCATATGCAAATCTCAATGCTCCTTCTTTTTATTCTTTCGATATCACACGATATGACTGCTGTGGCTTTAATGTGATCGGATTGCAAAGGGGGTGTTAATATTTTATACGTTCCCGATTTAAAATACTTCCATAGCTCTCTCTTGTCACGTGATGTGACTGCACCTTGGATGATTGGGATAGCTAGAAAAATGTCCAATTCAACTTATACACTTCATCCGAGGAAAATACATACATTCATCCACTTTCTGATAAAAAATACTTTGAAATAATTTTTAATATAAAGAAAAGACAACTATTATTTAACAAGGAACCAAAAGCATGTTAATAAATAAGTCTCTATAGATTTGTTGCTGTGGTAGTGTCATTAAGCCTGTACAAGACAATGTCAGCGGAAATTCGTTTATAGCTGTGACATTAAAACTGGCAAGACAATGTCAACGGAAATATATTTGTGGTTGTCATTAAAACTGCGCAAGACAATGTCAACGGAAATATATTTGCGGTTGTCATTAAAATTGTGCAAGACAATGTCAACAGAAAGTTGTTTATTTCTTTGTGTTGTTGCATGTTTCCTTGAGCTTCCGTAATTTAAGTTTGTAATCTCGGTTACAATCGGTAGTGATGAAGTCTTTCCTACATGGGGATGGGTTGGATTTGCAAGACCGCTTATCGACTGAAGTGCAAAGAGGCATTTGAAATTGTGCGAAGGATCACGGTGCATTGTCGTGACATTATTTCACTGAAACTGCACGTGACATCTAGGATCACGGTGCATTGTCGTGACATTAATTTCACTGAAACTGCACGTGAAACCCACATTTAGGATCCCAGGTATCGAATGAGATTTTAGGTGTAAAATACAAGGAAAAGATACCAAATAATTGAAGAATCCCAGAGAAACTGGACGCTAATGAAAACTGACAGTGACGTCATTGCAAAAATGAGTTTCAGTTCAATGACATAGGAAATTCATAACCTTCACTCGTATAGACATTTCGGCTATTTAAAAAAAAGGGAAAGAATTTCCTTTACCCGTAGAAAAATGCACATGAAATGAGTTCTTGCGTCATGTTTGTGATGACCAATCGCATACCTCCTTCTTGCGACATGTTTGTGATTACCAATCACGTTCCTCCGTCTTGGATCATGTTTGTGAGGACCAATTGTATTCTACTTTCTTGGGTCATGTTCTTGAAGACCAATCGGATTTACTATATGAAATACGTGCAATAGCTAAGTATCCTAGGTCAAAAAACAAAATAAAACACACACACACACACACACACACACACACACACACACACACACACACACACACACACAGAAATCAAACACAAACAGCAACAATACAAATAGTATATCATCCGAACCTAGCTAATGAATAATAACCGATCACGCAAATATATTTAATGCGAACACAATTTGCTACTGGAACTGAAATGTATATTATGAACAATTACCTGAATATAGTGCACCAAGTAGTCTTAACTGATCGGTTATGTATTACTATATATTCTTATGGGAGCTTAAACATTAAACAATGCTATGAACGACGAATTTTGCAAACATTTAAATAAAATAATAGCAGGAGAAGAACAACTAGCAATATTACTTAGAGGATCAATTATATAAATACATAACGATCGTTCATGTAGCATAATATAAAACTGAATGAGGTCCTCACTTTTTTGACCCACCCACCCACCCACCCAAACACACACCACCGTTCGACAGAATACTTAACAGAACAGCAAAGCAACAGCGTGTGCGTGCGTGCGTGTGTGTGGGTGTGTATGTGTGTGTTACCAACCTGCAGCCTTTGTGTGGAAATGTCCCAGATCTGTCAAAGATCACTTTGACCGAAACATAAGAAAGAAAGATGACGGATATCCACACTGGCCCAATTGATTTGCTGGCCGTCTATCTTTCCTGGACTGGAACTTTGCTATTACTGCTGCCTAGCCATTTACACTGTAGTTGATTTTAGTTTACAGAGCTGACTAGCCATACTTTCAGCTCTAATCAAATTGACGTTAGTTACAGCCTAGTGGTTTGACCTTTTATTACAGAATTGGCGACCTTGATGTCATAGATACGAGTGTATCTTGTCATGCTGACGAGTATATCTGATTCTGTTGAGCAATCATCTATGTACAAACGTTTACTACAAAAGTTCTTGACTCTCTGTACATCCGTGGTTAGTATGCTATGGCAATTTCACATCATACCTCACGTATGCTTCTTCACAATATTAATAATAATGAGAAAAGCCAATTTTATTTCATTTTTCAATGACATTGATCTTCAGAATGACTAACGAAGTCTAATGGGCTCTGAGGTCACTTCAAGCGTCATTGACATTACCTTAGCACATTAGTGGTTAACGAACCATTTTAATGTCATTTCACATGTAAATGGCTTTCAACGTCACTGCTACTACTGCATGCTAATTCCATGTAATATGTTAGTGACGTTACGTTTGTGGCTAACTGACCATACTGCTTCCTTTTTCAGCTGTTAACGTTACAAAATCAGTGGCAAATTGCCCGTGCTAACATTTTAAGTGCTATTGATTTTATAAAGTTAGTGGCTCCATTACCATGTTAACATTTTAAATGCTGTTGATTTTATAATGTTAGTGGCTTCTTTACCATGTTAATCCACTTGTCTGTTAGTGATTGATTCACTGTACTACTTTCACTTCAAAAGTCGAATCCGCTATAAGAGTAATGATTGATTTATTGCATTAGTGTGCTTCAAGGTCATTGACATAATTATTCGTATAAAATTAATATTGCAATTTCATCTTCATAATCCTTTCCCCTTCAAGTCCTTGACCCCATGTTACTTTAGTATGTGATTTATTTACATTCTCGTTTGTAGCAAAATGGACAACATCACGCTATATATTCTTACGGCTGTTTCCAATTGTTAGTCCCCTCTACCCCTCCACCGTACACACGCACACAAACAAACACACAAATGTATACACGTGCCTTTCTTATAAAGGAGGACGATAATGCTTTGTGTATTAAAAAGGAATTATAACCAGATGAAATGTTACAATGAAGATGTTGCAGCTAGGATGTGCATGATGTAGCTAAGTATATTTTCTGACCTTGTCAGAACATGAAAATATTGCATATAACATCAGCCTAGATTTATACTCTAATCGCGTTTAATTGTCTTTTCTTTTCAATTTGCAGAACGATGGAGAATTCTGCTGAAGACCTCTGCTCTTTTCTTCATCCGGCCTTCATGGAAAAAGCCGCCAACATTGGCATCAATGCCACAGTCTTCAATTTCTCAAACTGCAAACAGGACATAGAACCTCACATCGTCCGGTGGTCCATAGTGTTCTACGCATATAGCGTCCCCTTTATCCTGGCAGTCGGTGTCCTAGGCAACCTAGTATCCCTACGCGTGTTTCTGACGCGCAACATGCGGAAACTATCCGCCAGCACGTACCTTGTCGCACTCTCTACTTCCGACATCATGACACTATTGCTGTACGTGCTGATGGACTGGATACGCTGGGGTCTGCCCTATCTTAACCACAGCGCGCAGATGCAGGTGATAAACGCACCCGGCTTTTGTCAGGTGCTGGTCTACTTTGGCTACGTCAGCCGGTTCCTGTCCGCCTGGTTCATAGTGACTTTCACTGTGGAGCGTTACATTGGCGTGTGCCACCCTCTGAAGCGGAAGGATATCTGCGGAAGCAGGTCCGCTCAGAAGGTCATCGTGAGCTTAGTTGTGATTTCTCTTATTATCATGCTGTACAAGCCCTTATTGACCAGCTCGCAGGAGTATATAACATTTAATTCCAAAGTTCAGCGATGCATGCCCAACAACGAGCACGTCTTCATCAACTTCGTGCTGGATGGCGTCTACGCCCTGTTTATCACTGTCATCCCCTTTCTGATAATCTCCATCATGAACGCTCTCATTATCCGAAAACTCCTCTACCGATACCACACTCATCGTAAGACGAATGTCATCACTGAGGAGAGCATCATTCGCATGGAGTTCACCATCATTCTACTCGTCATCTCCTTCGTCTTCATCGTGCTCAATCTGCCGTTCTGCATCGCTTGGTGTAAGCGGTATCTCAGCACGAAGCAGCCCCTAAAGATGACATCCGACAATCTCTCGGAGGACTTCGACAACCTGGAAGGTGTGCTTATGATCACTCGCGTCATCTTTTACATGAACTACTGCGTCAACTTTTTCCTCTACAGCATCACGGGGGCCTATTTTAGGCAGGAGCTGAAGATCCTCGTTTTTTACCGGAACCAGCGTTACAGTGACTACATCAAGTGTTCGCGTTACAATTCCAGTCCCACCACGCCCCAGTCTTGGGTTTGACTTGGGCTGCATCTACTGCCGCCGTTCTGGTTGTCAAGACAACCGCATGGACCATAGCCAAAGGGGAGGTAATAGGCATGGCTACAGGCAGCAGCAGAGGACAACAAAGCGTTGCGTTTACTTAAATTCCAGACCTCTTCCTAGAGATTCTCAGAATCGGCCCATTGACTTGAGGATATATTTGAAAGGAAGATTGACAAACTGTGATTGAACGCTTGTACAGAACCATAGGCATGTGAACCAGTCCGGTTTTTGTTTCACAGACTTGCCCATGTTGTGAAGAATTTATGAAATTTTGCGCATTCCGCCGCTTCTCCTTTAATATAATACTTATATTGTCCATTTAAAAAAATCTAATTTACGCAAAGTTGTTTGTGAAAGTTTTAACTTTAAGGCATAATCGTAATTGTCTCTTTGGAATGACCCTGTATATATCATTTTAAAAGACAGAAAGTACTTTACTGAATGTAGGTTAACTGATAAACATTAACTGATGCTACTGATAACTGAAAATAAGTTACATGAAAACCTTAAGTGATACTACTATTAACTGAAAATAAGTTAAATGAAAAACATTAAATGTAGTATGTTAACTGAATATAATTGAAAAACATTATCTAGACTGTAATCTGAAACTAGATTAACTGACATAAGAGAACTGGTACTAACCGAAAATAGTTTAATTGAAATGCAGTGACACTACGTTGACTGAAAATAGGTGATCCTACCAGAGTGCATGTGTACGTTCTGAGTGCGTTGGGTACATGAACTGCGCTGTTATTTTTATAACAACCAACAAAATGTTATCTACACTGAAGTTGCAGAACTTTTCACGTGACGTCATAGTAGTGTGATTGGTTAGGACCACCAGGCTTATTCCAGGTTGTTCATAGTTGAAAATTGTCTTCATGCCATTAAAAGCATAACCACAAAGACAAAAAAAACAAACAAACACGGTTCTGAAGATTATTGGTTTCTTTTAAGAGACGGATTTATTTTTTTTAAGATGAAGAATTGAGGAAAAGAAAGAAAGAAATATATGTTGGGGTCCAACAAAACCTACAGATACTTTTAATGTAATCTTCACACTAATATGCGTAAATTTAAATTAATAATGTAGTGGACAGATTTTTTTCTGGATGGTAGAAAATATAGCGATAGGTTGACGCCCCATTTCATCCACAGTTTTCTGCATGATATTTATTGCTAAACCTTTTGTTTACACTTCAGAAACCTCTTAGACATTACTGTTTCCTGAATGATAATCGTTGACTTGGGCGATCATGCTAAGCTTAAACATGATCTGAGGATTTAGCAATTGATTTAGTTTTATTTATCATGGTGTTCAGTGGATTTCTCGATGCCGTTTTAGAAAACTCTGGCTGCATTAGCTAAGTGAAATGATATCTGGATATGTGTGATGTTTGCTTAAAACTTCAACTTGTGAAAACCTAAAGAATGATTGCTCGAGTTTGAGAGAGGATTTCGTTGATTGGTCAATTCCGGAGTTAGTTCAGCCTATAAACAAGGAATGTTCAGCTTTGTACAATATGTGATAGGACTGAAAAATGATTGAACTACCTAAGCACTTAGGTCAGTATTAAATGAAAATGTTATTCAAAACTCTTTCAGTATGTGATGGGACTGAAGAACGATTGAACTCGATTCTGGAGAGATCTCATGCGTTTCGCGAGGCCTACTTTGCTCTACCTTTAACTAAAGTATTATTACCTGATAAGATTAAATAATGAATGAACGTAATTAAGGAGATCCCTCATGGGTTATGTAAGGTTTGATTTGGTCATCTCTTAACCAAAGTATTATTTGCCTTGTGCTGTACGTGAACGTAATTAAGGAGATCCCTCATGGGTTATATAATGTTTGATTTGGTCACCTCTTAACCTAAGTATTATTAGCCTTGTGTTGTACGTGAAGGAATTAAGGAACAATTAGACTGTTTGAAAGAGGAATTTAAAGGATTACTCTTGACTGATTTCAGTATAAACTGGATGGACTTTTTACTGCACGATTTTAGTGCTTATTCCATAGATGAAGTAATTTATGGATTAAAAAGATGTTGCTAGTGTGTGTGATAACTTCAGCAACGATCAAGGGACGATTACTCGACGATTGTTTATGCTTTCAACAAAGAACTGAAGGGATTAGATAAGACAATAGTTAAAATATTGTGGTGATAAAATGCTGTAGAATTTCAAGATGCTGAAAAACAGCTCACCAATATCCAGTAGTATTAAAGCCCACGTGGTGTGCTCATTCTGAGCGGTGACGTCACAGCTAAGTATATTTTCTTTTTCAAGTCGTATGGCTTCTTCCTTAAAGAAATATTTTTTTGTTTTGATTGTTTGGTCCATCAGCGATGAAAACATTTGGTTATTATGTGCTAAGCTCATTGTTGCGCTGTTTTCTTGTTAAAATGTTACTGCCTACATATTAATGTGTTTATTGTACCCATACATGCATGTGATTACTTCACTGACACATGAATAACATGATTTAACCAGGCTCTCATTACTTCACATACCTGTCAATGTTCATTACTTTAGCTTCATATGAATATCATTACTTTACATACACAAGAATGCCATTACTTTACATACACAAGAATGCCATTACTTTCCCAAAACATGAATGTCATTACTGTTCTTATACATGAATGTCATTACTTTTCCAACACGTGATTGTCATTACTTTTCCTACACATGAATGTCATTATTTTTCTTATACATGAATGTCATTACTTTTTCTACATATGAATGTCGATAATTTACCCACACATGAATGTCACACTTTTCCTGCACATGAACGTCATTACTTTTTCTACACATGAATGTCATTACTTTTTCTACATGTGAATGTCATTACTTTTTCTACATGTGAATGTCATTACTTTTTCTACACATGAATATCATTACTTTTTCGAAAAATGAATGTCATTATATTTCTGTATATGAATGTCGATAAAATAATTTACCTACACTTGAATTTCATACTTTTCCTAATTCTGAATATCATTATTTGACCTACACAAGAATATAATTACTTTCTCTACCTATTAATGTCGTTACTTTTTCAACACGTGAATGTCGTTACTTTTTCAGCACGTAAATGTCATTAACTACACATTAATATCATTACTTTACTTATACATGAATGTCATTACATTACTTCTACGTGAATGCCATTACTTCTAGCCAAAAGGTTGCTAGGGCTACAATATAATGTGCTGGGCAATATTTCTTTTGGTAAGAAGACGACCTGTTTGAATAAAATATGCTCTTTGACAAGACAGCCTGGCGGTGGGTGGTGGGGAGGTATTGATTTCGTTTCCCTTCTTCCTGTTCGACAAGAAAAGTCTGGTACCAAAAAAACATGTCCCTCCAAGTGAATTTCCATTCTTTTATTTAAAGGCGATCTGCGTGTTTAAGTATTGGTTGTCTAAAACATTACATATCTCATTTTTATTTTATCTGATAACTTTTTTAAAGTCTAATTTAACGAATCTTCATTATTTATTTTTATCTGATAACTTTTTAAAAGTCTAATTTAACGAATCTTCATTATTTATTTTTCTGCGGTTTACAGTTTGACACATTTCAACCAAGCTATTTTCTTCTGTTAATTTTTTTTCCTTTCTCTCTCTTCCTTCACTGAAATAATTACAATTGCTCGTAATGGCCTGAAACATTAGGGACACAACGAAAACAGAAAAAAATGGTGGCATTTAGAATAGTTCAGGGCTTACTAGTAACACAATCTAGGTCATAAAAAGTTAAAAGTGAAGGTTAATCATCAAGGCAGACATAAAAACATATAGATATAATGCTTTATTACGGGACATAGGATTTCGACGAACCGATTCGATTCATATTGGTAAAACTGACAATAACGGTAAAAAAATACATTGATAAAGGACAATCTTATGTGACACAAAGAATACAGATACAACGGTATGACATAATTTGGTAAAAAAATACAGACACAAAGTTATGACATAATTTGGTAAAAGAATACGGACACAAAGTTATGACATAATTTGGTAAAAGAATACGGACACAACGTTATGATATAATTTGGTAAAAGACAATACTACTGGACAAACAGGATAAGAACTCAACGTCATAATACACAGTGGTGGTAGAAGACAATACTAGTGGAAACAGGTCACGAACTTAATGGATAACAGACATAACAGAAATAATCATGTTAGTGGATTTAGTGGGAATGTACACATTGCGGACATAACTGTAACACACATAATTGTAAAATGCATAATGAGGAAGGACAAAATACAAAGTATTTTTACAAGAGTTATATAATGGTCTAGGACACGATTGTAACACAAGTGACTCAATACAAAGTATTTTTACAAGAGTTATATAATGGTCTAGGACATGATTGTAACACAAGTGACTCAATACAAAGTATTTTTGCAAGAGTTATATAATGGTCTAGGACACGATTGTAATACAAGTTACTCAATAGTAAAGAAAATAGCGTGAAATACACACATGGGCTATATAATGGTCATCACAATAAACACCCTTCTTTACGACAAAATAGTGAAGTTTTGCCATGACACTTCAAGTGCCTCAGGTGTTTACCTAACCAAGGCAACTGTTTCGTCATAATAATCTCGAGTGTCTGGAGTTTGCTGCTATCTCCTTCATTTAATAAAATAAGTGAAATATTTTTTTCTGGTTGTTTATTTAAATAACACGGTGTACTGAGTAAGGGATTCGTGGAATTCCAGACTTTAGAATGATTGTCATTCAGTTTACGTTTCCTTGTAGACAGTCAGAGAGTCTACAACACCTGCGAATATTTAGCAATTCGCACTATATCATTAAGTACTGACAATTAAGTCTTGGCTAATAGAAATTCTGTTTCATGCCTGACACTCCACTAGTAGTCATTAATGACGTAATGCGATGTTTGTTTATTTTGGTGCCATCTTTAAAATTTGCAGGCACTTTCAGAACTGGTAGAAGATGCAGAGTTGTGTCGTGTTATCACAAACGAACCTGCTTGGAGTTTTCAATTATAATCTCCTTAAATTGCTTTGTAACCACTGCGGACTTTCTTTTGCTTCGCTTGCAATAATTTAAGTGGCAGAGCAATTTCAGACTCAGTGGGAATGTGTGTATGCTTGACGTCACGGACAGCAAAGTTATGCATGACGACAGGCGCAATGACGGACACATCATGCAGACGCACGTCACCGCACACACTTCCAGGCTGTTCTGGATACAAGACGAACAACGGTGTGCCTGCCCAGAACACGAATCCTGATTGTTTTGTACTTCATTAAATTGCCGCGATTGAAAAACGGGTTTTTGTACTTCATTATCGACTGCCAAAGGAAGTGTGCGTCGAAAATATCTGTCTAATAGATTCTCTTCTTGTGCTCACTTGCTTGTCAACCACATTTGACTGGAAGGATGTCAATGAGTGATTTACTGTAGAAGACGCAAATAATCAAAGACAGACTGGAACCAAAATATATGAACCAAAGTATAGTACTTTCAGCTTTGCAAATTAGACCTGCTTTTTGTTTTGCATTTATGGCCGTTTATTGAGATCGCCTCTTGAAAGCGATTCTAGGAAATCAAAGAAATCCTACAGTCTACTGCAAATAAACCCTGCGGTCAACAGTGGTTGCCTCCTTGCTCTGTAATGAAAAGCTGGAAATATTTCCAACATGGATGAAGACTGTTTGCTAAGCTTTCCTTAATGTGTCATTATTAATTATTAATTAATATTATTATTTATGAACGTCTGATTGTAAACATAATGAAACAATTCTGGCTTTATTTTCGTAATGCTTGTATACGTAAAAGAAAATCTGTGTACTTACGAGACGGCCAGTAGTCAGGGTATTTCAATATTAATGGATTGTTCTTTTTTCCCCTGATATAAAAAGATGTTCTAAGATTCAGTCGTATTAAATGACTTCCTACAAATTATTTTGCTTGCTTTCCATATTTAAATAATATTTATTGTTACAATTATTATTTCTTCGTAAGTTTACATCGTGTGTGTTTGCTTTCTAGTATACCTGTTAATGTCTTATTCTTTATTCAAAACATTCCGTTTTCTTTTTTGTTAATGATAACATTATTAATAATGAGGTGTAAGTTTCCACAGAGGAAATTTCAAAAATCTGCAGCATCTGATTATTGTTTTTAATTACAATTTAATTAGGAATGTTAATGTTATTTCTAGGCAGTTTGTTAAAAAGATTGAAGTGAGTTTATTTATATTTCAAGCCGAGAATAGATATGCTTGAGGGTATGTTTCTCTATACGCGAAGTCTAGAACACCAGGAAGAAGTGTCACTACTACACTCTGTTGTTGTAATTGATGGTGGTGAAGTCGTAAGGATGTTGCATGCAGCACTTAAAACGTCAGTGCATAAATTCCTTTTTGTTGAGCCATAAACAATGATGACGCATTGCCTTAGAATCCAAATGGTTGTTTTGACCTTGCTTAATTTGGTTTTGGTTTTGGTTGATGCTTTTTGTTTATTTTACGATGAAATATCTCTTCTGTTTTCCTTTTACCAAATCTTTTTATGTTACTTTAGCTGCCAGCACAATTTCATTGAGGAAGATTTTCTTTCATTAATAATAGTTTTATAACACGCTCGTACGTGACTTCCTTCCTTGTTTTGTTGTCAATTTTATTATTTTATTTATTAATATTACTTTATTTATAATTGGTTGTGGGAGGATTTCTATATTTCTCTCTGCTGTTTGATATTTCTTTCAAGAGAGAGAAACTAAATTAAGCTGCTTGGGTGTGTTTATTCGACAAAATAATATTTTTATGGCTTTGAGCAAGTCAGAGATATAATGTGGCAGGGAAAAATAAACGAGTTCTATTGGACGAATAATTTATTTCGTACTCAGCGTCTTTCTGTGCACATTTAGGGGAGGTAACCATTAGAAAAATCCTCAGTTATTTTCACTGTTATCTAGAAACACGGGAGATTTGCAATTGTATATCAATAATAAAATATCATATGTTGGATTTCCTTTTCATTAATTATCAATATATACAGTATGTATGCTCTTGTGTGTGTGTGTGTGTGTGTGTGTGTGTGTGTGTGTGTGTGTGTGTGTGTGTGTGTGTGTGTGTGTGAGTGAGAGAGAGAGAGAGAGACTGTGAATGTGCCTGTGGTACACTGGACATTACTCAATCTTGCAAGTCAAGTTAGGAAGGTATCTAAAATGTGAACATGTAAGTAAGACTTGTGTACGCGCACAATGCTGTTCATTTTGAGAATGAAAAGGTAGAAAGATACAAATTAGATTTATAAAGCACAACATGCACTAAGCACATATGTCACACACTTACAAGATGTCTGGCGCTCTGTGATGGTCAGTTTTTGCACACACTTCTCTAGGCACACAGGATAGAAGGCCGAAGTCACGCGACAGAGTAATGCTGAGGTTATTTTCAAATACAACACTTATGTAAACATGAGAGGAAAATAGTTTTTAGTTTGAATAGCTTGTAATATATCTATCTATCTATCTATCTATCTATCTATCTGACAAATCTGACTAATCTGACAAATTTATTCAATCACAAATTAAATAAATAGTATCAAACATTAACATTGTTATTGGTCCGGTTTGAGAGAATTAATAAGAAAATAGCTAAGCAAGAAATATTTGTAATCAAATGAATAAAAAAAAGAAATATCGGAAGAAAAAAAGATAATGAATGAATAGTGAACAAAAGAAAGAAAGAAAGAAAGAACTAAATAATGGAGGAAAACGAGAGCAGTGAAATGAAATGACGAAGCGCGTATTAGAAAAAGAAATCCAGCAGCATTAAAAATAATATAATAATTAAAAATTTCAATTAAAATTAATGCTCTGCCAAATGTAATATTACAAAATCTATAAAACAATATTTTCTTATTTCAGGATTACATTTCTCCAAACCAAGAATATTAGAATAGATCCATCTTATCAATGAAAGTTTATTTCTCATGGTATAGCAATAGAATTGTATGCATAATTCAGTCGCTGTATACGTAATTCAGTATCCCACGGCCTACAGCACATGTACATAATGGCATAACAAAATGGTTTCTTATGACCTATTATATATATTATATATTTAGGGTGGTCTCAGATACATGTATCCTGTAAGCTACACTTTATCCATTGAATATACTAATATACACTATGCAATGATCTCAGATGTATGTTGGATCTAACTACTTGGAGATAGTGTATTCAATAGACTAATATAAATTGGCGTACAAAACATGGGTCCACTGTTCTAAACTATATTTATACTACAGCCTTCTATACGTGTGTTTAAGGTATATATACACACAGAATTGCCACAAATACATGTATTATCATTGGCATAAAATGCACAGAATTGCCACAAATACATGTATTATCAATGGCATAAAATGCACAGAATTGCCACAAATACATGTATTATCAATGGCATAAAATGCACACTGGCCACTAAGACACAAGTATCTAATTTTGAAATCCACTGATGAAATATGTGTATCCTTTTATAAATCCACCCAAGACCAAATACACGTGATGAAATATGTGTATCCTTTGATATACCCATCCAAGGCCAAATACACGTGAGCAATGCTTGTCGTTGTCAAAAGCCAGATTTTATTAGCGAACATGAAATCAAATGGCATGTCTTATTTCCTAGTCAAGTGGAGTGAGATCGTAAAAGCTTTTTGGCATCCATTTTAATCCGCTACTTTCCAATGCGATTGATTTCCGTGTCACTGATATAATAGCAAACGATCTGTACGTTAGCCGTGTATTGTGTTATAGTTCCCGGTCCACTCTTGTCGTTTGTGATTTATTATTCGTCTTGACTTTCCAGGATCGATAGTTATTCTAGACCTTTGATGAGAGTTTTACCAGCAATTTCTTCACTCTAACTTCTATTGCTGACGTCTTTACTTTCTATTACCGATAGTTATTCCAGACCTTTGATGAGAGTTTTACCAGCAATTTCTTCACTCTAACTTCTATTGCCGACGTTACGGTGCTACAATTTGTGGACGGGAGGCGGTGGAAAATAAAGGGATTTAATTCCAATTCACTGTAATATTGCTTGCATGCATTATAATTGTATAAAATCACACATTAAGGAATAGAGCAGACTTTTAAAAAAAAACAACAAATATTAGATCACCTTCTTCCTTTCAGGAAATGGTCTTACCAAAGCTGTCTTTAAGTGACGAATGCCTGCAGGATCTCTTACTGGCTTGTGACTTTCTTGCAATCTGTTTCTCTTGTAAACTGTTTCTGTTCCTTGATTTTTCCCAGTAAGTGTATCAAACTACAGGAAGTTGTCTCTTTAATAATGAGAAATTACTGTCCATCTTTTCTTCTTACATGTCAAGTATTACTTTCCCAATCGGACTTTATTTTTTTAAAAACTATTTCTCATCAAACCACCACCCCGCCTTCAATTCCGATTTTATTAATTGCTTAAAATAGACATAGCCATAAACTGCAATACTCGGCTCTGACCAGAAGCTCGCTTCCGTTAAACTGACTGACGTCGCCAGATAACGTCACAAATGCACTGAAACTCATAGCTGATGATGTTGTTGCTGGTTGGTATTCTTGTAGGAAAAGAACAAAAGAAAACGTTTGACGTCACATATCAAAGTCAAAACTACTTGCAATTTGTTCCTTGCTGGCATGTAGACCGGATGAAAAATATTACGAATTATATTCTTGTAAAAAGAAGAAACGTGAAAACAAAACTTTCAGAGGTCAAACACTGCTGGCGTGATGACCTTTAACATTTGAACGAGTTCCTGTCAGATAACTGGCTTTGCATGGCCAAGTGGATGTCAACAACGTTAATAGAGTACGAAGTTTCATTGAGCGATGACGTGTAATCTCGATTTTTTTTTAAAAGCGCGCGCGCGCGAGTGTGTGCATGTGTGTGTGTGTGATATGTAATATTACGTTGTCAATCAGAAACGAAGCTGATATGGATAAAACTAGAAAATAAAACTACACCCCACTTTTCAAATTTAAAAAAAATAATTAATAGCAGCTTAAACTTTGTTTCGGGTCTCACCAAGAAGGGTTGATTTAAAAAATAAATATTTACAGGAAGTTTTTGTTTATACTTTAGTAAATCCATTTTATTATTTCCTTTTTAAAACTTAGAAAGAATTCAAGATATTAACAAAAGGACATGTAATCTTGTTTTGAGCTAGTTTGTT
Source organism: Sinotaia quadrata (assembly GCA_028829895.1). Classification (NCBI taxonomy): domain Eukaryota; kingdom Metazoa; phylum Mollusca; class Gastropoda; order Architaenioglossa; family Viviparidae; genus Sinotaia; species Sinotaia quadrata. Next base: position 55,279,323 of record CM054178.1, on the reverse strand, counting down.
GACTCAGAAATTGCGAGTTTTACTGGTTTGTGTTAATTTAGAAATAACTATGTTTACTAGTTTTTATTGACTCATAAATGGCTATGTTTAATAGGTGGTATGTAGTCAAAACTGATCATTGTTAATGGTAATGTCTCATAAATTACCATTATAGTAGTTTGTGTTGATTTAGAAATGAGTGTATTTACTAATTTGTATGGACTCAGAAACAGCCATATTTACTATGTGTTCAGGAATGATCATGTTGACTAGGTGATATTCACTCAAAAAATTACCATTTTAATAGTTGGTGATGAATTAGAAATTTCACGTTTACTAGCTTATGTAGCCTCATAAATTGACTAGTTGATACGGACTCAGAAATAACTAGGTTAACGACTTTTCAGTTACTCTGAAATTACAATGTTCTGTTATATTCACTCAAAAATATCAATGTTCCCTAGGTTCTAATCACTCACAAAAGTAAATGTTCCCTAGGTTATAATCACTCACAAAAGTAAATGTTCCCTAGGTTCTAATCACTCACAAAAGTAAATATTCCCTAGGTTCTATTCACTCACAAAAGTAAATGTTTCCTAGGTTCTATTCACTTCAAAACAATTTCGAATGATGAAAGCAGACATTTTCCTCGTATTACAGTTTTAGTTACATACGGTAAATAGCCTCCAATAGTGTTTATAAAAATAAAATACTGTAAATAAATAATAAAACATTGTTTAAAATATGCCTTGGATCATGGTGCTTTAATAATTGTCAACATAAACATTATTGATTAATGCAACCGCCTGTCAATGACGTCATTGCATAAGAATGCGATAGGGCTTTTAAGTTCGAATGATATTTTTCCATGGTCAAAAGAACCGCCTGTCAATGACGTCATTGCATAAGAAAGCAATAGGGCTTTTAAGTTAGAATGATACTTTTCCATGGTCAAAAGAGACGCTTCAAAGATGCAAGGGTGTAGAAGTCGAGTTTCTTACTTCAAACAGTAACCAAAGTGATGAGCTTGTTACACATTGTAACATACTTATTACGTGCTTGAGCTTGCTGTATATAATAAGTGGAGGCTCACTTCGCTGGCGCGTGGAAGAATGACGTAATAACGTGCATATTCATTTCAATTTTTGGTAAAATATTTCATTAGAGTGCAATCACATATGTTGTAAGTCAGATGGTAAATACTCATGTGTGAACACTCCACAAAAGAGTTGTCGCACCACCCGGATGGTGACCCTCCCACAAAAAATGGAATGGATCAAATAAACCATTATGGAAAAAGAAGAGTCTGGCCATGCCACAGGAACTGTGATTGTACCTCCTGGATTGTACCACCAACTTCAGAATGGAACATTTGAAACACCATGAGACAAGAAGAGCTGTTATCATACCACAGAAACTATGATTCAACCACCTGGAATCTGACCCTTCCACAAAATTATGGAATGGATAAAACGAGCCATCATGACAACAGAGGAGCCGTGGCCATATCGCAAGCACTGATATTGTACCGCTAAAATGAGCCATCATGAAAACAGAAGAGCCGTGGCCATATCGCAAACACTGATATTGTACCGCTAAAATGCTAATCATTCTACGACAACCGTAATGACGCAGAGTAGTCGTAATATTGAAAATTGAATTGTGATTATACTGCAAAAGTCGTGTTCATACCTCAAGAATAGTGATCTTAACTCAAGAGCTATATGGTCATACCTCAAGAACTATGAATATACCTCATCACCTGTAATTAGTTATGGATGATTAATAATAATAAAAAGTGATAATAATAATTAATAACTAAGTGAACCTACGGCAAAAAAATCGCGATAATATCACAAGCAATTTCACATGCCACGCGCTCGAATATACCAGCACGCGCGCATGAAAGTAGTAATGTTAGTGATGTGACAGATCACAACTTGACAATGCATATTCACTATCACCCCTTTCGCGCCCTTCTTGAACACGTCACGTGATAACAACTGACCTATCGATGCATTCCTCTATGCAGACAAGACGAAGTTTTCTCTGAAGCATTCAATGGCATGCAGAAAGCAATTTTTACTGTAGCTGTAAAATCCTCCGCGATTGCGTATTCAAGCGTCAAGGCAATGCGCACCATCATCATATTTATGGCGTCATTTGAAGAATGAAAGCAAAAGTCCCCTTACATCCAGATGAGACAAACAGACAAAACACTCTGAGAGTGAGAGAGAGAGAGAGAGAGAGAGAGAGAGAGAGAGAGAGAGAGGGGGGGGGATTCGTGATGTAATGTGTTGTGTTCCAAGATTGCTGCATTCATAGTGCTTATCTGAGAAAAGCGTGCAGTGTCAATCACAGGAAGAGAACGCTCAAATTTTAAAGACGCATCTGATGATTATCGCAATAAAGTAAAGAAATACGAAATGGACAAAGTAAGAAATACGAGCTGGACACACTAAGAAATATGAGCTGGATAAAGTAAATAAATACAAGCTGGACAAAGTAAATAAATACGAGCTGGACAAAATAAGAAATACGAGCTGGACAAAGTAAGAAATACAACTAGACAAAGTAAATAAATACGAGCTGGACAAAGTAAGAAATGCGAGCTGGACGTAGTAAGGAAATACAGCTGGGCATTGTAAAGAAACAGGAGCTAGATATATTAAAGAAATACCGAGATGGATTTACTAAAGAAAGATCTAGATGGACATAGTAAAGAAAGATCTAGATAGACATAGTAAAGAAAGATCTAGATGGACATATTAAAGAAAGATCTAGATGGACATAGTAAAGAAAGATCTAGATGGACATAGTAAAGAAAGATCTAGATAGACATAGTAAAGAAAGATCTAGATAGACATAGTAAAAAAGATCTAGATGGACATATTAAAGAAAGATCTAGATGGACATAGTAAAGAAAGATCTAGATGGACATAGTAAAGAAAGATCTAGGTGGACATAGTAAAGAAAGATCTAGGTGGACATAGTAAAGAAAGATCTAGGTGGACATAGTAAAGAAAGATCTAGGTGGACATAGTAAAGAAAGATCTAGATGGATTTAGTAAAGAAAGATCTAGATGGACATCGTAAAGAAAGATCTAGATGGATTTAGTAAAGAAAGATCTAGATGGACATCGTAAAGAAAGATCTGGACAAGGACATCGTAAAGAAATACGAGCTGTACTTAGTAAAGAAATACCGAGAAGGACATTGTAATGAAATTCCTATGTGATATACATGTGTTAAAGAAATACGGGAAGGACGTTTAAAAATACGATCTGGTTATATTAAAAAGTACCGAGATGGACATAGTAAAGAAAATCAATGTACTGCTAAAATAAATAAGATGGAGAAAATAAAAACTGCACTCACTATAGAAAACTGTTATAGTGTACAATTAACAATAAGGCCACTCACTATAGAAAACTGTTATAGTGTACAATTAACAATAAGGCCACTCACTATAGAAAACTGTTATAGTGTACAATTAACAATAAGGCCATTCACAGTAGACAACCATAGCAATGTGTGATCTAGCACAAATGGCAGGTACGATGACAACCACTAAATAGGGAGTTGAAGGAAATGGTATTAGAAAACCAGTGTAAAAATGCAGCTAAAGAGAATAATTCTCGACAACCGATGTATTATGAGGCTAAAGGAATGGTACTAGAAATCAATATAACATGAGGTTTAAGGAAATTATATTGTACAATAATTGTAATGTGAAGCTATAAAAATGATACTAACTGGAGACGCCTAAAATGGTGTTAATATAAATTGTTCTTATTATTTTCTCAATTTAAATATCACTGCCATCAAAAATATTATACAAAAATGTTTTATAAGTTAATCAGCCTCACTATCATATTCGACATTCGAATCATGATATAGGAGAAGACTTAAAGCTTGAACAGTTGTGAATAACACTAAAATAACACTTGAACAACTTATAAATAAAATCTACGACAATGTAAACCATATGAAAAACAGTTGATTAAAACGACTTAAGGAACAACGCATCTACAACTCTTGAACAACCCTGTGTGAACAACACGTAAACTACACATGAACAACAATTTCACAAGACTTCAGCAACATGGAAACACTGAACAATGCTTAAAAAATACTCGAACAACATCGAGCAACATTTCAACTGAACCTGAACAGGACAATGCTAATTTTAGGAGGAAGAACACGCACACACGTACACATATACATATACTATATATATATATATTGTAATGCAGAGTTATATCACATCTAAATGTAATACAGCTCGTCATACCTATTTGAGTAATCTCACAGCAACAAGTAATTTCTAGTGTCGTAATCTTGTTCCAAGGGCAACAATCTAGGAATCTTTTGCAAGACAGATTCTACCATTCCTTTTATTTTGGTCTTAAATCTTTACAAGTTTCTTTGAATTTCCTACATTTTGATCATGCCGGATTCCTAAGCCAACACACACAAAAATAAAGAATAAATAAAATGAATACAAACAAAAGAACCAACTAAACCAACCTGTCACTTCTCGGATCCATGTGATGTTTTATATCTGATGAGCTAAATAAGTCACATACCGTTAAAAGCCAGCTTTTGTAGGGTATGAAGTAGGTAGACAGTCAGAACTACAACGAAATGAAAGAAGAAAAGCGAACGAGCCAGCGAGCGAAAGAGAGAGAATGGGAGGGAGGAAGACAAAGAGGAGAGAGAGAAAAAAAATCAGCGTTCTTATTCGTAATACGTTAAAACAGCTGTGGACTTTATTTGTTATTGTACTTGTTTGTGGTGTTCCAGTAAATAGGATCCCGTTTTCAGATCTGTTGTCTCAACTACAACGGTGGCAAATGTACATCAGTTCGTAGCAAATCACTCTCACACTTTTTCTAGTGTTATTTTTATCTCATAGAGTTCACTTTCTTCTAGTGTTATTTTTATCTCATAGAGTATACTTTTTTCTAGTGTTATTTTTATCTCATAGAGTTCACTTTCTTCTAGTGTTATTTTTATCTCATAGAGTACACTTTCTTCTAGTGTTATTTTTATCTCATAGAGTACACTTTCTTCTAGTGTTATTTTTATCTCATAGAGTACACTTTCTTCTAGTGTTATTTTTATCTCATAGAGTACACTTTCTTCTAGTGTTATTTTTATCTCATAGAGTATACTTTCTTCTAGTGTTATTTTTATCTCATAGAGTACACTTTCTTCTAGTGTTATTTTTATCTCATAGAGTACACTTTCTTCTAGTGTTATTTTTATCTCATAGAGTACACGTCCTTCTATATATATTTTTTTTTATCTCGCAAAGAGTACACTTTCTTCAAGTATTATTTTTATCTCGCTTTGAAGTCATAGCAATCCTCTCGCATTACAGTCATTGTTTAATGTTCTAGTTCAGTATACTGACTTTTCTCCGTCTGTAAATGTCATATCGACTATCAAACAGTGAAGGCCTAAGAAAGTTTGTAAATGTCATAACGACTGTCAAACAGTGAAGGCCTAAGAAAGTTTGTAAATGTCATAACGACTGTCAAACAGTGAAGGCCTAAGAAAGTTTGTAAATGTCATAACGACTGTCAAACAGTGAAGGCCTAAGAAAGTTTGTAAATGTCATAACGATTGTCAAACAGTGAAGGCCTAAGAAAGTTTGTAAATGTCATAACGACTGTCAAACAGTGAAGGCCTAAGAAAGTTTGTACGTCACCATCTCATATATATTCAATCGAATTATTATTCTAGAGAGAAAAAAGGAGAGACATTATTATTCTAGAGAGAAAGGGAGAAAATAGGAGAGACATTATTATTCTAGAGAGAAAGAGAGAAAAAAGGAGAGATTATTATTCTAGAGAGAAAGAGAGAGAAAAAGGAGAGGCATTATTATTCTAGAGAGAAAGAGAGAGAAAAAGGAGAGGCATTATTATTCTAGAGAGAAAGAGAGAGAAAAAGGAGAGACATTATTATTCTAGAGAGAAAGAGAGAGAAAAAGGAGAGACATTATTATTCTAGAGAGAAAGAGAGAGAAAAAGGAGAGGCATTATTATTCTAGAGAGAAAGAGAGAGAAAAAGGAGAGGCATTATTATTCTAGAGAGAAAGAGAGAGAAAAAGGAGAGACATTATTATTCTAGAGAGAAAGAGAGAGAAAAAGGAGAGACATTATTATTCTAGAGAAAAGAGAGAGAAAACGGAGGGACATTATTATTCTAGAGAAAAGAGAGAGAAAACGGAGGGACATTATTATTCTAGAGAAAAGAGAGAGAAAACGGAGGGACATTATTATTCTAGAGAAAAGAGAGAGAAAACGGAGGGAGATTATTATTCTAGAGAAAAGAGAGAAAAAGGAGAGAGATTTGTGCAGAAATTTAAAGTTGTCTTGCAACAGCATTAATATACTTTCTGATTGTCTTTTGCCTCAAGATAAACTGAATTGCTAAGTGGAAAGTGAGTTGAAGAGAATGAAAGCAACAGAGAAAGAGAGGGAGGGAAAGAAGGAGCGTATTAAAACAAGGTCACGAATTATACAGGTGATGCTATAAGCTTATTTAAATGACAAACATACACACACACACACTGAAAGACACAAATGCACAGGTACCAAAACACACATATACACACTGAAAGATATAAAGACACACATACACTGAATGACAGACTCACGCCGAAAGACACACACACACCGAAAGACACAAGCACGAATATTGAAAAACTCGAACAAACACTGAACAGAAGCACACACGCACACACACGACAGACACAAACTGAAAGACAAATACACACCGAAAGACACACACTGGGACATAAAAACACACTGAAAGATACACTGAAACAAACACACACACACTGAGACACAAACACCTACTGAAGACACACACTCAGACCCAAAAACACTGTGAAAAACACACACTCACACAAGAACACAGTGAAAAACACACAATGAATACTATAAACACCGTAAAGAAAAAGTACGGCTTGCGAATTCAATAAATGTCCGCAGAGCATAAAGCAATAAAAGAAAAATCCCAAGTAAAATAGTATAATTATTTATCACATATTTAAACAGAAGCAGAGAATAAATAAATAAGCAAATAAATAAACAAAAGACCAGTTTCGAACGAAAGCAGAATTAAAATGATCGATTGGCAGAAGTAAAACGCAGGTTATGAGACTTCTAATGTTAAGCAATGTAAAACATACTTACATACCAATACACATTCTCACACACACTTATAAATATAAACAAAACAGTTTATTATAACAGTTTGCAGCAGTTTTCGTTAAATGGGGCCCACATCAAAATTTACTGCATTTAAATGTCTGTTGACATGTTTCTTATTTTTTATGATACTCACCATGTCTGCACTGTAGGTCTCATTTTCAACATACAGTGCGATATTTGCTTATACTGTCATATATTTATTGTGCATATTTTATTTTTTAATAAAATCATTCTGATATGTTTTTTCGGAATCCAAGAGACTAGAGTTTGTCGTAATTTGTTTTGGAAAGTTTCATATGAAATTCTTGAAATATTATAAACTATTCTTTACTTGCATGCTGCTGATTACGTTTCAGCGCCATTTTCATACGAATTTAATTTGGGCTTTATCTGTTAAAAGGCATCGTTGTTCTTGTTTTTATACATTATGTTTATTGAATTATTTGTTATTAATGAAATTGTTAATTGTTATTGTGGGGCTTTTTCTACTTTAAATGCTATAAGAAAAGTTAATCAAAATGTCATTTTTTTTATATTACGGAGTGATATTTAATTATTATCTTATGTTCCTTATTCTTATATATTTCTCTTTGTTAATATGGGTATACATTAATAAATTCACTTTATTAAATACATTTATGATTTGTTGTCATTTTTATTACCGTGCTGGTTTCTTGTTAATTGAGATATTGTAAATGTTAAGACCGCTCATCAGACGCTTTTATGTGGAAGTAAATATCTTTATCACTCTCCGAGCCTTTCCATATATTTCTCAAACTGGTTTGTTTTCTGTTCGTGTATTACTGATAATTCGTTGACACGTTTGTCTGTATGTTACTGAATCTCGCTTTCTTTTTCTCTCTATATGACACTGACCTAACTTCCTGTTTCTTTCTGTACGTTATTGAACCCCACTTTCTGTTTGTCTGGAACATTCAGGTATGTTCCCAGTCTGAGTATAAGGGTCAGCCTTTCTAGAAAGTAAGTTTATGTGTAATCTATTTTTATTTTTATGAGACAATATTCGTATATTTGATTAAATGCTAAATTATATAGTGTAGCCTTTAGATACATTTTCATTGTTAACAAATTTAACTTCCGTTGTTAACATCCATGATTTCCGAGTGACATACTTTGGGAAGGAAGGTACCAGTAGTATAGGTGGGGGGGGGCACAATATAATAAATAATAAGTCGGACGTAAGAACCTTGATGGTGGGTGTCCACAGCTATGCCAGGTCAGTGCCAACCCGTAGTATTTACCTATAATACTAAGGTTAACACTGGCAGGAGTAGGGGTACAGGGAGACTATTCTTTCGATCCATGTCAGCATTTGGTACATTTGCAGTATTATGTAGATTAATGATAATATAATTCTTATAAAGAAGCAATATTGCTGTTACAAATTCCTGTCGCACCTACCTCAAAGAAGTACCTCAAGAGTTATTATGTAAGTGACCCTACCATAAACAAATGTATCAAAGTCACTATGTAAACGATGCTACCGCACATATATTAAGATTCACCATGTAAGTGGCCCTACCACAATCAAGTACATCAAAAGTCACTACAGTCACTACAGAAATGACACAAACAAGTACCTCAAAGAAACATAAATATTTTATATTTGAACCTATTAATAACTTCTTAAATACTGCTAGAGTCAAACAAATGAATAATAGAATGATTGAATAAAAAAAAAAACCAACCCCCCTATTAATAGGACAGAATAAAATATTCACTAGACGAGACAAAAGAGTCAGTCGTTAAATAACCAGTCACTTTTCTCAGTTTTATTTACCAGTCCTAGACACGTCAGGGAGAAATCGCTTGTAATCTTCTAACACATTTTTTTATCTTTACGGATTGTCGAGTATGAGAGAGGTTATTGACTATTTTTTTTCACTTAACTGTCCGTGAGTCTGGAAATATCAACTTGACATGAAATGTTCTGGAGTGAATTTATGACCCAAGCATGTCGCAGTGACGTCACCTTAAAGTTAGTGGAGTAAAGTCTGCAGTCGGGCACTGCAACAGATCAGTTGTCTGTCTCGTCTCACTGAAAGCAGCCACATATCTTACACCTTGAGCAGCCCTACCACCTTTAGTTTCATCGTAGGAACTTTCATAACAAAGACGGCAACAGTTAAGATATCCATAACAAAGATAGATACATATAATGATAAAGCCATCACAGTTAAGCTATCCATAATACAAAGACAGCCACAGATAAGATATGAAGAAAGATAGATGAAGTTAATATATCATTAAAAAATGGCCATAGCTTAAGATATCATTTAAAAGATGGCCATAGTTTAAGATATCATAAAATGATGGCCATAGTTTAAGATATCATAAAAAGATGCCCACAGTTAAGACATCCAGAGTAAAAACGGCCACAGTTAAGAAAACCCATATCAAAGATGGCCACAGCTAAGATATCCATAATAAAATTGGCCACAGTTAAGACATGTATAAAAAAGGATGGCTACATTTAAGATATCCATAACAAAGACGGTCACAGTTAAAATATCCATAATAAAGTCTCAGCTGTAACTGTCGAATTCTCAAGAAGTTTCGTAAAAATGTTCCCTTGCTTGAGTGTGTGCTCGTTAAACATAAATGTGTGTGTGTGTGTGTGTGTGTGTACTAGATACGTGTGTTTAATTTTAGTTCTATAGTATTTTCCCTAAGTAATGCATTGTGACGGTGTTATCAATAACGGAAATTCACAAGCTGATTCAAAGCATTATCGTCTCCTATTATGGGCCGTGCTTTGAAATTAAGTGCATAAAAAAAAAAACCTAAAAGCAGACCATTGATAAATAATTCTAAACAATGGCTTTACTGTGTAATGTCTTCTTTTCTATAATGTTCAATCATCTGGACACCGCGAGCAACATTAGGTCTAAATCTTTTTAAGCCTAGCAACATAAACATGGTATTTGAAGGACGCCTGCTATTTTGATTGGAATAAACAGAACCTAACTCTCTGCCCCTCTCTCTCTCTCTCTCTCTCTCTCTCTCTCTCACACACACACACACTCACACACACACACACACACACACACACACACACACACATTTATGTTTAACCAGCACACACTCAAGCAAAGGAACATTTTTATGAAACTTCTTGAGAATTCGGCAGCTACAGCTGAGACTCAAATATGCATTAAATAGTCAAATCAAAACATTGCCATTGCAATTCCATTTGGGGAACGTCATTATGACGTGTACGACTTGTATCGCGACTTTACAGCTCCGCTTGCAGTCATCGATTCGTGTTGGATGAATTAAAAAAACAAAAAGTGCGATTAATACAACCACTTTGGCAATATGACGCATGATTATTTTAAAGGTCATCAATATATTATTGCAATGATTTATTTTAAATTTTAAATAGTTGCGTATTTTAGGGTTTGTGTCGAATTATAATCTCGAAAATGCATATATATTTATTTCGCTGTCTTTTAAATGACCATGCTCAGTATTGCATGTTTGATGTTGTAATATTGGTTCTATGATTAGCTGAATTTAAACAACGTAACTTGAACATTTTTCGTCTCCTAGTTATGATTAGCTGAATTTAACAACGTAACTTGAACACTTTTCGTCTCCTAGTTATGATTAGCTGAATTTAAACAATGTAACTTGAACACTTTTCGTCTCCTAGTTATGATTAGCTGAATTTAAACAACGTAACTTGAACACTTTTCGTCTCCTAGTTATGATTAGCTAAATTTAAACAACGTAACTTGAACACTTCGTCTCCTAGTTATGATTAGCTGAATTTAAACAACGTAACTTGAACACTTCGTCTCCTAGTTATGATTAGCTGAATTTAAACAACGTAACTTGAACACTTTTCGTCTCCTAGTTATGATTAGCTGAATTTAAACAACGTAACTTGAACACTTTTCGTCTCCTAGTTATGCGTACAGAATAGCAGCGAGCACATGCTTATAGTGTAATGTACATTATAGCTAGGCGTATCATTATGCAGATAGATAGATAGATAGATAGATAGATAGATAGATAGATAGATAGATAGATAGATAGATAGATAGATAGATAGATAGATAGATAGAATCGGAAATATCCGTAATGACATAGTTAATTCAAATATACCCCTTTAACCATTCGGATATTTCCGAAATATTATCACTGTGTGTGTGTGTATATATAGGCTATATATATAAGAACACGCACGCACACACACGATGTGTGCTGGCCAAATCTCTGTGCACACGGCGGGCTGGGAAATCAGTTGGAAGCAAACCGTGTTGACTTGCGAACAGCAAAATTCACCCATTTGTCAGTTAAGTGTGAGTATTTCGGATCATTGTTGTTAATGTTGTACGCATTTACTAAATAAGCCAATCATTTTAATCCAGTTCTAGCTGAATTTAATAAAGCTATTAATAATTTATTTTCGGATTGAAATTTTTTACATTTAAAATCAGAGAAAATTTATTTTTAAAGTAACCGTCGCAGGAATACGAACAATGAATTCTGAAGAGACAAGAGACTGGTTATTGGATCATGAGTTAAAGGCGCTTTTTTTAAATACTGTGCGTCCAATTTATTTGTTAAAGTGCTGCTCTTCAGAATAAAAAATATGCGATCGTTAAAATGCTGCCTTAAAATCAGTTTAGTAATAATAAGTATGTATTTTATTAAAATGCCCCTGCTTTGGCATTAAATGGTGGATCTACTGTTTTAACATGTGTAACACGGCAAAGGAATAGAACAGATGACTTAAGTCTGGCATGACTTAGGATAGTGGTGAAGATAAAGGATTTGAGGCGATGGAAGAGGAGGAGATATGTTGAGTGCTCAGTTAAAATATATTTTTTCTGGGGGTGGGTATCACTTTTATTTTTCATTATAGTTGAGAATTTACAGGAGTGATGTTTGGGTGTACACAGTGCTAACTGTCTCGTCCTCACGGCACTGGGTCTTACACGTCATTGATTCATCCGGGTAGCTTATCATTTAAGTTTGGGTATGCCCAATGTGACAAAGAATGACGTCAGTTTACGTGTTGACACACAAACGTATAGGCCTCTACTTTCTTAAAGTTCCATGTCAATAGTTTGTTCGCAATGAATGACAGTATGCATGAAATAATACAATAAGTGTCATTTAAAACCACACTGCGAAAAAAATACATTTTGTATCGGAGGTTTGTGTACATTATTTTTCAATGTCTGCATGAATCTAATATTTTGATCAAACAATTATGCAGTCCCAATGACAGCCAATTTAAGCTTCATTATTTAGTGTTCATGATTGCATGGTTGATTATTTCATTTTGCCATCCCAGTGACAGAAACTTGAATCTTCATTTATTAAATGTCTTGCTTGCTTGATTAAACAGTTTTTTGCGGTCCAAGTGCCATCACACTTAAAATTCATTTATTAAATGTCCTGCATGAAAACAATTCATAAAATTAATTTCAGTACCCTGGATGACAAAGACAAATTACTTGACACACCCTCCCAGGGGGTTAATCATAATCATCAATCACGGATTTATTAAGAAAAAAAATTTTGGACTGATTTTGATCCTAATTATACCTCGAAGTTTTAATAATGTTTACGCAAGCGAATAAAAGTTAAGAGCACAGGCTTAATAATTTTACAACATAGAAGCAAAAGTTTGTGTGATGAATACACATGAGTTTACAAAGTATGAGTTTAAAATCATCAAGGATAGGTACATGTTTATGTGCAAAATAAAGAAAAATGTTAAAGTAAAAGTTTAAATATTTGAAAGACAGGCACAACTTTAGGTGCAGAATAAACAAACGTATTTATGTGTAGATTAATTTAAAGTCTAAAACTTCAAGCTATACCTTTCACTACTTAGCATAAATTTATGGGTAGCATTAATCAAAGTTGTTTTCTTTATGCCCACTCAGGAACGTAGTTATTTTATGACATGACAACTACGCGAACTCAAGACTCGGGTCTGGGCTTTTAATAATCGTATACATAATGAAACAACATACTTTCAATAAACATTCACGTCTCTAATCAAATGTGATACAGTTGTGAAATCAAAATATTTTAACAGCGAGCTCTACTTGGCGAATAAAAAAACATTTTCACAAAAAACAAAATTATTCTCTTACTAAAGAATAACAGTTTAATTTAAGAGAAACTGCTACTTTAAGCTTGCGGCTGTAGAAATGCACGACACTTAGCCATGAGGTCAGACTGCGTGTTTTCCTCATGTCAGGTGGCAACAGCAATTTTCTAAATGTAATATCTCTTTCTGAGAGCGATGGATATAATCTTTAGAAAGAGAATTGTCACAGCATATGAAGGCTTGTGATCATCGATAAGCTTGACCCCCGTATAAGTCAGCCCAAATAGTAAAATTCCATTTACACAAGACCGGCTTTTAATTCCCCGTGCCCAGATAACCGTTCAAGGCTTGCTGCCCTTCAATTGAGTCAGGGGTCACAATAACAAGTTCCCTGACAGTGCCTCTCACCAGTGAGCAGGTGGACGTCTAAGTGAAATGCGACCCATAGGCTAGGAGGAATGGCAACACATTACTGCCCCCCCTCCCGTCTCCACCACGTTCCAAGCAGGCAGGCTGCATTCAGATGGAAGGAGGGCGCCTGACACTGCCACAAGACACATGTCGTGGCGAGTCAAGGGTTCAAATAATCGATGAGAAATAGTTAAAGGGGCTGCTAGGGTATCCATGCGTACCCTGTGGTTAAGTCTGAAGAGTACACATTTTGTACACTGGCTAGAGACATGGAAAAGTTCCTCCATTCAACAATGCACTTTCTATGGTGTAGACTGTAGAGTGTAGACCTATGGTCGGGTGGTTCCTCTTGTCAGTAGTAAAGTGGTCGAACTTACTAAGCTTGAACCAGTGAGAGAGGGGATAGAAAAAGACATATATGTCACTGCTGTCTGTTGTACCTGTCTGGTAGAAATGGTAAAGTGAGAGTCAGCATCAAAATCTGTGTTTGAGGGCACTGAGTCCGTATTGTCATACACATATATCTATCCACTCTCCTCACTGTTATCAGCTTTTTCGTCATGTTTGGGACAGCGTCAGAGTCCGTGCCAATCTTTACAGTCAACACTCCACACTCAAACTTTAGTTTCTCCCTGAAAATCTCGCCCCCCCCCCCTTTTCTTTAATCAGCTCGTGTTTAATATTAACTCTGGAATCTCAGAGCGCTCCGTCCCATGTATACGTTTTTCTTTCTCCTATTCTTCATTTTCCTTTCTGATAACAGTTTTTCTTCTGAAGTTGGAGGAAATCTTGAGTGCATTCTAGTCAACCATTTCTCTATGCTTTCCATTCTACTATTCTACTCTGTATGGACGCCATTTTTATTTTGTGTTTTAGTCTATCTTCTATTTATTCTCTTTCATACTATAACTTCTCTAGTTCCTTTTCTCTTTCTTTCATTCTTTTTCACTCTTCTATAACATCTCTTCCTCTCTCACACATCTCTCTTTTATGAAGGCTTGTGACTATTCGCCTTCATGCCTAAGGTTGTTTCGCTCACACTCACCCCAGAAGCCGCAAGAGACCTTTCATCTTCTCGATGTTCTTCTTGGTCTTGGTCTTCTTCTGGGGGATCCCCACAGCCTCGCGGTGTGCGTCTGAGGTGGAGGGCAGGAGGGCAGGAGGGCTGGCGGAAGGGGGTGAAACAGGTAGCACCGATTTGGCGCACACCCTCAACCGCCCTCCGTCGATGGGGGGGGGGGGGGAGCCGCCTTTCTTCATGCCTAAGGCCTTTGCCCACATTTAAGTAGTTCTGATAAATGGGTCAGACATTTTTTGTTTTATTAACTCAAAGGACCTATGCTGAGTTAAATAGAATTTAAGGGTATTTATTTAGTTAGCAGATAGTCAATCATGGTTTCTTTACATATACCACTAAAATGAAAATACAAAGGACTAAGTATATAAATACTAATCAAACAGTAATATTACATATAAATGTAATAAACAAAATTGTCTACATACAAATGAAGGACATAAATGACAATAGCCTCGCTGGTAATATCTCCTGAATTATACAATCCAGGAAAATGATCCCAAAGTAAACACAATCATAAATATTCAATCTGGAAAGTTTCATTCAAGCAAAATGGATTCTCTATAGGAGACGCTCGCGTGAGTCAAAGGCAATCTAATTTTGGCTTTCTCAAACGCGTCTCCTTATGTTTTCTACGTGTTGTTGACAGTGATTTATTTACTAAGTTGACATGTCTCTCCTCCAGTCTGAGTATGCGTTGGTCAAGGGACAAGGATCCACTCACCCAGACACTGATATTTTGCACAAATTTACAAGGGCTGGAGCAGAAACAAGCTGGGCTAGAAATTGCATAGCCAGCGATATGGAGAGTTCGATGATCAATTTAATTAAAGTGTCAGTATTTCAAGTTAGGAAAAACTGGTTATAAGAATTTAAAGTGACAACTGATTTTACTATTTTAAATTATTATGATTAGATTCAAAATATTATTATGAATTAACATGATTTGATCTTTTGAGTAACTTAATAAAACGTGAGGTGAGCTGACACGCCCCAGTTATCAAGAGTAAAGTACTATTAGTCATATTTTATTTTAATTCAAGTATAATGAGATATTTAAATAAAGTCCCAACTCTAGCTGCTGTACCAAAAATGCAATACAATTTATCAATTGTAATAAATAATTCTCAAAAGCGTAAACAAAATTTCATTTGTCAATTTCACACCCTGTATTATTATTTAGAACCAAGAATGCATCACTGCACAGTCATCTCCTTGATTGTCTTAACTGTGGCCTGGAATATGTATCTCGGTTCCACATCGGAAAACAAATCCAGCTGGTTTGGAATGGGGGCAGGTCAATGCTTTGGCCAGACATGCAGACTAGGAGAGTATTGCAGTGACGTCGCCATGTTTCGCCGCTGTAGAAGTTGTGAAGACGTTGTCGTTTGGTGCAGCAAAAGTCGAGACTACATGCGTGCAAATATGCCATCGTGTGACAGCTTTTGTGAAAGTGAGTGAGTGGGGTGGGGGTGGGCAAAGGGAGGAGTATATAATTATTATTATTTTGCTCATGGCTTAGTTTACTTCTTTTTATCTTAAAAGCCCATCTATACTTGTACCGTTTGGATATTTTAAAATTTTATTTTATTTTATTTGTTTATTTCATATTTATGAGCTTTAAACATATCATTACTATCTGTACAATCAAATTTCATAAAATATTTTATTTTGTATAACTCACTTTTCTTTTTCTTCTGGAAGATTAACTTTTGTTTCTTTGACTTTTTATTCTGAAGGACTATTATCTTTCCTTGAAGGACTCTGTTCTTGGCTTTATTGACTTTTGATGATCAGTGAGCATACGAGTGTCCATTACCCCATTAGTTTGCTTTTATATTTCTTCCTGACATAATAGCTTTCTTCTGTTTTCTTTCTGCTTCTTGTCCATTTGCCTGGCTTTATGTGTGATTTTGTTGTAGCAAACTTTTTAGCAGTAATTAAAAGTTTCAATTAGTAAGATAAGAAAGAACGAATAAAAGTTCCTCTGACTATTAGAGAACTGGATGTAACCAGTATTAAACAAACTACACAAGATTTTCTTGAGAGAAATTGTGATTTAATCCTTTGAAGTAAAATTGCAAATGAAACCAGATATAATTTGTAACTGTTATCCAAATTTTAAGAACATTTAAATTTGAGAAATTGATTAAAAAAGAACTTATTTTCTTCTTTACAAACTGGGAATGATTTGAGTTTTTAAAAGTGAAAAAAAAACACTACTGCCTTCAACAGTTATAATTATCCAGCAGCCAGTTAATCTCGTGGTTACAAGGCAAATTTGCACAGTTTTCTCATTAGTGGCTTTTGATCTTTGGTATTTTAAAAAAAATATATAATTGCTATACTTTGCTCAAAATGCGAATCGAGGTATATAACTGGATATTCCTGCGCACTTATTGGTAACCACTTCATTGGAAGAGAACTTTCCATTTTTAATGACATCAGTGTTGCAGTTTTTTTAAAATCTCTCTAGGAACCCTTTAATATATGTAAATGTCATTAGAAATTAGATATCCTAAGAATTTTATTCTCACTTCAGAATTTTGGATTGTGTTTAAAATTGTAAAATCTTAAATCTTCTTTAAATACTGAGAACTACGAGCATTGTTGTTCAAATAGGTGTCACATAATGGCTTATGTAGCCCACCCCTCCTCTAAAAATAGACTACAAATAAACCTACCTTCTAGAAAGGCTTACCCTTATCCATGGGCTGGAAATATACTGAATGCTCTAGACAACTCACTAAATTAACCAATCAAAGCACAACCCACCCACACAAATGAACATACATGAAACACTTGTAAATCATTAGTTGAATGCAGCTGACCTTTGGGCAATACATATTTTGGCTCTTGGCCTTAATAAGTTATATCCATAGTATTAACTATGGATAACTTGCTAGTTAACAATGCAGCAGGGAATCATCCTCTGTATATATATATATATATATATATATATATATATATATATATATATATATATATATATATCTGTATATATTACTGCTAAAGACTGGCACATTGTCTGAGACTTTATCTGAGATACTGATCAACAAGCAGTGAACCGCAAAACAATGCCAGAACAGGAGCACTTTATCTTTGATGTTGACTTCGTTGAGAATTGCAATGTGAAATAACACCAGAGCAGAATGATCCAGAGGGCAAGGACCAGTTCAATGGACCACATTCTGCTAACATCATTCACTGGGACCCTAGACTACACATCAAGATATCCCAAAGTTAGGTAATTATAAAGTCAATAACCACTCGGCTTCAGTCAATATACAATCGACTTAACTCAAACTTTAATCAAAGTACTTTTAGAGTTCACTCAGAAAAGTTCAGTGTTCTCTTATGAACTATTTTATAGTTAAACTCATAGATAATGAACCAAATAGATACTACAATGCCATAGGACTCAAATTGAACATTCACATGGTCGTGATTAGGAACTTAAATATGTATAAACTCCAACTGCAACTGTTGAACTATTGCTACATGTAATCATACTGTCTTATATAAATACTATAAATACTTGTTGAATTCAATTATTTTTTATACATAGACCACTCGTATTAACATGACTCACTTACATGTTACATGTTGTAGTCTGTCACCGTTATTTTTTTACTAGCCTGACTGTATGTATCGGGGGTGGGGGGGGAGGCCTCAGGCTATTTTCTAGAACTATCACTCTTTTATTCTACATTATCTATCATTCATCTTTCTAACACGTGTGTAGAGCCAAAAATGTGTGTTTTGGGGATTAGTCTAAGGTTCAGGGCAGCTCGGTGTGGTGGAGAATTGACATCTTACACATCTCCCAGCAAAGCGTCACAATAGTCATGGGTAATTCTAATTTTGTTCAGTTACTGAGACAGGTTAACTCTCGGTTCAGAGTTTCCCAAACACGGACAGGAACTGCTCGGTTACTGTAATGAGATATGTGCGCCCTCTGTTTAGTGTTCCTGAGGTATGTGCGCCCTCTGCTTAGTGTTCCTGAAATAGGTGCACCTTCTGATTAGTGTGACGATGTGTGACAAATTCTGTGTCATGACCTCGTGACCCAATTGCTCGTTTCAAAATTAAATTTTTGAACGGACCTTTGTTGAAATTCACCCGTGATGCATCAGTATCTAGAGGCTTCTAGCAAGGTCGGATTGTTGCATAACTTTAGGCCAGTGTCCAGCACCTTCGAGATCAACAACATACCACGTGAACGGTCACGTGATGCGTTCAATGCAGTTTCATGAAAATGATCATAACGCGCCAAAACTCTCACTCACTCCCAGACCGGCAGACATACAAGGCAGCTTTAACATTAGCTCCGTCCCGCCGCCATACCAGAGTCGAAGATGAACCCGCGCTAGAGCAGTAAAATCTACTTTTAAGAGGTAACAATAACACGTCTACTTCTTACAGTATCTATTGCATTGTTGATTGTATTTTGTAATTGAATTGATGTATGTATTTTGTGCAGCTTAGCGCTATTTTAGCCAAAGCACGTGTTTCGATGTAAAGGGACAAATCTAAAAGTTATTGTATATAAATTATTGTAACCTTTTTCTTATCTTTAATTTATATAAATCTTAAATTCCCTAGTGCCGCCAGTATGTCTGTGCACGTGGCGAATTCTTCTTTGTAATTCAACTTGTTCTTGCATATAATTTTTCGTGTAAAATTGTAAAGCATTCATGCTTCATTTTGAATTAATCCTTTGTGTGAATTCTAATTTTTAATGCTGTAAATATTTGAGAATTCATACGTTCGTGTAACGTTATATGTAACACACACGTGAACCACAATGTATATTTAAATATAACCATATTTGAATTGTAAACGACACGATAGTCAAAGATTCTAAATTCAGAACCTTAAACAAAGAAACATGTGCTTGGGTTTTGCGAATATACACGCAAATAGTTACAGAGCCCAAATCCTTTGTTTCAGCCGGGTTCTTCTTATGTTATTCCTCTCTACCTTCGTACTTCTTGAGTCGTACACCGACTCGGGTGTCTTCATGACCCATACGTGAACTATGCAGAAGTACCTCGCGTTAACTACGGTTAACGATTCGTCGCAAGTACATTAGCGATGCAGTAATTGAGTGGACGATTGACTGTTATGCTATGCAGTACTGACGATGAGCCAAGTGATGTGGACCAGTTCTAACCAGTTGAACCCCACGTGCGACCAAAAGTGTAGTTAAGTATATCTACTGTGGTCCAGAATCAAGTGACTATTTGGCAAAGAAAAGAGAATTCTCGTTAAGACTTTTAACAAAGACGGTAAAATGAGAGAACAACGCTGTGTAGAATTAAGACGTCGTGTCGTAATTAATCGTTGCTGTTAATTGTTAAACTTATTAAATCTTATTTCATTTTGTTAAGAACCTCTTTTGTAGTAAATTGTATGCATATAGACCAAATGGGATTGGATGGGGGCTGTTTGAGCTAAACGAATGACGTAATGAATGCATATGAATCTAAGAGAGTTTTTAACGATTTCCAATCTAGCTAATGTACGCAAATTATCAGTTTCGTAAATCTGTGATCTAGACTACAAAGATGCATTTTTAATTTAGTCGAATGATGATTTGAGCAACCAGTCTGTTTAGGTTAAACGAGAGGGAATTAATTTAAATAGTAAATTAAAGTTCTATAATTTCCTAAGCAGGGTCTTTAAATAAATACTGGAAACGTAACAAGTGGTGCCTCGTCGTGGGATTGATATGTATTAAATTGTAACATTTTTTATACATAGGGCGTATCATATCTTTAGGAAACGAACATCGGAGAATTGCCAATATTCTATTGATTCAGGATTGTTGAAATATTTATCTTGCTTTTGTTGTGACATGTGCATGTATTCTTTTGCAGAGTAGCGTGCATGTTTAGTTAATGTTAATATATTTAAGCGTAGTTAAATATGTCATGTTAGCTATTGAATGATTTATTTAGTATTGTGTTACTGGATACTTCATTGTAAGAGGTCGACGTGTTATACCGCCAGCTAGGAGAGTTATCGGTAGTAACAGACTTCGGACTATTATATTTAGGGTGCTAAGTATAATGTGTAATGTTGTATGGTTGGAGCCGTGACATTACGGAAGCCTTGGAGACAACAGATTGTAGCCAAGCAGGTGAGCGTGTAACCAACGCGTAATTTATTTCGGAAGGTGTTCTGAAAAAATTCAATAATTTTTGTAAGGTCGTAGCCTAAAAGTTATTGTGGGATAAAAGCGGAGTTTTATCGCCTACGGTTAGATACACAATCACGAGAGATATTTATTGTAGCCAGACGCGCTAAATAAATAAGATGGACATTTCGGATCTCGAACAGGTTATTAAGGATCTGAGAGAGATAGGTTCATTGATCGGATACCGAACCGAAAAAGAGTTAATGAACTACGTGAGAACTGAACTAGACAAGAGAGAGAAAGAGGAAGCGGAGAGAGAGATAGAAAGAGAAGAGATAGAAGATGATCACATTATAGCTTTGATAAATCTAGGGATCAACTATCGGAAGAATAGTGTAGGGAGTTTACAACTCGTGGAGATTCTAAAACGCGAACAGAAGGTTGGCATATCACTAAGATACGAAAGTGAACAGCTACGTAATTTTGCCTTACTTGCACTCAATGAAAAGGAAATAGAACACAGGGAAGAAATTAGATCTTCAATAAGCTCACGAGCAAAACAGTTGTGTGATAAAGATTTCCGACTCAAAGGGGAAGGGGAGGCCGAAATACGAGACTTAACGTTCGAAATTAGAAAGTTGAAGAAAGAGAGGCTAAAGCTTATGGAAAGGAAAGAAAGTCTAGAATTAGAATGGTTGTGGACAGAAATCAAAACAGAGTCTAAAATCGCTGGGGAAGGTACTGTTGACAAATTACGACAGGAAGGTCAGGCCGTGAACTTTGACTTGCCGAGGTCAAACACTGCGAGCGTGGAGACTGACACACAGAAATTAGTCGCGCTACCGAACACAGCAGACGAATTAGACAGTTTGATTGAAAACAAAAACAAATGTTTTGACGAAACCATTACAGTTCAACATGCTAACCAGTTTACAGAAACAGTTGGCGTAGCACCAAAGCTTGATCTTGAAACAGAGACAAGAAAAGACACTGTTGTTAAGGACTTAATAACACGTGTAGAATTTGGACAAACACATACACCGCCGTGTACGTGTGACACCTTGTTTGACGGACTGAATGCGCATGATAAGATAGAGACAGATTCTATCAGTTGTGTACCGTTAAGGTGTGATGAAACTTCTAGCAACACAGTGACTGATTTTTCTGACAGGACAAATATGCATGAGAAGATAGAAACCGATTCTATCAGTTGTGTATCGTCGAAGGGCAGTGACGCATCGACTGAGTCTACTGACCGAACTGTTAGTTTAAGAGGGAGTCATGAGAATGTGCTCGCTACGAAGACTGACATCGGTAGATCTCGATCTCCGATGATTGACGTGAGTCATGACGTAATTTTAGAACACAAGATTATTGCGTTATGCGAGGTTTCGAGTGCTAACACATTGACAGCCAGGGAAACAGAAGTATTTGATCCAGATGACAGTATAGGTAGCATTACAGACAGAGACAATGTGCCTATGATAAATTCATTTACTTCAGATGACATGACAGTTGTCAGAGCTGAGACAGAGTTCTTTTCCAAACGTGACATGGAAGAAGATATAGTCGAAAACTGTACAGGGACGGTCGACGACAATGCATGTGTACTGACGTGTATGCACGCAGTTGTCAGAGACATGGCAGAACTGTCTGCAGATAAATCACTTAACGGAATTAGTGACGTAGACAGAAGCCACGGTACATGGACTACCTTTATTGACTCACCTGTTGAGATAAAGGAATGTCATGAGTACGTACCAAAAACTGAGACAAGTGGAAGTAAGGAGGAGGGGGTTTCATTAACTGATATGTTCCTTGATTCACTGACGTTAAGTACGGAGTGTAATCCCGAATTGATCAAAGACACAGTACAAATGAGTGACAGAACTAGATCGATAGATAATGAAAACCGGAGTGACGGACTGATAACCGGAGTAGGTGGGGCATCAGGACTGTTACTGACATCAGATGCAGAGAATTATGATAGAGGAAACAGAGGGAGTGTAGCCTACAACACACAGAGAATAGACATGGTGATGTTATTCAGTGTAATAGAGACAGGTAACATTCACTGCCAGTTGGTGACTGAAACTGACAGAATTTCCATCATAGATTCTGACGATTTGATGAGGAGACACATTGAATTAACTGAGTCAGTGGAGACAGATTACGTTAGTTCAATAAACGGTATGGTCCAGGGGAGACAATCAGTAACTCTTGGGGAGTTTAAGACAGAACCCTTGTTCATACAACCACGGGAATCCGACTTGCTAGCGAGTGAGTCTGACCACACAGTGACCAGAGAATACTCCAGTGGAGAGTTAAACAATTCTAGAGTCACAAAAGAGACACAGACTTATGTTGTCAGGGAGAGAGA
Organism: Sinotaia quadrata; assembly: GCA_028829895.1. Taxonomy (NCBI): domain Eukaryota; kingdom Metazoa; phylum Mollusca; class Gastropoda; order Architaenioglossa; family Viviparidae; genus Sinotaia; species Sinotaia quadrata. Next base: position 55,256,013 of record CM054178.1, on the reverse strand, counting down.
CAAGCTGACACACATAATGACAGTCGAACACCTAGTTGTGAATGGGTTAAAACAGAAAACAACTAGTGGGATGAGGTATTTCACTTCAGTCTATATTAAGATCAGGAGAACGGAACCTCCAGATTTAGGGGAGAAGCTAATGTTGCAATTCAGGTACTTCAGAGAGACTGGTAGCCACGACAGAGCACATTTGCGAACCTATGACGTTAGACTTGATGCGAAATGGACCCATAGTAGATCTGACGCCATTCCGACGAAAGACGTTGAGTGCATGCGAACTAGAGACGTTCAATGTGTACACAATGACGTAACTACAAATGCACGAAACACCAAGAGAGCAAATTTCCATTTGCGTGAGTTCAGTGACAAGGCTAAGAGCGATAGATTTGAAATTCAGACTTCGCATAGTCAATGCCACACTGACACTGACATGATACGAAACGTATCGAGAAGTTTGAAACTGTTAGACAGGGTAGAGACCAGTCATACAGAAACTGACACTACCAGGAACATTTTAAACTTGACAAGTACTTTGGAGAGTTTTGAAAGAGATAAAACACTTCAAGGACGTACTTACCGGATGAGAAATGAAAAGTCTAAACTTGACATGCAATATATTGCACCTCACAGTGACATTCTGACGAACAGAGTAAGAAAGAAAGAATACAGTTGTCATGCCGTAGACATGTTGACACACATGGACGATGACGTGTATTGGGATTGGGACAGAACTACGAAGATTGTGCTAAGCAGGATAGTGCAGCAGTAGGAATAATGATTTGGTACCTTCTTTGAATTTTCATTATTTTCTTGTTGTACCGTAGTTGGTGGTTGTTATTGTAAATATGTTGGACATTTCATAAAAACTTGGGACAAGCTATAACACTGATTGAATTGTGTTAGTGTTGTAACTCTGAATATGACAGGTGGACTGATAGATAGTTCATTAGAGTTGGTAATTCATAAACTCTGATATTTGGTTGATACAGGAAATCAATATCTGGAACTTTTCATAACCTGCATATTGATAGTGTTGTTCATTGGAAGTCAATTTTTGATCACACTATTGTTGGATACGTATTCAGTGGAATTGGTTGATGTTGGATTTCTATTCTGAATAATCTGATTAGATCGAACTAGGTTGTGTGTGAACTATTGATTATTGGGACAGATAGTGAGAATTTCAGAACATGTTATTCCATTGGATGGATGTCTATTAAATTAGACTGAACGTTCTTCTTAAATCATTTTATTTGATTTTCTTAAATCATTTTTCTTTGATTTCTGAAGTGAGAAATATTGTATGAGAGCGCCGTTAATCTGGAGTTGATTTCCCTGCCGCGTTACATTATTTCTGGTTATGTTGAAATTTTTTAATTGTAAATTTTTTCTTCATTTTGCACTTCTACATTTTATAACACATAATTTGTAGGAGGCATTTATCTTTTGGTAAGATAAACGCCTCAAAAGCAAGGGGTTGTGACGATGTGTGACAAATTCTGTGTCATGACCTCGTGACCCAATTGCTCGTTTCAAAATTAAATTTTTGAACGGACCTTTGTTGAAATTCACCCGTGATGCATCAGTATCTAGAGGCTTCTAGCAAGGTCGGATTGTTGCATAACTTTAGGCCAGTGTCCAGCACCTTCGAGATCAACAACATACCACGTGAACGGTCACGTGATGCGTTCAATGCAGTTTCATGAAAATGATCATAACGCGCCAAAACTCTCACTCACTCCCAGACCGGCAGACATACAAGGCAGCTTTAACATTAGCTCCGTCCCGCCGCCATACCAGAGTCGAAGATGAACCCGCGCTAGAGCAGTAAAATCTACTTTTAAGAGGTAACAATAACACGTCTACTTCTTACAGTATCTATTGCATTGTTGATTGTATTTTGTAATTGAATTGATGTATGTATTTTGTGCAGCTTAGCGCTATTTTAGCCAAAGCACGTGTTTCGATGTAAAGGGACAAATCTAAAAGTTATTGTATATAAATTATTGTAACCTTTTTCTTATCTTTAATTTATATAAATCTTAAATTCCCTAGTGCCGCCAGTATGTCTGTGCACGTGGCGAATTCTTCTTTGTAATTCAACTTGTTCTTGCATATAATTTTTCGTGTAAAATTGTAAAGCATTCATGCTTCATTTTGAATTAATCCTTTGTGTGAATTCTAATTTTTAATGCTGTAAATATTTGAGAATTCATACGTTCGTGTAACGTTATATGTAACACACACGTGAACCACAATGTATATTTAAATATAACCATATTTGAATTGTAAACGACACGATAGTCAAAGATTCTAAATTCAGAACCTTAAACAAAGAAACATGTGCTTGGGTTTTGCGAATATACACGCAAATAGTTACAGAGCCCAAATCCTTTGTTTCAGCCGGGTTCTTCTTATGTTATTCCTCTCTACCTTCGTACTTCTTGAGTCGTACACCGACTCGGGTGTCTTCATGACCCATACGTGAACTATGCAGAAGTACCTCGCGTTAACTACGGTTAACGATTCGTCGCAAGTACATTAGCGATGCAGTAATTGAGTGGACGATTGACTGTTATGCTATGCAGTACTGACGATGAGCCAAGTGATGTGGACCAGTTCTAACCAGTTGAACCCCACGTGCGACCAAAAGTGTAGTTAAGTATATCTACTGTGGTCCAGAATCAAGTGACTATTTGGCAAAGAAAAGAGAATTCTCGTTAAGACTTTTAACAAAGACGGTAAAATGAGAGAACAACGCTGTGTAGAATTAAGACGTCGTGTCGTAATTAATCGTTGCTGTTAATTGTTAAACTTATTAAATCTTATTTCATTTTGTTAAGAACCTCTTTTGTAGTAAATTGTATGCATATAGACCAAATGGGATTGGATGGGGGCTGTTTGAGCTAAACGAATGACGTAATGAATGCATATGAATCTAAGAGAGTTTTTAACGATTTCCAATCTAGCTAATGTACGCAAATTATCAGTTTCGTAAATCTGTGATCTAGACTACAAAGATGCATTTTTAATTTAGTCGAATGATGATTTGAGCAACCAGTCTGTTTAGGTTAAACGAGAGGGAATTAATTTAAATAGTAAATTAAAGTTCTATAATTTCCTAAGCAGGGTCTTTAAATAAATACTGGAAACGTAACAATTAGTGCTCAAGAAATGTGCGCCCTCTGATTAGTGCTCAAGAAATGTGCGCCCTCTGATTATTGTTCAAGAAATGTGCACCCTCTGATTAGTGCTCAAGAAATGTGCACGCCCTCTGTTTACTGTTCCTGAAAGGGGCGCGCGTTCTGTTTAGTGTTCCTGAAATAAGTGCGCGTTCTGTTTAGTGTTCCTGAAATAAGTGCGCCCTAAGATTAGTGCTCAAGAAATACGTCCACATCTGATTAGTGCTCTAGAAATGCGCGCCTTATGTTTAGTGTTCCCAAAATGCGTGCGCCTTCTGTTCACGCTTCATGAGGTATGAGAACCCTCTGATGAGAGCTGTTTTAAACATGTGAACAAACTCTTGTACAGTATTCGCATTTTACTAGAGCTAAAATCTTTCTCTTCGCTGTCCTCTGTTAATGACCGCCTGCTAGAACGAACACCTGTCACAAGTAAGTGATCGAGTACCCAGACACCAGTCCTTGATAACATTTACAGAGCACAACACGCAGAGCAAGATACAGACAGGACATTCATCATTTTGCAATGGAACCCGATAGGATATAAACGTAGTGTTTGAATGGATCCTGCTTGTTCTCATGTCTCAAGAACGACCAACGTTTTGTCTTGCAGGAGAGGAGAAGAGGAAGATGATGGCTGAATTTGAGGCAGAGAAAAAGACGTGGCTCAAGGTCATGGATGACACTAATAACGGGTCTCACTCATCTTTGCAGAGAGAAGAAAATATATCGACAGGTATTTTACCCCGAATACGAATCGTCATGTCACACACTGTACATATTGTTTAGAATAAATGCGCGCGTTCTTGTGTTGTGTGTGTGTGTGTGTGTGTGTGTGTGTGTGTGTGTGTGAGAGAGAGAGAGAGAGAGAGAGAGAGAGAGTGCCATGTATCAGCGAGTGCAGTCATTGGAATTTTAAAGTCAAGTCCATTTTAAAGATATAATATACAATATAACACTTTTAAGAATTGTGCCATTAAAGATATAATATACAATATAACACTTTTAAGAATTGTACCATTAAAGATATAATATACAATATAATACTTTTAAAAATTGTGCCATTATTAAGTAGACATGAAACGAGTAATTGTATGGGGATATGACAGAACCAGATGTGACGTTTTATGTGTTATTTCTAAATAATAGTACATCACTGCAAATCAGCTTTGTTTTGTCAGGCTTATTAGATTTGGTAATGTTATATTAATATTCAAATATTCATACATATCATGCTACAGAAGTGTTTTGAATACGATTTCTATAGATACTATTCAGAAGCCATCACTACAATGCTTATAAGAGAAATAAATATACAAAAATATATATAATATATAAAATAACCTATGTAGTTTTATGTGGAAGGTATCACTTTGTACGTCTCAGAAAGGTATAAGTAAACTTACAATGCTGTGTGAGCTTTGTTAAATGTGTGCAAGGCCGCACAATGTTCCATTTAAAACTCATCTGGTGGGCATAGCTCCGTCTTTCAACAGATTGCGGTGATTTTGTTGTTACTGAAATTCACATAAAGTTTCGGTTTGCCCTTACAATAAATACCGTAGGAGTTACTTATTCTTACTTAGAGCTCAAGCTGACCAGACACTGTTGCGTTGTGGCGAAAACATTCCTAATTCTTAATGATGATTTAACCTCTCAGCATGTAACATACTACAGGTTCTTATATTCCAAGGTCATAAGAAACGTATTGGCAAGAATAAAAAATGAAAAGTTGAAAACAACAACACTGCACATGGCATTTTTTTATACGCATATACGCACTCGAAAGATTCCAAGGGCATACAAAGCGAGGCAACTCTAAATTCCACCATCAAAATCACTCCAAGCGAACTAGATGGAATATGATATTTGTATTTTGTAGAGAAAATGTAGGACAAAGCCATATGTTAAGAATACTCGCTCGAAGTCGCCCAGTATTGTTCCTTTCAAGACTGTTTATATTTAAAGTATTTTGCATGCTAACTTAACGTGTGTACAGCTTGACCGCTATTAATTATTACATTAAAATTAACGATTTATTGCGCTGACACATCTACTGACGACCCAGTTCTTACAGACACAACAAATGTCAGTGCTGTATTATATATCTACTAACGACCCAGTTCTTACAGACAGAACAAATGTCAGTGCTGTATTATATATCTCCAGTACTTTGATATTTATACTAGTACTTTATTGAGACAGTACTTTATTAAGGTATTATTATGATTATTGTTATTATTATTATTTATGTGAATATTGTATTATTTTAATCAGTTTAACAATATATTGCTCTCTCTACACACTCCCGACCCCATAACTGGGCACACACAAAAATAAAAGAGTAAATTTGCTTATCTCTGTTTCCACACTTAATTGTTATATAAATTGTTAAATTGTCAAAGTAACTCGATCTTGAAAACTCCTTATGACGGTATTTTTGTAAGTGTCAGAGTTGGAGTAATTTTTTTTAACTAAGATGCTCGACTATAACATTTGACATTGTTGCTAGTGAATCTCACATAAAAAATGATATATTTATTATGTTGTGTGTGTATATCGGGCTAATAAATATCATTGCAGGAAACTAAATTGAGACTGGAATGAAAGAAAAAATGGAGTTAAAAAATTAATAAAACTGGAAACTTAACGTTTGTTACCTGATATAATTTTGGAGGGACAAGCAGCCTTTCTTTCATTGTGTGATGTGAATCTTCTGGTTTACTTATTGTAAATCGATATGACCATGGTAGGCGTGGGGAGCTTTTACTGCTGAGTGTAAGTGTAAAGAATACACTTCACTCCATTGACGTATAGTGGCAAGATATGCTGACTACACAGAACAATTTCTGGCACAAGGAAGTTACTAGATATTGCTATAGTCATTATTCTGCTTGAAGGAGCTGGTACAATGGAAATAGTACCCTGGTTGGCTTTGAGAGAATAGCAGTGGATCCATGTTTTTCAGTGTGAGGAGAGAAAATATGTAGAAATTGACGTGACGTGGACAATGAACTTGCGACTTTCATATGAAAAAAGCATGTGAAAAGGACAATTGTGGCTTCATCTGTACAAGGTTATGTAAAGACTACTATTATTTATCTCAAATAATTCCATTTTCGTTCTCTGATAAAACTATCCTGTGATTTTTATTGACATATTGGTGTATTGCTCTTATGATAGCCTGTGTAATTATAGAAATTATTCACTTGTGATTTGATGGAAATATTGATGTCAAGTAATATATTTCTTTGTATTTGTCATATGTATATTTGATCGTTGATTTAATAAATTTATTGACCTTATGCATATTGATAACTGTATGTTGGAGAAGAAAGTGTGTGGATGGGACTTGCTAAATATAGATTAAAGACGGATTTTTCCACATATGGAATATTGCAACGGTAAATATTTATCTTTAATGTTGTGGACGAGAGGAAATAATTATAGCAACTCTATAGCCGCCAAGTGAGAGAAACGAGTGGTGTCTGCTGGAGAATTATTAATAACATAATTAAGATTCTCATCATTTGTAATTAGTTATGAAGATTAATTAATAATAATAGTCATAATCATTAACTAGGTGGCGTTGGCATCACAAGAATTATAAATAGTATTTCACTAGTAAGATATTAAATGGCCAAAACTATGTGGTTATTTCACAAAACTTCTTAATTTTTTAACACTTTTGCAGATTAGTTATCTCCCTGTAAACAAAAAAAAAAGATGCTTTCATTTGTATATACAAGATGCAATGATCGGAAAAAATGTAAATTACATTTAAAGATAAAATGCGTATTGAATCAGTTATAGGTTGCTGGGTTTTCAACTCTTTACATGCAAGTTCTTTTAAAAGCACTCCAAACATTGTTCAGTGCTCCTTACCGAGTGTTATGTGCTAGTTCTTTTAAAAACACTTCAAACATTGTTCTTTAATACTAAAGTTCAGTGCTCCTGACCGAGTGTTATGTGCTAGTTCTCTTCTTAGAAAACATTGATTGTGTTCTTGTTTAGAACATTGCTGTTTGTGTTCTTGCTTAGAACAAAACATTTTAGGTTTATGCGTTTATGCAAAACTGTTTTTGTTCTTGTTTAAAACGAAATAAATAAAAATGTTTAAGGAGCAGCATTAAGTGATTTTGTTATCAAGAATAACTGTCTGTGCATATTCTTTTTGAGAACAAAGCTGTATGTTCGTTCAGAATACATTTTACTGCTCATTTTACTTTTGTACAAGAGACCTACATGCATTGTTTAGAATAAAGTTGCATTCGAAGTTCTTTAAATAGAAAGTGATATGTGTGTGCGGTTTTGAACGTTAAGTCGCACGTTAATGCAACACATACAGTATGACAAGCAGCTACTCCACTTTGTCGTTGCAGATCGAACTGGACAAGTACAACTGGACTGGCTGCATTATACACTGATGGGACTTGTCGCTGTCGTAGCCATTCCTCACGTCTCGTTAGTCCTCGGCCGTTGTCGAATACGAAGATGGATTGAAAATTTTAGAATAACAAAAGTTAATGCGGGTAAGCTGCAGTGTCAGAGAAAGTTTGTTTTCTTTAAAGTAGACCGCGGTTTATCTGGCTTTCTTGTGATACGTCTTTTTATGTAGACGCGAGTGGCAAAGTTCAGCACGGAATAATTTAATGATTAGAAATAGTGACTTGACACAGAGTTTAGAAATAGTGACTTGAGACAGAGTTTAGAAATAGTGACTTGAGACAGAGTTTAGAAATAGTGATTTGAGACAGAGTTTAGAAATAGTGACTTGAGACAGAGTTTAAAAATAGTGATATATATTGAAGTAGTTTGCGAAACACCTTGTCTTAATATTTAAATGTCAGTGAAATACATTATACTTCAAGTAATATGTCAGTGAAATACATTATACTTCAAGTAATATGTCAGTGAAATACATTATACTTCAAGTAATATGTCAGTGAAATACATTATACTTCAAGTAATATGTCAGTGAAATACATTATACTTCAAGTAATATGTCAGTGAAATACATTATACTTCAAGTAATATGTCAGTGAAATACATTATACTTCAAGTAATATGTCAGTGAAATACATTATACTTCAAGTAATATGTCGCACACTATGGTTCACTGTATCCGATCATTTGAAGGGCAACGCTTTAACTACATTTTGATTAATATGTGGAAACACTTTCATTTGTTAATTAATTCTATCTTGTTACTGATATTATTAGGAAGACATTGACGCAGATTATATTTTCGTTAGTACGTAAATACCGTGGCTATGACTACACTTTAATGTTGTCTGACAAGAATTGATTTAGGGGTAGTCTTGTGAATCTCTCTGAATTAGACTCATGAGCACTATTGGCTACATCATATTACCTATACCTCTATTTTCCGTGTTACAGAGAAGATAAGAGCCTCCACTCTCCTCTCCCAGCTCCGAAATTTTACTTCGTTGATTGTTGTTTTCAGAAATAAGTCAGACTTTTTTTTTTAATACTGCTTTCACGTCACAAAAGTAAATGCAGTCATCTTCTGAAAGAAATGGGTCCTTCGCCATAATTTTTCAAGTTATTGCATTGTTTAGCATTTTTTTATAATTAGGTCACATCCCTTGCAGTATCTCAGTTTACATGGACGGAAGGTTTCTCATATTACACATTTATAGTTATGGACCTTATCCAAGGTTTTAGGGATGTCAGTTTCAGGTATTCTTTCCAAAAATATAACTCTGGATCAAGCTGCAAGATACTGTGAACTCATGACCCTCATCTTATCTTAGCTCTTATGTTGTCCTAATACAAAGATGGAAGCCCTAGTCGGTTATGGGATAACGTAACTTCGATGCAATCACATAGCATCGCCATCCCTGGACACGAATGACTGTCAAGTTGAAGTATTATCAAAGCTACCCGAACTTGGAAAGCCATAGCATTGCAAAATTGCCTTTATTCCAATGCCATTTCCAGTATGCCATCAAAATTAACACAAACCAAGAGCTGCAACTGGCACAGTCGGTGGAAAAATCTATTTTTGTTTCTCTACGCAGTTTTCAATTTAAAAAAAAAATAATTATTTCTTAACGATAAAACTCACTTGCAAGCACATATATTAGTTACATAGACCGACTTAAAATGCTACAACTACAGAAAAAGTAATACAAAAAAGATTCGTTTAATGGTAATATAACCTGTAATGTATTGAATTTCGCAAGAAAAGTGCAAAAGTCGATAACCATTGCTTTTGATCTTGGTCTTAGAATGGTTGTATCAAAAAGCGGCCACTGTCAGTGTCAAGATTAATGAATGCAGCCAGTCCTCGGCAAGACTGAACGTAATCCAATGGTTTAGAGTCTGGTACTATTAATTTGCGCCTGATAATTCCTTTCGTGCTCGCTTATAATACACATGTATGCGCGCGTGCGCGCGCACACACACACACACACACACACACACACACATTCACACACCCACTCATCACTCATATCCTCTACAGCCCCACAACCTTGTTCACACACACACACACACACACACACACACACACACACACACTCATCACTCATATCCATCTACAGCCCCACAACCTTGTTTATAACCACTCATTCACAATCTCACACTCACACATACAACCCATACACTCACTCCCGTACACACGCATTTAAACACAAGCACATACATTATATATTTAAAATAGTATTGAACTTTCTGAAAACATGCTCGTGTTATTTTTGTTGTCCATGAATTATTAGTTAAAAGCAATGGTCATTGAAATGATTTTAAGTTTGAACAAAGAAAGCAAATATTTTTAATGTTAGATTTTGACAAATGAAGATTGTACGGGAACTTTACAACATCTTGAGATCTCTGACTGCAACTCAAGTTTCTGGCAACTGATACAAATGAAGATTGTAAGTGAACTTTACAACATCTTGAGATCTCTGACTGCAACTCAAGTTTCTGGCAACTGATACAAATGAAGATTGTAAGTGAACTTTACAACATCTTGAGATCTCTGACTGCAACTCAAGTGTCTGACAACTGATACAAATGAAGATTGTAACTGAACTTTACAACATCTTGAGATCTCTGACTGCAACTCAAGTGTCTGACAACTGATACAAATGAAGATTGTAAGTGAACTTTACAACATTTTGAGATCTCTGACTGCAACTCAAGTGTCTGACAACTGATACAAGTGAAGATTGTAACTGAACTTTACAACATCTTGAGATCTCTGACTGCAACTCAAGTGTCTGACAACTGATACAAATGAAGATTGTAACTGAACTTTACAACATCTTGAGATCTCTGACTGCAACTCAAGTGTCTGACAACTGATACAAATGAAGATTGTAACTGAACTTTACAACATTTTGAGATCTCTGACTGCAACTCAAGTGTCTGACAACTGATACAAATGAAGATTGTAACTGAACTTTACAACATCTTGAGATCTCTGACTGCAACTCAAGTGTCTGACAACTGATACAAATGAAGATTGTAACTGAACTTTACAACATCTTGAGATCTCTGACTGCAACTCAAGTGTCTGACAACTGATACAAATGAAGATTGTAAGTGAACTTTACAACATTTTGAGATCTCTGACTGCAACTCAAGTGTCTGACAACTGATACAAATGAAGATTGTAACTGAACTTTATAACATCTTGAGATCTCTGACTGCAACTCAAGTGTCTGGCAACTGATACAAATGAAGATTGTAAGTGAACTTTACAACATCTTGAGATCTCTGACTGCAACTCAAGTGTCTGGCAACTGATACAAATGAAGATTGTAACTGAACTTTATAACATCTTGAGATCTCTGACTGCAACTCAAGTGTCTGGCAACTGATACAAATGAAGATTGTAACTGAACTTTATAACATCTTGAGATCTCTGACTGCAACTCAAGTGTCTGGCAACTGATACAAATGAAGATTGTAACTGAACTTTATAACATCTTGAGATCTCTGACTGCAACTCAAGTGTCTGGCAACTGATACAAATGAAGATTGTAACTGAACTTTATAACATCTTGAGATCTCTGACTGCAACTCAAGTGTCTGGCAACTGATACAAATGAAGATTGTAACTGAACTTTATAACATCTTGAGATCTCTGACTGCAACTCAAGTATCTGACAACTGATACAAATGAAGATTGTAACTGAACTTTATAACATCTTGAGATCTCTGACTGCAACTCAAGTGTCTGGCAACTGATACAAATGAAGATTGTAACTGAACTTTATAACATCTTGAGATCTCTGACTGCAACTCAAGTGTCTGACAACTGATACAAATGAAGATTGTAACTGAACTTTATAACATCTTGAGATCTCTGACTGCAACTCAAGTGTCTGACAACTGATACAAATGAAGATTGTAACTGAACTTTATAACATCTTGAGATCTCTGACTGCAACTCAAGTGTCTGGCAACTGATACAAATGAAGATTGTAAGTGAACTTTACAACATCTTGAGATCTCTGACTGCAACTCAAGTGTCTGGCAACTGATACAAATGAAGATTGTAAGTGAACTTTACAACATCTTGAGATCTCTGACTGCAACTCAAGTGTCTGACAACTGATACAAATGAAGATTGTAAGTGAACTTTACAACATCTTGAGATCTCTGACTGCAACTCAAGTGTCTGGCAACTGATACAAATGAAGATTGTAACTGAACTTTATAACATCTTGAGATCTCTGACTGCAACTCAAGTGTCTGACAACTGATACAAATGAAGATTGTAAGTGAACTTTACAACATCTTGAGATCTCTGACTGCAACTCAAGTGTCTGACAACTGATACAAATGAAGATTGTAAGTGAACTTTACAACATCTTGAGATCTCTGACTGCAACTCAAGTGTCGGACAACTGATACAAATGAAGATTGTAAGGGAACTTTACAACATTTTGAGATCTCGCAACTCAAGTGTCGGACAACTGATACAAATGAAGATCGTAAGTGAACTTTACAACATCTTGAGATCTCTGACTGCAACTCAAGTGTCTGACAACTGATACAAATGAAGATTGTAAGGGAACTTTACAACATTTTGAGATCTCGCAACTCAAGTGTCGGACAACTGATACAAATGAAGATCGTAAGTGAACTTTACAACATCTTGAGATCTCTGACTGCAACTCAAGTGTCTGACAACTGATACAAATGAAGATTGTAAGTGAACTTTACAACATCTTGAGATCTCTGACTGCAACTCAAGTGTCTGACAACTGATACAAATGAAGATTGTAAGTGAACTTTACAACATCTTGAGATCTCTGACTGCAACTCAAGTGTCTGGCAACTGATACAAATGAAGATTGTAACTGAACTTTATAACATCTTGAGATCTCTGACTGCAACTCAAGTGTCTGGCAACTGATACAAATGAAGATCGTAAGTGAACTTTACAACATTTTGAGATCTCTGACTGCAACTCAAGTGTCTGACAACTGATACAAATGAAGATTGTAACTGAACTTTACAACATTTTGAGATCTCTGACTGCAACTCAAGTGTCTGACAACTGATACAAATGAAGATTGTAACTGAACTTTACAACATCTTGAGATCTCTGACTGCAACTCAAGTGTCTGACAACTGATACAAATGAAGATTGTAACTGAACTTTACAACATCTTGAGATCTCTGACTACAACTCAAGTGTCTGACAACTGATACAAATGAAGATTGTAAGTGAACTTTACAACATCTTGAGATCTCTGACTACAACTCAAGTGTCTGACAACTGATACAAATGAAGATTGTAACTGAACTTTACAACATCTTGAGATCTCTGACTACAACTCAAGTGTCTGACAACTGATACAAATGAAGATTGTAAGTGAACTTTACAACATTTTGAGATCTCTGACTGCAACTCAAGTGTCTGACAACTGATACAAATGAAGATTGTAACTGAACTTTACAACATTTTGAGATCTCTGACTGCAACTCAAGTGTCTGACAACTGATACAAATGAAGACGACTTCACCAAAACATTATTCTTTCATGTTTGATTTTTTCTTAATTTCTTTTTTAAAAAAATGAAAAGTAATTGTTTTATGTATACTTTTTCTCAGAGTTACTGACCTTTCTTCTAATGTCATTGTAACGCAGTCTTTCTGAGCAATATTTTTTTTTCAGCTGCTCTTTGATGTGATGAAGAGTTTTCTCATTCAGTCTTCTACATTATGTGTCATAGTAATATATAACGCGTAAAAATCAACCATAAACACTTTATTTTAACACTCCAGCACTGCAAATAATATTTATTTACAAACTAAAATTATATTTACAAAAATATAATAATTGTCGTATAAATAGCATTTTATTTAAATAATATATGTTTTCAAATCGAAGGAGTGACGGTGCCAGAAACGCTCAACTCCGAAGAGACAGAAAGTCTGAGTCTTTTAGCAGAATCAGATAGGAGTCCCAGTCTGCACCAGAACCCTGCACCATTACGGCTCGATCCAGAACTCGACTCATCGGCCTTGCACGACTCCAGCAACACCCAGGACAAGCAAGAATCTCCAGGAAACCGTCCCAGAACTTCTTCGTCCCAAAATGAGGTTGGCCCGAATGAAGTCGTGCAACCTTCTGCACCGCTGTTTGTTCCTGAGCACGATCACCCTCCAATTCAAGTTCGGGATGGGATGGGGCCGCCCTGCGCGCACGTGTCCACAGCGACGTGCGTCATTGCTGTAAACTCTTAACAAATCACCACCATAAATAGGACAAGAGACAGTGTATTATATTTCAAGTGTTAGTTTGTGTGCTTGTGCGTGGTGCGTGCATGCATGCGTGCGTGTGTGTGTGTGTGTGTGTGGAAGAATTAAGGAGAAGTACTTTTAAAAGATATTTGTTTCCGAACAATTCTTACTGCTGAAACCTGGTTCGCATTTAACGTGCAACAGACAAGATATTCTAGTGCCAGTCAAAGAGGAAACATTGCTCAATTACAAATTGTGCCAGTAGACCGACATATGTTCGAAATCAGGTCACGTGATTGCCAAACGTAATTACATCTGTCAGCCAATGCAACACACTTCGGTGCGAATCTCGTGTCCAACACCTGCATCCCTTCCCCAATCAATCTCTTCTGAGTCCACACCTGCATCCCTTCCCCAATCAATCTCTTCTGAGTCCACACCTGCCCAACCTATTGACCTCAATCGATCCTATTATCATTTATAAGAGTCTGCAATTGGCTGTACGATTCATTGTATAGTGTAACTCCAATTTGTGAGAACAAACCTAAGTCCCCGTTGCAGTCTAACGTTTATCTCACGACCTGTCCCGCTGTGCAAGTTTGAGACTGAAAAAAAGTTGACTACAGAGACTGGCCTCTGCATTAGGTCACATTCCTAATGGAACAGTACTACATGAAGTCGTACCAGAAATGTTCGTATTATCCTGTAAAGCGCGTTTCAGTGGCGAATGGTGTGTGTGTGTGTGTGTGTGTGTGTGTGTGTGTGTGTGAGGGAAATGATAGTATTAACCTGTAAAGCGCGTTTCAGTGGCGATTGGGTGGGGGGGGGTGAGGGAAATATTCGTATTATCCTGTAAAGCGCATTTCAGTGGTGATTGGGGGGTGGGGTGGGGTGAGGGAAATGATCGAAGCAATTTCTGAACACTTTCCAGGCTGCATTTTTTTTTGAGTGCTGCTTCAAAGGGCGCTGAACATCAGAAATTGTAACTCCAGCTCGTTTAAAGGGCATTGAGACTTTGAGGATCGTTGAACAATGGGATTCGAATTCATTTGTCCGTGATGAATTGGGCATTCCTGTATGAAACGAGGTTGTGCATGTTCTCCATGTTGTAACAGCAAATAGAGCCAGTAAAGAACGCTCACTGTGATGTTTCTCATTTACACTTATTGGTATTTGCTCACAAATGTATTAATTAATGGAAAAGAAAATTAAAATTGTGATATTTCTTTGTGATGCTGAAAATTACTCTTATATGACATAATTCTATGTGAGTGACATTTTTTATCATCATCGTCGTCGTCATCACCATTAACGTCGTCATCGTAATGGTCATCATCAATTTGTGGTTACTATTAAATTTCACTAACGAAGTTACTTTTACGTTTAAATTCAATAACGAGTATACATGTTTAAAACGATCGTACAAATGGACGCACAACAAGACTGAAAATTTTCAAAACGCCTGTAGAGAAAATTACAAACACATAATTCTTTAGTCAAGACCTAAATAGGAGTAGAAATAACATTATTTTCTTAATTTTCACACGGTGTCGAAAGCGGAAGAAATCATCATTTGTAAAGCATTAACCGACCCATTGCACTCAGTTCCGACCAACCTGTTGTGCAGCGTGAAGAAATGAGGGTAATGACGTCAGCAGGCAATAGCTGACTTACAGCAAGGAGATTAGGGCGGGTGGCTGCATGAGTGAGGTCATTGTTTATAGCATATTTTAAATGCTTGCTTGTCTGAATGTAGGAACGTGGCCTAATATAAGTTTCTTTAAATCGCGAAAAAAATATGTTATATTAACAGGACAAATATTTTTTGTTGTTGAAAGATTTTAAGTAAATGATATTTTAGCTTAAAATGTCAATAAATATAACTATTTCTTTTAGTCTTTTTGAATACTGAAAGAAGATTGTTGAAATTTAGTTTAAGCCATTAAATCATCAACAAAATTACGATAACTTGATTTATAAAATGACTATTATCATATACTGTTTATTCTAAATCACATATTACTGTGATGAGGTTCTGGAGAGAATGTTCTGTGATGCCTGAGTGTGTGTGTGTGTGTGTGTGTGTGTGTGTGTGTGTGTGTGTGTGTGTGTGTGTGTGTGTGAATTCAAATACAGATGTTAGTTTCATGCGCTTTATTCATGTCACTCACTTTGCTTGGTCATTCACTGTCACAAGCTGAGAAAGGACCTGCAAAATTTACTCAAAAGCCAAGCAAATATTTATGTGTGTAGAATCATTCCTCCCTATTCAACTGCTCCCTTATACATTCCCCCACCCCCCATAACTGCCAGCTAACGCTTAGTAGTGAAATACCTCATTTCGGCTGTGGCACCATGGGGTGAAACAAAGTTAATTAGGTTACATTTCTAGCTCGACCCCATAAATGTATATAACTCGCAATTTGGCACTAGACATGCCAGGACAACGAACGAATGAAGCATAAAATATACACATAAACAACAAGTAAACAACACGTAAACAACACATAAACAACACGTAAAATCAAAAAGTCTATAATACCCAACTTGCTGTCCTTACTTACAGAGTTCAGTTTTTGACAGCCATATACACTGCATTATTCTCGAGTTCTTGAAGAACTGATTTCATTTTATTAAATAATATTCCTGCAATATGGTTACTACTTCAATATTGATAACGAACACTTATTAACATCATGAAATAGAGGGAAAGAATAAACAAATATTAAAATGGTCACATGACTTGAGTGAGGCAAAATTTTCATTTCCTGCCTTTCAGACAGAAACAGACTAAGAAAGACGTCAGATTTATCGCTCTTAGTGTCACCTTCACCTTAGAGAGTCATGCTTACAGTTAGTCACCCAAGGTCGAACAGATCTCATTGTACGAACTGGTTCATTAAAATGTATGTTATACATGACAAAGATTCTAATTTTATTTATTTCTATTACCAGTCGTAAGAAAAATTCATGTAACACACAAAATGCAAATTTATAGATGCAGCACGTATGAAACTTAAGGTGGACCGGAAATGACCGGAAAGGAAATCATAGACTGTAGTGAAAACGTAAATTCTGGTATTAGAAAATGAGAGAGGTCTTTCAATGATTATGTCTTAACATTATTATGGGTGATTTCAGTCTGCGTTCTACAGACAATGCATTCCAGTTGACAGGACCCTAAAATGATCAAGAACATTGACATATGCGATCTGGCTTTCATGATGGGCACACAATGATACAAGTATCAGAAAAGCAATATGTATGACGGGACTATTTATGAGCAATGTCAGACATTCTATGGACTAGAGAAAGTCAGTCAAGAGAAAAACTGAGAACTGAGAAAAACAGATCTGGCTGGATTCTGGTAGTAAACAGGCAACCAATGTAGGGAGTGGAATGAACAGCCAGCCAGATTAGGGACTGTAGTGAAATGAATAGGCAACCCATGTAAGGAGATATTAGGCAGCCCATATAAGATCATGTACAAAATATTTCTAAGTCCATTCTTTCTTTATCAGTCAGTTAACTTACCATAAGTTAAAGATCACCTTTATGACCGGACTCGAGTTTAGTCAAATTCAAAATGATTTGAATATAGACTTTCTTCAACAAAGTAACTTTCGGTCCATCCCCATTGGATGAATTTGTTATGAACAAGTGTGAGTCTATTAGTCACAAAAACTATTCATCCAGATGGAACTGGTTTGGATTGCATCAGTAATTTCTAGCATATTCTCCACCTGAGTTGTTTACTCCAACTCTTGGCACTTACAAAAATATCATTATAAGCAATGCCCAAGGTCCAGTCACTTTGACATTTTACAATGTATATAATTAATCCTTAACTTTAGAAATAGAGATAGGCAAATTTACTCCGCTACACATCCTTTAACTAATGCAACATGGATGGCAAAGACTGACCATACCGTTCTATATTTAGCGTACCCCGCTGTCTCTCCCCTCGCTCTCTTTCGTTTTCTGTTTCGCTCTTTCTCGATTTTCTCTCTCTCTCCGTTTCTCCCTCTCTCTCGCTCACAATACTTTTTAATGCTTTTTGTTATGCACGGTATAAAACCTGACCGACAATGTTTTAAAAATACATTTATGGCTGTATTCATATTTTGTACCTGAAGCAGAATTTGGTTTGCGAGAGCAGCTATTTACTCAGAGAGAATTAGTAATCAATAAAAGAAAATTGCATGTCAAGCTGATGGGAAAACAAACCGTTAAGATGAATAAAATGAAATATACAGTTTACAAAAAAGAACGAAAAATAAAAGAGCAAAAATTCATCAAAAGACTACTCCATGCACACTCAAAAGTGTTTTAAAATATTTGTATGTGAGAGATAAAAGGTAAGAGATAGACAACTCTGAAGCTTTGTTTATTTAACTATTTATGATCACCTCCCCTTGTAAGATGAATAACAAGCATAAAGCACAAAATGCTCACATTCTGAATCTGTAAAACCATAGATACAGAGAGAGGGCGGGGGGTGGTGGGAAAGAGAATTAAGCAAAAATATGACGTACAGAATACCACAATCATTATAATGTATACCAACACAAACATACTCAAACTCATACACATACATTCACACATACACATGCATACATACACATTCACACATACACAAGCATACATATACATTCACACATACACAAGCATACATATACATTCACACATAAACAAGCATACATATACATTCACACATGCACAGCATACATATACATTCACACATACACAAGCATACATATACATTCACACATACACAAGCATACATATACATTCACACATAAACAAGCATACATATACATTCACACATACACAAGCATACATATACATTCACACATACACAAGCATACATATACATTCACACATACACAAGCATACATATACATTCACACATACACAATTATACCTATACATTCACACATACACAAGTATACAGGTCAGCAAGTCCAAAAGGCAAATTGTCACCAAACACTTATCCCTATTGCGCAAAGTAAACATTGTCTAACTATTGAACACTTACAGGAGCGTTTCGTCACGGTGATTTACTACTGATTATTTCGTGCCACAATTGCTTTTTCTGATAAAGTTTTTTATTTATCCCCAAATTTACGAGTATTTGTTTTCTTTTGTATATTATCTTTGTTTTCTTTTGTACGTTATCTTTGTTTTCGTATCAATGTCAGGTCGGGATTGGCGGTCTCATTGTAGCCGTTTGTAATTGTAATGTTTTAAATGTTGCTTAAACATAAACATTCGTGACACACGACAGTGCTGAAGTGAGTGGACATCTGGTTGGTCACGTCAGAGTTTTAAGCCCCCAAGCCACACTATCAATCATCGTCATCGTTGTTGTGCGTCCTATGGTGACCCACTACACTACACAACCGCCACCCCATCGCATAAATAAAATGCAATACTTCAACAAGAATTGATTAATAACCCGAAAACAGTTAAACAAATCTTTATATACTCAAAATCAATTACATAGCAAAGTCATTATGTACCTCAAGGACCATTATAAAAACAGAAGTCGGATATATAAAGCATTAACGTATGTACAAAGTCTTATTATTTCTTTACTTTCGTGTTCGTTGTCGTTTGTACTACTTTCATCAATATACCCTTATTTCATCCCCCAACAGCCCACACACACACACTCACACATATTTTTTTGTAAAAAATAGAGTCAAAGACCTGAGTAGTAATTAATTGCCTGGTTTCATTTCTATTGGCGCGGTTCCACAGATATTGATTTCATCCGGTGGTAAGCAACATCCATCATGACTCAGTTTCGCGGTGCTGAAGGTATCTGTTCGCGACACATACGTTTTTTATTTTTCTATTTGTTTTCTATTTCTATTTCTAAAGCACACTTCTATAATACAATAACATGCTTAGAGAAATACAAATTGGTGACGTTTTCTATTTATGTAAAGCACACTTCTATAATACTATAACAAGCTTAGAGAAATACAGATTGGTGACGTTTTCTATTTGTGTAAAACACACTTCTATAATACTATAACAAGCTTATAGAAATACAAATTGGTGACATATTTAACATATTGTCATAGACATTCATTAGGAAATCTCGCTCAAAATAATAGAGTTTTAATACTTGACAATTTGCAATGAAGTATCTAGCAAATACTTCCTTCTTGTTAGAAGTGATATATTGGGCATTATACAGTTGCAGAATATCTCTTTGAGATGTATTTGTCATTGTAAAATTGATCAGAAGACCAACATCCTTTTTATTTTAATTTGTTGTTGCTACTTTGTTATTGGTATTATTGCTGTTTCCTTTTCTTTAAAAATGTAATTAGCGATAAACGACTGTAGTCAGGTCAAGTAAATTATTGATTGAAGTCGCTGAAAGTCTCCGTTTTCCCCAATGGAACGTATTAATGTCGACAAATATTTGCTTGTGATAATATAATTTCTAGTTATTTTATTTTTCAATGTGGCACTTCAATGACGTCATCGCCGACGTATCGAAAACTGTCGAGGCTGAAACAGAATTACATCTTTCCTTCTCACTTGAGCCGTAACTGTATTTGTGGTTGGGGGGGGGGGGGGAAGGACAAGCTTGAATCGTCTATCTTTCTTTTTTTTTTCGGGGATGGGCACAAATCGTGACCTATTAACCGTCACATACATTATTACCGAACACTTTCCATAGCATTTGCCCATCAAGAGAAAAATGTTATAGGTAAAAATGACATAGGTTAGAAGACTTAAGGTTAAAAGAGTTGCAGGTAATATTTTACAGATTAATGTGGAACAAACAGGGCTAATTAAACTTGATCCGCAATTTTTATCGTAATATATCTTTAATAATAAGTTTATCTAGTTTAGTCGTGGGGGTTGTGTGTGTGGGGGGGAGTTAGATGGGGATGCTGGGTGGTCACTCTTCTCGAGCAGGATTTCCTGAAGGTATGTATTCTTGATCACATTATTCGGTCGAATATACCAATATATCTATATGAGTGTGAGTGTGTGTGTGTGTGTTTTAATTAATCATTGAATGTTAATGATGGCAACTAAAAATGTCATTCATCGGTGAAATTTGGATTATTTATTTAATATGAAATGCAGGTAAAATTTTAATAAGCACTGCCACTTTGAGTGTGTTTACTATTTCAAAATGCCTATAAACGAGTCCAACACAGTCTACAAGGATTTGTATTATTTTAAGTAGGCTATTTTTAGAGAAGAAGAAAACACGTATATGGTATATATGATATCATATATATCAGGCTTTAAATATTTACTGTTAACACGATAACTCCCAGAGGAATGAAACATGATTCAACACTCTTGTACTTCACAGGACTGGAGAGAAATGCACAGCTTACTGTTTTAGCTTGGTATGGAATTTGCCGACATTAGCATCGAGTAACACATACAACATGGTAACTTTGCAAGAGTGAAATGATCTGGTCACGTTTTGCCCGAGAAGAAACAGAGAGGAATGTGCGAGTAAGTGTGTGTGTGTGTGTGTGTGTGTGTGTGTGTGTGTGTGTGTGTGTGTGTGAATCATAATGAGAGGGACAATAAACGGAAAACAACGAGGAATGTGTATGTGTTTGTGTCTGTTTGTGTGTGTATCTGTGTGTGTGAACTCTGCGAGAGGAACAAGTAATAAAAAACAGCGAGAAGTGTGTGTGTGTGAATTGAAATGAGAAAAATGAGTAATGGATTGCTGGGTGGGAATGAGCAGAATAGTGAAGTAGCATAAAACAGATGTTCAATCTACTGACACGAGCTTACTTTCTACTTCATAAATTCACTCCCCCACTCAAACACAATCCGGCTTTTTAAAAGTTGTGTAAAAGAATTAAATAAAAAATAATTAAAATACAAACTATATAAAAGACAAAGAGAAAGATTATTAGAAGGCAGAGGCAGATGGCGTATTTTGTTATTTTTTCGCTCAGTGTTATGCATGTCTGCAGATATTAGACACAATGGTCTAGTCTTCAGCAGATAATGACCTCGCGTGGCTTCGGGCCTTCACTGCGAAGATTTTCATGACTTGTCTGCCCTTAAACCGCTGGGCTTAAGCTCTTTTGATACAATCAAGATGTCCTTATCAAGAATGTAGAAAATTGGAATTTAAAATTTATGCAACTCGAGTCCAGCAGCACCCTTTAAGAAAACTGTGTTCCTCCAAGACGCCGGTCTGCAATCAAGCACTTGTGCCTTGAAGGATACAGCGATAAGAAAATTGATCGTGTCTGCACTCTTTAAGAAGACAGTCGCCAGAAATGACCTTGTGGCCTTTGAACACGGTGAATAAATGAAGCACTAGTTGTTTAAAAACATAATTGAATAGAATATATATGTAATGACAAATCTATAATTAGCTTTCATGTCTGTTTAGAAATGGTTCTTTAATTAGATTTTACATTTCTATTCAAAACTTTTAATAGATTTTAGATTAGAGTTTTAATAGTATCTTACTATGTATCATTTTCACAAATTTTAAATCAATCCACTTAAAAGAAAAAAAATGATACATATGGATTACACGTCATACCGTGTGATGATATGAGAATGTGTGTGTGCGTGAGAGAGAGAAAGACAAAGAATGTGCTTGCGCGCGCGCGCGCGTGTGTGTGTGTGTGTGCATATAAACGTTATGCCTGCGTCACCCTGCATATATTTAGGGGTTTGGGATAAGGTTCCTAGTAGTCCTATCTAGCAAATGAGGACTTTTTTAATATTATAAATTTTAAAAATAGTAAGATTAAGAAATTAAAACTTTTTCCCCCCTATGAAATAGAGGCGTAGATTAAATTTTAAAAGCAATAAAACTATTATGGCTGTATTAATAATCTGTATAATACTATTATGACTGTATTAATAATATGTTTAAAAACTCTAATAAGCTTTATCCATCATTTTGATAACTTACTTGAAAGTTAATCTCTATCTTGAATATTTTAAGATCAGAAATCAGAGTGGCAATGTACCAAACGTAAAAGCATAACTTTTTCTCTAGCAATTTGTATCTTTCTGACATTTTATTCACTTTTATTAAACACTTTGTTTTGAGAAATTAACTTAGTATACAAATGAGAACTGTTTAGGGAAGTGTATCGTTCTACCTGCAAATTGCGATTGCAGAGTCCCAGACACATCTCTGGTGAAGAAGTATTTCTTTAATTTAAACTAAAATACCAAGTAGTCAGTCCTTTATTTGATCACACATACATAATTCTATCCATCTCAAGTTTGGGTATCAGCTCAACAAATTACAGAGTAGGTTAGTTGCCAGTCTGTAAAATGACTTTGCCTTTGTTTAATGAAAGAGAATGAATGAGATAAAAAAAACACGTCTCCATAGCAAGAACATTTCAGCCTTCATTCTCAACCTTTTCGATGTTAAATCCCTTAATACATTTATTCTAAAACAAGTTGATTATTATCTCCTTCGTTCTTAGAGAGCAGCAAAATAGCATTGTTTGTTTACGAGTAGACTGAAGAAAGAAATAGATGATGAAAAAACATGTCGCCTGACAACAGAAATAACCAGTACTGAGACCTTCTCCCAGTACCTACTTCAGAACAGTCAATTGTTCACTTGAGCTCTATCCAACTGGACAAATGTAGTTTAACAGTCAATTGTTCACTTGAGCTCTATCCAACTGGACAAATGTAGTTTAACAGCTACCATTACTGATCTCATCCCCAGGCATTGTACAAAAAGAACTCTCGGTCTGGACCTCACTCCATCAGTATAGTGCAAGAAATAGAAGATTTGAAGCAAGAAAATCTCATCCCCAGGCACTGTAAAAAAAAAAGAAAATCTCATCCCCAGGCACTGTACAAAAAGAAAATATCATCCTTCAATGTCTCTGGGACACGAGTTCTAGTTTCCCTGCATGGGTCGAAGGAATGGCCCACCTCCTGTAGAATGACCAGACAAAATGGCCCACCTCACCTAGACTGAGAAAATCAAATGGCTCACTTTACTGTAGGCTGACCAGACAAAATGACTTATCTCAGGTGGCTGACCAGACAAAATGACGCTGTGCACTTGCCGACGGTGGGGGCCAATAACCGAAGGAAAGTGTTACAAGCTTCAAAGCCTGTATTAGCATTTAACACCTGCCCTTCGTGGACCCTTTTACACCTGTCATAGATTTAATTCACCAGAAAGTGAAAGCCAAGTTAGGAATCAGATTAATAGGTGGCTTTTGAGAATAATAAGTTTTTCTGTTGGGGATTCAATTTTTACACATTCAAATGTGCATCATCATCCTAACGTACTAGTGATTGTTTCCGACAATTTTCCATTTCAGTTCTTTTGACAGGAAGTTATCCACTCTTATATATGCTATCAAGAATTTTATAATAACCCCACTGATAAGTAAATAACAACCTCACTATTATGTAAATAGCAACCCCACTAATATGTAAATAGATGCCCCACTAATACATAATTAGCAACCCACCAATACGTATATAACAACCCCACTAATAAATAAATGGCAACCTCACTAATACGTAATTTATACCCCACTAATACGTATATAGGAACCCCACTAATACGTAAATAGTAACCCCACTAATACGTAAATAGTAACCCCGCTATTACGTAAATAGCAACCTCACTATTACGTAAATAGCAACCCCATTATTACGTAAATAGCAACCCCACCAATACGTATATAGCAACCCCACTAATACGTAAATAGCAACCCCACTAAAAAATAAATAGCTACCTCACTAATGCGTAAATAGCAACACCAACACAGCGTAGTAATAAGCAAGAAAATATGATGTCACAAATACAGAAGCAAGAGTGTTGTTTTAATTGGATGAAGATGAGTAAAGGAAAAGGAAAAGAAAAACATAATACACTGGTCGTGAAGGACAAACGAGAAAGAAATTATTATTCCTAGGGAACAAGCTAGAAAAGCGCTATTCGCGAAGGACAAATAAGAATAACGCTATCTGTGAAGGGGAAGTAAGAAAGACAAACAAGAATAACGCTATCTGTGAAGGGAAAGTAACAAGAATAACGCTGTCTGTGAAGGGGAAGTAAGAAAGACGTTTTGACAGAAGAATAAGCAAGAAGAACGAAGCACATTCGTGAAAGGCAAGTTAAAATCATTATTCCTAAAGGACAAGTGAGAAAGATGATATTTGTTAAAGACAAACTGGAAAGACACTATTTGTAAAGGAAAAGCTGAAAAGACACTATTTGTTAAAGACAAGATGAAAAGACACTATTTGTTAAAGACAAACAAGAAAAGCAAAATTCATAAGAACTATTTGTTAAAGACAAGATGAAAAGACACTATTTGTTAAAGACAAGATGAAAAGACACTATTTGTTAAAGACAAGATGAAAAGACACTATTTGTTAAAGACAAGATGAAAAGACACTATTTGTTAAAGACAAGATGAAAAGACACTATTTGTTAAAGACAAGATGAAAAGACACTATTTGTTAAAGACAAGATGAATTACTGTTAAAGACAAACAAGAAAAGCAATATTCATAAGAAGAACTATTTGCGATGGGTAAACAAGGACAAATGAAACACGAAAATGTCATCGACTTTGACACGAGCTCTAAAGTTCCAGAATGACTTTTCAAGAAGGAAAAATAGTATTTTCTTCACGATTACAGTGTGTTACCTTGACTAATTATACTGTTTACAGATACTGCGAAAGTCTACAAAATTGCTGATGTATAGACACTGAAAGAGTGAACGAAGTGAGTGATGTGTGAGTTAGCGAACGAATAAAGCTTCAACAGATGAAAGTGGATAAGTGAATGGATCGAACTATGGAGCGTGAAAGTTAATGCAAGTTGGTGAATAAATGAACAAGAGAGCAAGTAAATGGATAAATGATTGAGCGAGTGACGTAGTTAGTCTAAGGCGTTAAGTAAGCGAGCAAGTGCAATAAGGTGAACGAGTCAAGAAATGAGCAAATACATAGATACGTGAATCAGTAAGTCAGAGGACAAATACAAAGAGTGAGCGTTTCAGTGAGTAACGCAGTGAATAAGTGAGCAAGTGACTAAACGAGCAATTGCAAGATTGCAAGGCATTTAGAGTAATTCTGGAGAATATTATATGCATGATGTGAATGGATGTTGTGTCTCTGATTGCTTAATGTGTGATAAAATTCAAATTTTAATAAGTATCTCTACACATTCAATTTCTCCTGCCATCATACGACAGGGTCTTTGTCTTTCGCGGTCTGGGAGTGACTAAGTCAAGCCCTAGGGTACATCACTAATTAACCTCCTTCCCCCAAGTGTTACTCGTCCAAGATAACTGGCCCTAGCTGAACTATTCTCGTCAGTCTAAGAGTCGTTGTCTCGGCCCTCACATTATCTCCCAATTCGATGACGGACCTACCCTAAGAAATGTGTCTTTAGACCGTCTTTGTCGTCGTTATTACGTCATTGGCTGAGCCCCCACCGTCATCTACACATTTACCCCTCTTTAGAAATAACGAGAGTGGATAGGTAAAATAATAACAATTTATTAAAAGAAAAGAACTGATTGTAATAAATCAGTTACAAATAGAATAACAATTAAATTACACTCAAGGCGAGATATCAGAGATTCAAAGCATACCACTCTAAGCTTTAAATTAGGAATATTAATCATGTGTTAATTCCCTAGAACAATTACTAGAAAATTATAGTCAGAAAATGAATAGTTTCAATTTGTTGCCTAGAACAATTACTAGGTCTTCAAATAATCAAGAAAATTATATCTTGTTATAATCACTATAAACTAGACTATAAGAAAAGAATCAGAATAAGAAATTACATGAAATCAAGTAACAATTACAGACATATGACACCAGCATAAGTATGCATTCACCTGATGTAATTTGTGATCGTTGTCTCCATCTACAGCCTGGCACTGTCGGTTGGTGTGCAATGCTGGCTACAGATGAACAAGCTTGGAAAAGTCTTTCATTTCACTCTTTGCTGGAATGTTCGAATATTCACAGTTTTCTTTGTCAGGAACTTGGTTACACATACACTGTTCTGGTATTGCACTTAAGTTAACTAAGTGTCCTGGATTACAGTTCCAATTCAAAAGGAATTCTTACACAAAAGTCAGCTATTTAAATTCGTTACACTTAATGCATGAGTCACTCATTACCCTGTTAGTTCATCCATTCATAGACTTCTCCACTTGGCAGAAACACCGTATTACTGGTGAATTTCACGTACCAATACTGATCTCTGAGAGACCTAGACAGTATTCTCAGGTCTGAAGAAATCACCCTTTCCATCACAGACCGTCTTGTCTGCGTCATGGGTAACCCACATGGCATTTCTGTATCTCTTTCCAAATACTTCTGGCTCGGGCGAAGTTTACTGCTTGCCTCCCTTTTTCCATTGTCTTCTTGACCAACAGGGTTTCTCACAGCAGTCTGGCAATGCTCAAGTGACAGTACTTTTAGACCAAGGTTTAATCAGGGCCAAGTCTCTAAGCTGAAGATAAAGCTGAAGCTCTTAGTGTAGATGGAATGTTGCCTGGTGGATCTTTTGACTTCCGCACACATCAGCTCATGTTTTACTACGTGTTAAGTCTGTAATTTTATTCTTGGTTCTCATTTGAATTTCATTACATGTGTTTGCTCGATACCAAGAATAACATTACAATTTCAAATCATTTTAAAAATACAAACATTTGCAAGAAAAAATACCATTTGTAATAAGTAGAAGTTGCGAATCATTATTTACAAAATATATTTACCATTTCAGACATGTCCTATTCTGCCCCAATCTCCAGAGAAAGTCTTACAGGACTCTGAGAATCTCATAGTGAAATTAAAATTCGCTCAGTCACCCTATTTAAGCATTTGGGTTTTTCAAGCACCTTCTTACCCTCTGGCGTGATTTATCCTTTTATCTTGGTCTTTTGTTAAATAGTCATGGCTGGCTAACTGTTCTAAGGGTAGGCGTTCCTAGCATTGTCTCGACTCTTAGCTGTTAACCACGCTGGGTCGAACCTCGCTGCCTGCTCCTGTGATAGGCGAGCGGTGATGTCATCAGAGCGCTCTTCACCGTGAGTGTCTGTGGAACACTCAGCTACGCGGATCGCCGCTATTCAATTTACATCCTTTTGTTCCTTTGTTCCCCACTGGACCAAAGTCGGCTATCCAAAACGGCTTACGAAGATTTATACGGCAAAGATTTAGAGTTAAATTTTGTCGTAATTGAAGAAAATAAAATTCAAAATAATTAGAATTTATATTAAATTTAGGTTAATGTAGTAATCTGCATTTTCGGCTTTACACATGATATACTCATTTGCATAAGCACAAACCAGATATCAGGGAAACATGTCGCTCGTAAAAGACCTCAAATCTTAAACTGCAATTTGGCAATCAGTAACTGTCACTGACTTCCGACTTGCGCACGCAAACTCTGAAACTGACTCTCCCTCTCTCTCACACTCACTCAAACACACACACACACACACACACACACACAATTAACAATCAATTTTGTTTTTAATTTTCGATATTGATTTGAACCGATGATGATGTTTGAGGTATTGTGGTATTGAGGTATTGTGGTATTGAGGTAGTATGAGTATATGATGAAGTTAATGAAGTGTCGACCTACAAAAACATTGCCACGCCCTTTAGCAGACTTACGTTAGTTTTATTATGATTAGTTTTTTCCTCCACAAATTCTAAACTGCATTTTCTCTACAAGAAGTTTTCTCCTTTTTCGATTTTGAATATTCAACGGATTTCTAGTCCAGACATCACTATTTGTGCACACACAGGATATCCATGCTTGTGTATCCCAGGCCTCTATTCATCTCATCATTATTCAGGTCACATTTAACTCTTCCAGTCTTAGCTGTAATGAATGGTGTTAAAATGCAATTAGCTTTCTTGCGGTCTTGCTGCTGAAGACGCCAAACTGATAAACGTCACCCTCTCGTCATTCATCAGTCCGGGTCCTCCCGCTTAACTGCATCCAACAAACTCTTGAATGCTGACCCTCCATCACCACCACCCACCACCATCACCAACCGCCCCCAATTGCTACACAGGACAGCTGGAAACAGATACTTGTATGTCAGTAAACGTACTACATCCTGCTAAGCCTTAAGTCTGTGCTAACTCTTAGTTAACTCCTTAGTCACTAAGACAAGTTATACTTTCTAGGGGAGACAATTCCAGCTAATAGAGAAGTGTAATACTAAAATTTACATGCACTTGCTCGTACAGCAGAAAACGAAATAAATAAATAATAACAAATGGAAGAAATTGATTGAAATATATTGTTTATAAAGACTCTCCTTTATATTTACTTTCATGGTGTTTCTTCCTTGTGTATCTCGAAATAAGATTCTAGTTACTAAAACCGGCCTTGTGTGTCTTGAAATAGGATTGTAGTTACTAATACGCCTTGTGTGTCTTGAAATAGGATTGTAGTTACTAATACACCTTGTGTATCTTGAAATAGGATTGTAGTTACTAAAACGCCTTGTGTGTCTCGAAATAGGATTCTAGTTACTAATAAGTCTTGTGTATCTTGAAATAGGATTCTAGTTACTAATACTCCTTTTGTGTCTCGAAATAGGATTCAAGTAAATAATATTCCTTATGCGTCTTGAAATAGGATTCAAGTAAATAATATTCCTTGTGCGTCTTGAAATAGGATTCAAGTAAATAATATTCCTTGTGCGTCTTGAAATAGGATTCAAGTAAATAATATTCCTTGTGCGTCTTGAAATAGGGTTTCTGGGAACAATCTGTGATGCTGTGTTTTCAACTTTCGAAGTTTCTTCAAGGCATAGTGGTAGAGAGAGAAGAGAGTTAATAGAAGAGAGAAAATAGTTTTCTTTTTATAGCGTCGTCAATGTGAAGCTTGCAAATAGCACTTATTTGCGTCCGCTCTAGACATGCTACTCTACCAGTAATCAACATGAGTTGGAGAGAGAGAGAGAGAGAGAGAGAGAGAGAGAGAGAGAGAGAGAGAGAGAGAGAGAGAGAGAGAGAGAGAGAGAGAGAGAGAGAGAGAGAGAAAGGGCAGTGGATTTAAATGACTGACTACATTTAATGGTATTGTCACTAATATTTAGTGTCTCTAGCAAAGAGTAGGATTTAGAAACTCGTTACAGAGTAACAAGTATTACTGTAGTTATAACCTAATTCTTTTGTAACTTATTACCCATCATCCAAGACTCATCATCAGACATCGTGTCTCAACACTAGACACTAGACAGAGTAAGCAAATTCAACGGGTTACTTGATTTAAATGACCGAGTGTCAGAGTACAAGTGATGAGACCCAAGATGGGATCTGATGACACTGGACAGGTGGCTTTGTGTACCTAATAATAAGGGCTAGTCTAAGAGGAGAGCCTTGTGGGACCCACACACAAACAGAGCCCTTTCAGACACAGTAACACAGACTGTCTGGGCTGGAATTTCTGCCATTCACTGATACAATTTATGTTTCTAGACAAACTATTTGAAACGAACCAAAGTAGTACCAGGAGGCCATATATAAGCTGGGGATGGTGGAGCGATAAATCATTTTCAATAGTGTTCAAATCCGCAGATAAATCAAATAAAAGGAGTACCGAAATCTTTCCATCCTCGAGACACGGTTACTAGCACATTTTTCTCAGCGTTCTCAGTCCTGTGAAAGGGCCGATAAGCTGACGGAAAATAACTGAAAAGATTATGGTGATTTAAGTAAAATGAAGAATGGTTACTTTACAAAAGGGGTTTTACCATAGCTAGTTTAAAAGTGACAGGAAAATGCCAGTAGAAGAGATATATGCACAATGTCCACGAGAGCACTTAGTAAAGTATTTCAACTCTTAGACAACAACGATGCTGAAATAGGGTCAGGACACGTGACTTTATGGGCAAGTGGCTAGTTTGTTTACAAAAAAATCATCACATGATATTTTAGCGGATGCTCTTTCACTGGTTGTGCGTGACGTCAGAGGTGGTTTACGCTGCCTCGCTCGCGTATAAGTAGGATGAAAACAGACTTCAAACGCAAAGGTACTTGAGAAGTCACAGACTTCAACGCAAAGGTACTTGAGAAGTCACAGACTTCAAACGCAAAGGTACTTGAGAAGTCACAGACGAAAAACCCACAATCTCATTTCTTGAGGTACCAGAAAACCAAAGACGCTACCGATTCTTTCTCCTGGAAAAATAGTTCTTATGCACGAACATAAAAATATGCTGACTGGCTTCTCATCTGCCTGTGTACTTTTCCTTAAAACTCATCAGAATTAATTTAGTCGTTATAAAATTCAATTACTATGTTCTCTGCCTTGACTGAACGGCAACACACTTCAGCTGCACCTTTAAATAAACGAAATTTCTGTTGCAAGTTTTTCTTATCAATTACGTACATATTCATACACAATCAAAATCATTTGAACAAAGGGGTATTTCATTATGCTACGAGAAATCTCTGAAATCATTACAAAAAAAGAACACTTTCACAGGGATTTAGACTTGCCACGTTAACTTCTACAATGTTCCCAAACAATCGCTTACACTTGTTAGTTACAAATAAATCAATGCTTAACCACATGGTATTTCTACTGGACAAAATAAACCTTAAAGATATCTTAGAATTGTAATTGAGTGGTCAAAGTTGTACATGTAAATGAAAATACATTACTACTGAGAAAGAAAAAAACACATGAAAATTACACTTCTATTTGACTGAAAGAAAAAAACATGAAAATTAAAAATTAAAAATGTATGACTTTGAATTTACTGACGAATGACGTTTACCACGCCGCGCGTCCAAAGCGGGGACTTTTCCGAAGAAAATGCGTTCTCTGCCAACACTTCAAAACAAGTGACAAAAATAGGGAATTCTTTCCAACGCGTCTCCTCTCTAACTCCTATCGGCCAGCTGCTGGCCAGCATGAGGCCATTGGTCAGCCATAGTTGGCTGCTCCATTACAGGTCCCCTAGAAGCGCTTCGCGCCATAGGTAATCCGGTTATCAGCATGAAATCGGTACTCCACAATTTTATCATAAAATATTTCATAAACAAAAATGTACATAAAAATAAGTGACAAACAAAGGAAGAGGTGAAAAATGTGTCACACCTGATTATTAGAATCATTATTTGTTGACTAATGTATTTATTAACCACAAGGATAATTATTTATTCTTTATTATAATGATTATGAAAATGTATTGAAGTATTGTAGGCAATGCATATAGAGGTAGAGAAGCTCTTGTTTCGTACATTTCTTAAGTACAGTTATAATCAGTTCCTTAATTTGATGTAGCACGTTTTTAAGCATAACATCCAATCTTACCAAGTATTTCCATCTCCCCCATGCAGTTACAAAACAAAAAAAAAATAATCAAAATCTATGGAACATATAAATTATGTTTGATTATCCACCGGTGTCTTTTGTCTTTTCTATCCAAAGTGCCATTTATGTATTATCCAAGGAAAAATTTAAGGCCAGTCTGCAAAGATATTTGTTTCCTTAAGAAACAAGGAAGTAATTCAAATTCATAAATGGTAAAATTAATGGTTCAAGCTAAAACAGTCTTACAAATAATTTTGGTATGATTTATTTTATTCATTTCTCCAGCGAAGCTGTATTTTCAATCGCGATTATCGAAAGAAAGTAGTCACACTCTGCAGTATGTATGCCCCTAGTATCACTGATAACTACAATGAATTAAAAACTGTAATTGTTCGTAATAAAGATGATAGTACAAAAAGGCAGCATTGCTCATGCACTGAACATCGGTATTTAAAAAAAATTAATAATTTATCTGTTTTGAAAAGATGGGTGTTAATAACAATTTTGTGTGTGAAATACGTACGAGTTTTGAGTACAAGCGTGGGTGTGGGTATGCGAATATGGGAAAGATCTATCAGTGGGTGAGTGGTTAATGTGTGTGAGGATTTGAGTGTGTCAGTGGGTGAGTGGTTAATGTGTGTGAGGATTTGAGTGTGTCAGTGGGTGAGTGGTTAATGTGTGTGAGGATTTGAGTGTGTCAGTGGGTGAGTGGTTAATGTGTGTGAGGATTTGAGTGTGTCAGTGGGTGAGTGGTTAATGTGTGTGAGGATTTGAGTGTGTCAGTGGGTGAGTGGTTAATGTGTGTGAGGATTTGAGTGTGTCAGTGGATGAGTGGTTAATGTGTGTGAGGATTTGAGTGTGTCAGTGGGTGAGTGGTTAATGTGTGTGAGGATTTGAGTGTGTCAGTGGGTGAGTGGTTAATGTGTGTGAGGATTTGAGTGTGTCAGTGGGTGAGTGGTTAATGTGTGTGAGGATTTGAGTGTGTCAGTGGATGAGTGGTTAATGTGTGTGAGGATTTGAGTGTGTCAGTGGGTGAGTGGTTAATGTGTGTGAGGATTTGAGTGTGTCAGTGGGTGAGTGGTTAATGTGTGTGAGGATTTGAGCGTGTATTGAAAAGCATAAAATCTAACAAGAAGTGTGTAAAGTTAACAACCTGCAAGGTCATGAATTTCGAAGCATTTTCAAAGCTTAAATGTTATCTCATGAAACACTCGATCGATAAATCATGAAATTGCAAAGGGTGCATTCCGTACACGAACGTATGAAGGAAGCCATCTTTTTTCGATGAGATCGGCCCTAACCCTTCAATGTGTTAGCCTGCGAGTTTTTGCTTCTCTGTATAAAGTTCACTTACAGGCAATCGCAGCTCTTGGTTACGTCTCAAACTGTCATTTACCATCTGTAAAATTACAAAATGATCAAAAGCAACATTTTTTGCGGGATGAGTTGTCATTTCTCGAACGATTAGTCAAGCTTCTTTTCGCTTTCTTCCTTTAGTTTACTTTTCTTTGTCTCCTTTTTTAGCCTCCTATTTCATCTCATTCATTTCCTTTTCTATTGTACTATTTTTATTGCGTGACTATAACGTTCCTGGATGCGTTATTATAGGTAGAATTTTAGTTCCGGGGCGAAGGGCATTATATCAGTAGAACTGAATGCATATCATATACCACTCTATATGTCTACACCACATACAGCGTGTTGTACACCAAACACCGCTTACAACAACGTCTACACCACAATCATCATATTGTACACCACATACAGCGTTGTGTATACCACAAACAGAATAGTGTACACCATACCACATACAATAGTATACACCATAAGCACGTAGTGTATACCATACACAGCGTAATGTACACCACACTCAAAGTAGTGTACACCTCACACAGCGTAATCTACACCACACTCTGTACACCTCACACAACGTAATGTACACCACACTCTGTACACCTAACACAACGTAGCGTACAGCACACACCAAATAGCTTACTCCTTAGACTTAGAGTATATTGGCCTGCCCAATGGAAGTTCTACTTTGAACACGCTAATATGGCTGCTTTACGTCACTTAGTTCACGAGTGTGTCTTAATCTTTATTGGCGCGCCAACATCTTTCTTTCTTTTCGTGTGCTTCTTGTGGTTGCAACCATAAAGGTTTGAAATTACTGCATCTTCAGAAACAGTGATTACAAGATAACGGGCGAAAACACTTATGGAAGATATGCGCACGATGCTGCATGAAGATGGACTGAGAAAATAAGTCGATTAACACCCCAAGCCATCGAGTGAATTGAAGCCCCACTTCGGCCTGACTGTAATGGAAGATTTGCTTCATTAATTGGGGTTTCTGCTTCAAACTTTCGCTGTTTCAGAACTTGGGCACAAGTCCATAGTGAGAAATTTATTTTCTGGACTGGAAATATCCCGCTATCTCACGGGTGGCAGACTGAGGGTAAGAGTAAGTGCTTTGAAGGATTTTCCGGGTGCAACCGAGTATGGGCCTACAACCTACTCTTTTCGATATGTAACTTGAAAATTATCTTAACGCCTCTTGCACACGGCACCCGATTTATCGTTTCATTCATTTTATCCGCTAGAAACTCAGACCACCACTTTGAGCTAAAGGTTGGTTGAGGATCACTCATACGTTGTACACTCAGATCGTGTAATTAAATGAACCTCAGTGACATAAGTGAGAGATCACTAGTGACTTGAGTGAGAGGTCACTAGTGACTTGAGTGGGAGGTCACTCAAATACTGTTTACGCTACACTTGTCAAATTTCAAGAGAGACCGTTTTTACGCGTTCAGTAGTATGTCACCCCCAAAAACCTCTTACAATAGTCTGGACACAAGAAGATTCTCCAAAACTCTCCACTAAAAGGAGTAAAACTTAGAAATACCCATAAAAACATCCTCGAAGACACCCCCATCTCACCCCCCGCACAACACTCAGCTCGTAGATTCCAATGAATCCACCTGTCGACCATAGCGCAACCAAACTACACATTATTAACAAACTCCCATTATCGAAGCGAACTATTTGCTTTCCTCGTGAAGTAAAATAAACATTTGCGTTTTCTGTATTATTGCCAGTTTTTACATACTTTAATTAATCCGACGTTATTAAGCCAGGAAATTAGTGCATTGTCCGAAATTAGAACTATAATAATTTCTTCCTTTTTTTATTCTTACCCAGTGCAATTACTTTCTTTTTATTTCTATAAATTATTATCATATTTATTTTTTTCTTTGAATAAAAGAGGTAAATGTAATCATTGAATCAAAATCAGCAATTTTTTTACATAGCATTCCCTTTTTTTAAATTACAGAAATACAATCTATTTATTTACAGATGACTTTTCTTTGTATTATTAAACTTCAAGTAATATATTTTCCCACCTGCCTGTCTGTAGGTAGGTAGGTAGGTAGATAGATAGATAGATAGATAGATAGATAGATAGATAGATAGATAGATAGATAGATAGATAGATAGATAGATAGATAGATAGGTAGATAGATAGATAGATAGATAGATAGATAGATAGATAGATAGATAGATAGATAGATAGATAGATAGATAGATAGATAGATAGATAGATAGATAGATAGATAGATAGATAGATAGATAGTGTGACAAATATTTTTCATCTTTCGCTTATTTGTCACTTTATTATATATATTTATTTTGAATGAACATTTATATGTTAAAATGTAGTGCATTTGTATTCGTTAGTAATGTAATATAGACATGTTTAAAGTAGACATCATGCTCTGATCATAAAATATTTGGTGAAGTAAATTTTCCTGTCCCTATTTCTAAACTTAATTATTATACAATTTGTTAAATGTCAACGTGACATGACATTTGGGTAACGTGCATGATGCTATTTTTGTAAGTACCAGAATCAAAATAACAGCTCAGGTAAAGAATATGCTAGAACTTGCTGATGCTACCCAACCCAGTTCCAAGCAGATAAGTGGATTTTTCTGAGTAATGGGAGAACATTCTTCAGCGTATCTTGCAACTGCTGTGAAAGTGGTTGTGGAGGTTTTGTGCGTACTTTTAGTGAGCTGTTCGATTAGAAAACTTTTGAATTGATCGACAAAGCCATGAGTAAAAAGTACTTCAGGTGTCATAATCTGTGAGTGAAGTGAAGTTCAGGTATCATAAAGCCGTAAGTGAATTGAAGTTCAGGCATCATAAAGCCGTAAGTGAATTGAAGTTCAGGTATCATAAAGCCGTGAGTGAAGTGAAGTTCAGGTATCATAAAGCCGTAAGTCAGGGGTCTCAAACTCGCGGCCCGCGGGCCAATTGCGGCCCGCCAGACGATATTTTGTGGCCCCCACTTGATATTAAAGTTAAGTGATAGTGCGGCCCACACGTTTTTCTCATGCACCTTGGGAGTTTTATAGTTTTTGTCACTAGGGCTACCATACATCAGGATCTGCCATTTCCCAGCATGTAAGGCACTCATGGATTCTGGCACACCATTCAGTGGAGAGAAGTATGTTGATGCCATTGTAAAGTTGCAGGAAGATTTTGATCACAGGTTTGCAGATTTCAAGAAACACAGAACCACCTTTCAAATATTTGCTGACCCTTTCTTCAATGTAGAAGATGTCCCTCCTGTGCTTCAAATGGATCTAATTGACATAAGTGTAATTCTGAACTCAAAGCCAAGTTCAGGGAGATGAGTGGAAAAGCAAACAAGCTTGGACAGTTTTTGAGAGAATTGCCCCTTCCCTTCCCTGAGCTTTCCAGGATGTTCAAGCGGACCAAGTGCCTTTTGGGGAGCACCTATCTGTGTGAATAGCTCTTCTCCACCATGAACTTGAATAAGTCAAAATTCAAGGACAAACTTACTGATGAGCATCTTCAAGCCATACTGAGGGTCACAGTGGCTTCCTCCCTGAAGCCAATGTGTCTGAGCTGTGTAAGAGGAAGTGTTGCCAGGTCTCTGGCAGCAGGGAATAATGATGCGGCCCAGCTTCACCCAGATTCTACTTCCAGTGGCCCCCACGCAAAATGAGTTTGAGACCCCTGCCGTAAGTGAATTGAAGTTCAGGTATCATAAAGCCGTAAGTGAATTGAAGTTCAGGTATCATAAAGCCGTAAGTGAATTGAAGTTCAGGTATCATAAAGTGAAAAGTAAACGCTCTTCTCATAATGAAAACTTATGACTGGGTGGGGTTGTGGGGAATATTCCCTCTGTGATCAAGATAGTGCCAAATTAAATTAAATTCGCAAGATCTTACTGAGTGCAAGTCAAATGCTTGAATTTTATCCATAATTCTGAATTCTCCTTATCGAATACTTTATACACGTTGTAGAGAAGTAAAGTATTACTTTATACACGTTGTTGAGAAGTAAAGTATTGAATACTTTATACATGTTGTAGAGAAGTATTGAATACTTTATACATGTTGTAGAGAAGTAAAGTATTGAATACTTTATACATGTTGTAGAAAAGTATTGAATACTTTATACATGTTGTAGAGAAGTATTGAATACTTTATACATGCTTTAGAGAAGTATTGAATACTTTATACATGTTGTAGAGAAGTAAAGTATTTCAAAAATCTAAACAGGATAATATTCCCCAAGGTATAGAGATTATTTAAAGTTCATAAATTGAATAGGTATGAAAATTATTTTATTATGTCTTGAAATATTTAAAACTTTTTCTCCCTATTGAATCTTTTATTGTGTGTGTATATGCACATAAGTGCGTGAGCGCGCGCACACACACACACACGTATATATAAATATATCTTATATATAAGATATATCCTTTCACACACAGTTGTAACATTTCGTTATGCATATCTGGAAATAGTTAATAGTGTATTACTATAAGAATATACATATTTTGAACTTGATAAAGAACTTTCATACATCATTGGGTACAGTACAATAAAATAAAAATAAAGGATTTTTTTTTTTGGAATTAGATTTGTTTCCTTACTTAACCCAGACAAACACTTTTGGAGTCAGAAACGCAAGGTGTCACTGAGTCTAGAGTGTGGTCATTTGCCTGAAGTCATTCAAGTGCTAATGAACCCGCATGGAAGGGACAGAACTCTGTGTGCATTCAGGCCGCCAATTAGATCCCTCACAGCGTCCGAATGGAGAAAAACAAGCAGGAAACAACAAATGGAGATTGAAAGAAGTGTATGTGTGTATGTGTGTGTGTGTGTGTGTGTGTGTATGTGCGTGCGTGCGTGCGTGCGTGTTTGCAAGTAGATTTCATCGTGCGCAATTGAAATGACTAGCCGGTCCACAAAGCTATACGACTGGAAGTTTCTAATTATTCGTGGAGAGAGAGAGAATGGAGAGAACTCGTGACAAGCAAATTCAATCCATTGGAATCTATGATGTTATACGATTTCAAAAGAGCACACATCTGCATTGATTTTACAGGCTTTTAAAATAAACTGTAAATGTCACATTTTAAGTTCCATCTACTGAAAATTGTTTTCCGAGAATCAAAACAGTCTGAAGCTGCATAACACAGAGCAGGAATGGGGGAGATGGGGTGGGGGTCAGAATAAAAGAGATAAAACAAGGCAGAAAGAAAAAAGGTGGAGAAAATATTATTTCTTCATTTTTAAATCAGACAAGAGAGGAAGAAATGGAGAAATATGTAGGAAAAGAGAGAGACGGCAAAAAGAAAGGTAAAGAAAGGACAGAGTGAGACAAAGTAAAGACGTGACATGTAGATAAGGAGTTAAATAAAAGAAAAGGCAGCATTAGACAAGGGAATGAGAGAAGGTAACAGAAAAGGAGATAGAAACATAAAGAAAGACAAGGGGAAAGGAGAGGAGAAATATGGAGAAAAAAATGGAAGACTGAAAAGGGGGGAGAGAGAAAAGGGAAATAGAGAAACAGGAAAGGGGGAGTATAAACAAGGGAGATTACAGAGAGAGAGAGAGAGAGAGAGAGAGAACAGAGCAGAGTGGGGGCAAACAGATATATATATGTGGTAGAAAGAATGAGAGAAGAAGAGAGAAATGGAAGACATACAACAAGCAAGAGACTCAGAAGAAGAAGAATCAGAGAGACTAGAGGACAGGAAAAATATTTGAAGAAAAGTTGATCTTCTCAGGATTTTCTTTCTTGTTTTCTTCTTGTCAGCTCTCAAAGTCTCCAATACGAAAGCAATACAAGACATCTTACTCATGGCATCTGGAAACCTACAAGCATAATTCGGTGTCTGGAACATACCAGCAAATCCTAGCGTCTGGAAGCAAGAGCATATATATCTTGGCGTGACCTTTTGAACATTCTCTGCTCTTCAGTTTTATTTGCACATGTTCGCATTGTGTTACCTTCTTTACCATCTTTCTATTTTCATTATTCTACCTTTTCTCAATGTGTGTGTCTCTGTTTCGTTTGCTCTTCCTTCCTTCCTTCCTCTTTTACAAACTTCCTTCCCTCCTTTCTTTCTTTACATTAATTCTGTTCTTGTTATCTCTCTTATTTAATTTTTTCTTTCCTTTTGTTCCTGAATATTTTTACCTCTACTTCTTCTCCGTCTTTCTTTATTCTTTACTTTCTCCTTTCTTGCCTTTGTCACTTTGTTTATTTATTCTTTCTTTAATACTTTCTTTCTTTTTTCTTTCAATATTTTCGGTTGGTTATGAGTGTAGCTGTTTTTATTTAAATTTTTTTAATATGTCAAAATTCGTTAATTCCGGAAGTGAGGTTTTATATAATAAATATTAAGATAAGGATATTATAACATAATAATATCTGGAAGAAATAAACACGTTTTTGCTCACTAGACCCACTTGATTTCTTGAAATAAAAGTTAGCACTGTTAGTTCACTTCGCGTTTGCATCTACAGTGTTTGTTAGTGTGGATGCATGAGTATAACTGTTTGTTTGAGTGGTCAGTATTCATGTATAAGGGTCTGTGCATCCGCATACACTTAAGATTAGCGAAAAGATGTTTTAAATGATAAAAATATTTTATATTCTTATCTTTAAATAATGATTTTGACATCGTTGTATTATAAGAGGGACAACCTGTGTACATATTTTTTTTAAAATGCACTTATTCTCTCCCTTATTCATTTTCTAACTGCCAAAAATAATTATATAAAATTGTAAAATAATAACAGTGTTTTAAAAAATTAATGGGCGATAAATAAACAGGTTTCTAATATTTGAATACATTTACAAAATATATATTATTATAACTACAAACTGCTAAAACGTTGTAATTTTATGGTAGTTGCCATGAATGTATTTATGTGTATGCATGCATGTGTGTGTGTGTGTGTGTGTGTGTGTGTGTGTGTGTGTGTGTGTGTGAGAGAGAGAGAGAGAGAGAGAGAGAGAGAGAGAGAGATTAGTGCGCTATTTTTCCCCTGCAAAACGAAAAGCATAATAAATAAAAACTGGTGTATGGTGTTAAGTGCAAGTTATTTCCTGGTGTTTCGTGTTAAGTGCAAGTTATTGACTGATATCCATGTTTAGTGCAAGTTATTGACTGGTATTTCGTATCTAGTGCAAGTCATCTGCATTAAATAAACGATACTTCAGCATAGTTATCTTGATAATAGTTTCCTGCACTTTGCTAAGAGTGATATATCAGTATAAATTAAAGAAACTTGATAAGTATAACGGGAAGCTTCAACAGTTGTGCCATAAAACTATACCAGAATGGCTTATTATACAATGAAAGTCAAACATTATATATAACATTTTTAATTAAAAGGCCAAGAGCTGTGAATAATAAATATACAAGTAGGTCTTATTGCTCACAGGCACTCTACGAAAGCCTGGTGAAGTTTGACAGAGAAGTTAAATATGCAAATTGTGTTATTGTTATTCAGCTGAAAAAGAAATTCACAATATTAGCAACTGTACATTTTAAAATA
The DNA here is from genome assembly GCA_028829895.1 of Sinotaia quadrata. Classification (NCBI taxonomy): domain Eukaryota; kingdom Metazoa; phylum Mollusca; class Gastropoda; order Architaenioglossa; family Viviparidae; genus Sinotaia; species Sinotaia quadrata. The sequence continues at coordinate 55,214,872 of CM054178.1, read as the reverse complement.
TTGACATTTATTTTATGGTCACAATTACAGCAAAATTGTAAATCTATTTATATAAAGTGGAATTCAAAATTTACAAGATAACTACCGAACAATTGTAAGCGATGTTGTTTGATTGATTGATTGATGGATGAATGGATGGATGGATGGATGGATGGATGGATGGATGGATGGATGGATGGATGGATAGATAGATGGATGGATAAGTGGAGGAAAAGAAATTAGAATAGATTATGATAGATGAGAAGGGATAACGTTGAATTTATAATTGATTCACTGATTGATTGACTAATCGATTGACTGATTGAATAATTCACTGATTGATTGACAGATTAACTGACAAATTTATTAATTGATTTGCGTTAAAGAAGATGATAATGATGCGGACGAACCCATAAAGTGCACTTACATTCTGAAGGTAAAAATCCCATTAACAGATCATCATCAAGTGCACTTAATTACATATTCAAACTAAAAATTCCATCAACAGATTAAAAAGAAATCAGCATAATTTAAATTATCCGGATATATTCCAAGATATAAATGTTAATATCGCATTTACTGTCACTAATTTATAATGAACTGAAAGATAATTTCTACAGAATCATTTAATGTTATTAATTGCAACATAATAAGTTTCTTAATTTAAATTGATGATAAATAAATAAATGGGAGAGTTGTCCGATAATGCGCACGAATTTAGGAATATCATTCGCTCAGAACAAAACTCCACTAATTTCGAAGACTATGTTGGACATTAAGAGGAAAATATCTAATATATTCGTCCAAATTATGATCAATGTCAGAAACTTTTTCAAATCCAAGAGGCACAAGACTTATAAGTCCCATGAACATAGTTTTCTCCCTTGGCAAAACTTTCCCTTCCCATTCTTTGAAGTTTGGTTCTCGTAGGCTGTTCGTTGTTTTCAGTAGCTTCAGCATCTCGGCACAAGTGCTTCTGATGGACGCCTTCAAATCTCGCTGTCTCTCGGTCTCGCAGCGCGCGGGAATCAGCGAGAGCGGAACGCATATATTCACTTCCACCTGCATCAGCATGGTGCGCAAAAATTCTAAAGTGGAAAGGTAGTTCTTTATGTGTTGCATGCCTGAGACATTAGTTCCCATGGCAACTGTCATGTTCGTTTGGAACTCCTTTAGGTTTGCCACCTTGTCTACTTTCTCTGGAAGCGCTTTTTTGACCGCTAGGAGAAACTCACTCAGGTGCATCTCGAAGTCTCCCTCCATGCTGCGAGCATCCACGACCTTCTGAGAAAATGTTTTCTGGAATTCCAAAACTTGTTTTAGAATTTCCACATCACGAGCTGCACAATGAAAAGGTTTCGCTGATACATTGGCGTAAAAATTTTAATTGGATGGATGGATGGATTGATAGGTGGGTGGTTGGGTGGATGGATGGATGGATAGATAGATAGGTCGGTAGATATTCCAATAAATTTAATTTACATCTTTACTGTGAACATAAATACAATCCCTTCAATCTCAACCATAATTAATATATGAGCAATGGACAAACGTAATTTATTAACCTAAGGGCCCATAACTCTTGGACTTATGTGGTACAATTGGTACAATACCTACTGGGAAACCTAAACCCATTATTCAGTTCTTTCTGTATAAACTTAAGTATTGTGTTGTCTCATTATTTGTCCACACGTGTTATCAGTCCATGTATGTTATTTTCATGTCTGTCGCAATTGTATGTAACACAGTAAGCGATATGTACAAAGACTAATACTTTGGCTTGGCTAGCGTGATTAGTTTGAGACCCTTTTCTGTTTGATTTTTTCTTTTACCAACAGTTCAAGGATTAGTTCTAAAGAAAAATAATTGACAGTTTGAGTTTACGCTAGGTTATTATCACCTAAATCAGTTTTAGACAATATGAAAACATTAATTAGTAAAAGTAATTGCAAGTTAAGAGACTATAGACCATGGGACGCAACTCCTACTAGCAACTCTCTTGTATGAGGAGGAAGACCTCTGAGATCGCCTGACAGCCAGCACAAATAGAGTACTATCTTTGCAGTCTTAAAAGACAGAGGGCGGTCCATTAATTTTGCCACGCAAACGTGGGAAGGGGTGGCCGGGTGGAAATTGTGTGCTATGATATGAAAGTAGGAAAGGACGGGTGCAAAAATTGTGGCATCACACTTCGATTTTAATGTGCTTTACATTTTTTACAATTTGTTTTGTCGTTCGGCTTTGTTTTGCGATCAAAGATTTGTTCGTTTTTATTGAATTGTACTCTATGCAGTGCTTGCATGTAAACACATCCACTATCACCAACAGCAAGATATGAGCTAGCCTATAGCTTTTACATTTATCTACACTATCACCCAAAACAAGATATGAGCTAGCCTATAGCTTTTACATTTATCTACACTATCACCCAAAACATGATATGAGCTAGCCTATAGTTTTTACATTTATCTACAAATTATTTGGAAAAAATAATATTTTTCTCTTATAAAGAACTTGTCTGATAAGTGCAGCCTCTACTGGACAATAAGAACTAAAATATTCGCAATCATTGAAGAATACTTTTAAAAGTAAGGTATACAATTATTACTTTATAAAAAAACACAATTGTTTTGACTATAAACAAAACTTGAATATTTTTTTTAAAAATTAAGAATATAGTTGCACCATTAAACATTAACAGTTTCACAAGTTGCAATGGAAGTTCATTTTCAATCTCTGTCAATTGTAATGTTATTAAATCTATTCACTTATTCAGTACAGAAGCAATTATAACTAGCTTTTCTCTTGTCCTTATAGTCTATAAATAGACGAAAGAAGGGATTATGATATGCAAAATTGCCATTGTCATTACGTAACAAATGTATACGTCGACACAAAATCGTAAATTTAAGATGTGTATCTTGAACATGGACATCCAAATTTTGAGTGGAACACGTCAAGACTGAATACATGAATAATTTCGACACAGAACTGTTGGTAAGGTTTTTTTGTGGTTGTTCTTTTTTCTTTGTGGAAAACGTCGAATAGGCAATGCTCGCGACTACTATATTGTAAGAAAAATGCTCTATGGTGTAAGCAAATATTACTTACTGACACTTATTTTTAAATTAGTTGCGAAATGCTCTATGGTGTAAGAAAAAATTACTGACACTTATTTTTAAATTAGTTGCGAAATGCTCTAAGAACTACAGGCTATATAAGTCAATGTCCTGTCTACTAATGACTGTTTATTTAATCGAAAAAACTTCGCCCATAGTTAAGTTCTTTTTTATTCTGTCGTGCTCCCCATCCAATATTACCACTGAAAGATTTATTGTAGGGAGTGAAGGCAAAATTGTTGCCCGAATCAGTTGCAGATAAGTACTTACACCTTGTCTCAATGTCGATTTTTTCCTGCTTCAATTTTGTAATCTCTTCCCGACATGCATCAATTTCGTCTTTCCACATGCGCACGCGCACGGACAACTTCCGCACACCCAGAGCATTCAGTAAAGATTTGTCCACGAATATAGATTGGAACAAGAGAGACAGCGCCTTGTTTTCGTACTGTTTCCACAGCTCTTCCAAAGCCGAACTGGTGTCGAATGTCACGGACAGAATATTACCTGTCACAGAGATAAAAATAGCATCATTTTTAACGATCAGTGGCCAGCTCCTTCAAAGTAATTAGTTTGCTCTTTTGTTTCGTTATTGATGCTGATCAATAGTACAATGAACTTTTGAAAGTATTCTTTCTTAAAAGTGTTCTTTCTTAAAAGTATTCTTTCTTAATACTTACGAAAACTTGACACCTGGTTAAAACTAAATACCAATAAATTACTGGCCAAACAATCCAAAAGTAATTAGTAATTGTCATTTTTCCTGCATTAAAAACAAATTCGTAGATTAAACTTGTAAATCATATTCTCAAAGAATTTCGTATTTCTAACCCAAGAGTTAAATATCTTAGGCAGTTCCGGTTTGAATGCACTCAATTGCACTCATTTTGAAGTACGATCAAATGCTAACAAGCCTGTGAACAGCTAACGTATGTTCAACTTCATAGGTTTAGTTTCAAATAGAAATGTAAAAGTAAATGGATACCTTATATGCATAGTACAACTATGATCTTCATACATTATAATAAAACCAATATAACGTTATAAGAAATATGAAGTAAATGAATAACTTACATGCATATTGCAACTATATTCTTTGTACATTATAGTAAAATCAATATAACTGTCACGGAGGGCGACCTGTTTCACCCCCTTCTACCAGCTCTCCTGCCCTCCACCTCAAACTCACCTCAAGGCTGTGGGGATCCCCCAGAGGCAGACCAAGACTGAGAACAATGTGAAGATGAAAGGACTATTGCGGCTTTTGGGGTGAGTGTGAGCAAAACACACACACACACACACACACACACACACACACACACCAGCAGTTAGTAGTCGTCGTGCTTTCTCTAGCTGTTGTTATTATTAAAACTAATATAGTTTTCTCCACAGCTTGTTTAAATACTCATTGTTCACTTATTTTTTGTGTTAGTAATTAAGATTTAAATGAGAGTGTGAGCACGTTGTCCCACTTTTCCTTTTTCTCTCTAACCATCTGATTGAGTGTGTGTGACACTGTTCAGTGGCACAATGATAAATGATGTATAAAAGGAGAACATTAATGTTTCATTCCCAGTATGGCAACTTGTTACAGATTGCAACTAATGGAAAGGCTGCTTGCTCATCCATCTTCTCTTAACTTTGTAATTGATGACCAAGCCAAAAGGAAAGGCCCACATCAATCATCATGTCTGTATTTTCTGGTCTGTATCTAAGTCACATGCCAAGCCATGAGCCTAATTCAATGATGCTGTCTTCAAGCTGACCAACTGGTTTTCCTCTGATCAAGATAAGTTGAAAATACAAGAGACTCAAAAGAAAATGTCATTACTTTACCAAACATTGCCTTAAGCCATATATTGTGCATAAACTCCTTATAGTGATAACATTGGCATTACTTTACCAAACATTGCCTTAAGCCATACATTGTGCATAAACTCCTTATAGTGATAACATTGCTATTACTTTACCAATTATTGCCATAGGCCGTACATTGTGCATAAACTCCTAATAGTGATAACATTACCATTACTTTACCAAACATTGCCTTAAGCCATACATTGTGCATAAACTCCTTATAGTGATAACATTGCTATTACTTTACCAAACATTGCCTTAAGCCATACATTGTGCATAAACTCCTTATAGTGATAACATTGCTATTACTTTACCAAATATTGCCATAGGCCATACATTGTGCATAAACTCCTTATAGTGATAACATTGCTATTACTTTACCAAATATTGCCATAGGCCGTACATTGTGCATAAACTCCTTATAGTGATAACATTGCTATTACTTTACCAAATATTGCCATAGGCCATACATTGTGCATAAATCCTTATAGTGATGAAACTATAGAGAGGCATTTATTTCCAGCAGAATATATTCACTACATCATTTCCCTTTTTTTGTTTAACTTTATTTTCCTTTATTAAATTTGTTTACATTTTTCAGTTCCACTTTCCATGTATCGTCTCGTTACGTCATATATGAACTAGTTATAGGGACAGCATGCACCATGGGAGTCCGGGGTCTCCGAGCTAGTTATCGATTAATTAAGAAGCAGTTTCTCTTTGCATTTTCTGTTTTAATAGTTCGTTTAAGGGGAGATATTTGCTTGAAGTTAACTGACCTAATTCCAATCTGAATAAACAGAGCTGCTCTTAATAATACAACGCAAATTAATTTTGAAAATAGATCTAGTTCTTCAAACAAGATGTATAGCTTATAGACATAAACTTTGAGCAAGCTGATTGAAATGCTTTTACCTAGAATGCTATTGATGAAAAGGTCATACAGGCTTTGCTATGCAATGCTATGCAAACACTAATATATAGTAATTATCATTATCAGTCAACCACAAGCGTACGCATAATAGTCACGAGACTGGTATATTAAAAATGAAAAAGTGCCAAATGGAAGAGTGGAGAACGAAATTAATTATTTTAAAGTATTATTGTCACTTATCTTCATAACTTCAACATTTAAAATCTACTGACAAAGTCACACTGAAGAGAACGATAAATATTCACTCCTTCAGCATCTTGTAAAACTGATCCACGGAATAAGCGGGTAGATGAAGAGTTTCACCAGTTAAAACTTGCTCTAAATGCTCTCTCTCTCTCTCTCTCTCTCTCATGCGCGCGCACACACACAGACACACTTTCTTTCTCCGTCATTCTCTCATTATCTCTTTCTTCACCACACACACACACACACACACACACACACACACACACTAGTTTATTGTTGTTTTAATACATCAGCCACAAAGGGCTGCATTTATGTGTTGCTAACTTGTGGTGTGTCTGCCAATTGCAACACAATTTTATTGTTTTTGTTTAAGTCAAGGTTGAGGAATATTGTGTGGGTGGACTACTAGTGGACTTATGGACTCAACCTTAATACCATGCATGTCCTTGAGCAAAAGGCATAGCGATTATGCAAGTTATTCCAACGTTAGCGGAGAATGCAACCAGCTTGTGGCTGATGGACAGAAGGATATTATGTGCTGCCTTAGTTTTATAAATGAGTTTTCTATTTCAACTGGCAAAATTTAAAGTACGAATGATGTGTGATTTTTTAAAACTTTTTAAAAAGTTTCTGATGAGTCAGTGGATTTTAGGACTTTCTAATTTCCTTTATTCTTGTTTTTATGTGTGACACGTGAATATAATTTAATATTGAATATAATTTATTGAGTTGTAGTGAATCTTTTCAGACCTATATGTTATTTATTTTTATATATACCACCCTCTGACTGAAGTGAAGTTGATCATCAGTTTAGTTCTTTTAAGAATTATGGGTCAAGGTTCTTTAACATATATGAGTCTGTGTAGGTGTATGGAAATAAAGAATGGCTGTCATATCCAGATGCAGAGGTTATTTAATGAGGTCAAGTTCCAAAGGTCTGATGAGGCACGTGTCACTGGTATTTTGGATGGGGATAGTATACTGAGGATATTAAAAGAACTGAAGACTAATGGAAGATATCCCAAAATGTAGTCAACTTATCCAACAAATCGAGAGAATTTTAACTTTGCTTTCATATCAGATCCCCTACTTGAGAAATGAAATAATGATATTATGGCAGAAACACTGTATGGTAAATAATCGGAACTGATACTTCCGAATTTTGAAGAGATACATACAACTTTATGTAGTCAACAGCCACTAGTTAGCTGATTTAAGACTGCTGTTTGACACAAGAATAGAACTGACAATTAAGATTGGAAGAGCTTAGCTGTAATATAGCTACCGACGTTTAGATAAGCAGTAGGTAAAAAACATGACCATTGTGGAGGGGGATGGGGGGGGGGGGATTTGCGATGAGTTTATATTCCGCAGTATTACTTTGTCTCAGTCACCATCACCATAGTATTCCAAAGGGGTGGTTTTAGCCGGGCAGAGTTAGTGATCTACATGAGCACTGTTTGACAGAATATGTCTCAGTGATCAGTGTGTGAACAAGTATACGTCTGACACATGTATTCTTAACACCTTCATCTTAAGTCAGGTCACGTCATTCAGTGTGCAACCATGTGTAACCATGCATGGCGTATATTCAAAACATACATGCAGGCATGTTTAAACTTGTAAACCATGTCAGACTACACATTCATTGTGCAGTCAAACTTAACCATGCATAGCGTGGTATTCTAAACGTGTAAACTATGTCAGACTACACACTCATTGTGCAGTCAAACTTAACCATGCATAGTGGTATTCTAAACGTGTAAATCATCAGAGGGATTCTATCAAACAGTGTGTATGGTCTGTATGCACACGTGTATCTGCCGAGTAATTCAGATTCAACCATTCAAAACTGTAATCACTTTTAATGTAGGCCTCCATAGATTGGTTTCTTTTTTACAAATTATTAATTTTCTAATATTTTCTCCTTCTTTTCTTTTACTCTCTTTCTGTTTCTTTTTTCCTTTTATTTTCATTCTTTCTTCTTTTATTATTTTTCACTTTCTTTCCTTCTTTTTCCTTTCACCATTTAATCTTTTTCAGCTCTGTCTCTTATTATCTACAACTTTCTTTCTTTCTTTCTTTCTTCCTTTTTTCCTTTATTTCTCTCTTCTTATTTTTTCTTTCATTTTAAATACATTTTCTTCTTTCTCTTCATGTTTTCTTTCTTCCATGATTGTTTTATTCTTACTTTATTTGACACGACGCCACCCTAGTTACTGGTTATGGTGATTATTATTATTAATCATCAATAACTGACTACAAGTGATGAGAATCGTAATCTATTTTATGGATAATATTCCAGAAAACACCACTCATCTCTCTCCCTTTCCATATATGAAGGCACTGTAAACGTTTTCTCTCTTCCACAACATTAAAGACAAGCATTTGCTTTCACACAATATTTCCGTATATTGAAATCTTCTTACCAAAGGAAAAGATAAATTCGTCTTTAATCTATATTTAGCGAGCCCCCATCCACCCACGGTTATCAATATATGTAAGAAGATCAAAATGTTTAACAAAAGAAATATTAAATCAACAATCAATTATGCATACAACATATACAATGAAAACATTATTTGACATTAATATTTCCATAAAACCACGTTCGAATAATTTTAGTGCTTACACAGTCTTATATGTTAACACATAATTCAGCAGATTAGTGTCAATATAACTCACAGGATCATTCTTATCAACCAAGAGAATGGAGTTATAGAGAGATAAGCGATAATAGTTTGTACATAATCTTGTCAAGATGATGCCGCAATAGTCTTTCGCATGCATTCATAACATTGTCACAAGTTTATTGCTCTCAGTGGAATTGTCAATTCTTTACATGATCCTCTAGCATGCTGAAGAATGTTCCAAGAGCTGATGTTTTCTCAAGATTAATCTGGGCTCTCCTTCGCCATATTAGTTCCCTCAAGCAGAAGAACAATATGGCAATTCAGGTGATTACACTTAAACACACTGGGGAAGAGATTTCTCTAATCTACCAAAGTCCTAGCAGTTTCTACATCAATAAACTGGGAAATTCTAGAAATTCCCGAAATTTTATAATAAAAGGCTGCTTCTTTCCTGTAAAATATAATCAGGGAACAAACGCTAAGTTTTCCAGTGTATTTATCTCTAACTCCATTCTCTCTTACATTCAAGTCTCAACTTACAGTTTCCTGCAACAGTATTTATTAGCCTGATACACGCATACAGCATAATAATTTGTGAACATGTTCACTAGAAGCAATGTCATGTGTGTAACATATAACATACAAACATTATAATTCACAATTGTAGAAATAATAGCCTACTCACATAATACATCTCCTTATAAAACACAAGTATAATAAATCAATAGTGCAAAATGCACAAAATATTTCTAAGTCCATTCTCTCCCAATCAATCATTTAACCCACTATTAAACTAATGGCCACCTTTCATGACCAGACTTCTGCCACACCAAATCCAAAGTGATTAGAAAATAAAATTATTTCAGCAAGTAGTTTGTTGATCTCAGCCCTTTGGCTGGTCTCGTTCTTATAAATCGTAACCACTGAATAATAAAAACTATGCATCCACATAAAAGCAGTTTAGATTATATCAGCAAGCTCTACCACATTCTCTTCATGAGTTGTTTACTCCACCTCTGTCACTTACAAAAAGTGCCATCAAAAGCAGTGCCCATGATCGGGTCACGTTGACTTTGGCAACAAAGATATAATTTTTAAGTATAGAAATAGGGATAGGCAAATTTACTCCACCACACTTTCACAATTAATTTCTTTATTTTTTCTATCGTTTATTCATTTATTACTGATTTTGATTGGTTAATTGTGTGAGTGACTGACTGAATGATGATTTGATGGTGCTTACCTACATTTTAGATCTTACCATGTCGAAATTCCTCTAGAATAACATCCCTGAAAAAACCGCGCTTTTCCAGTTCACCTTTGACCTTAATGAGGTTACAGGCGGACATCTTCTCTTCCAGTTTGGCATTCATGTCAATCATTTTCAGATGTTCAGATCCATAAGCGTGCACGTCAGCAACAACTACTTCATCCACATCCACATAAATACCGACCTCACCTGTAAAATAGTTTTACAAAGCAATTGGTAAAATTATCATTTCTATCTATCCATCAATCTATCTATAGCTAGCTAGCTAACTGTCTGTCTATCTATATGTTCATCCTTACAACTTTCACTTTCTCTCTACCTGTGGGAGTGAGCTAAGCACTCACTTATTTCGATTATTGACAAGAGAAGTTCCGTAGTTGCTGTTTTGTTTGTAATTATTTATTTTCTAGCCATCAATCATAATTCTCATCAGCGTTCTAATATGGCGTGATTAATGCTTTCCGTTCTAATATAACGTGATTAATGCTTTCCATTCTAATATGACGTGATTAATGCTTTCCGTTCGCAAAATTAATTACTGAAATGCACACCATATATACAGAAAGAAACAACAGTTGAATTTAACAAAAATTAACAAAAATACCTCACCTAATAGATGGGTTTAATTCTTATATGTTATTTTTATATTGTCTTTCTGTTCAGAACAATCTTCGTACTGTCTATAGCCCACGTGAAACGTCCTCGGATGAAAATAAATCACTGTAAATTATAACCTGCCGCAACTGTAGTATAAAAAGTAAACTTGTCTCAAAAAATGTTGGGCGAAAGTTAAAGCTGCCACAACTAGAATGTAAATAGCAAGGTCCATCATCTGAAAATTCTTTTGGCGAAATTTAAAGCTACGAGAAATTCCAATAAATATAACTACATTAAAACTATAATACCAGGAACAGTGTCCATTATTTCAACAACAAAAAAATCATTGACATAATTTTCATTTGCTATCTATTAATCTATATTAATCTAGGCTATTAATAGTATCGTCTGTCAAATGACAAACACCTGTATTGAAGATTTAAGAAATGTATTTTACTGCAAAGTGGCAATTCTACTTCTCATCCTGATAGCGGCGTGTTATCTCATGCGTGTACATATAATGAGTTAATGACTCCGGCACAGAATTATAAATATATTTTTTTACGTTGCTTGTGCTTTTAAACTCGCTGCATAACTATCTGCCAAGATCAAAAGAAAGCATTTGAAAATGTTTTGAAACGCCAGGCACATTAGAAAGTAGCACTCTGAAATTTGAAACCTCATAGTCACATAAGTCTAATTTAAATTTGTTAAACTTAATCTAAGAAACATTTCACTGCTTACGGTTAAGTTTAAAATCGTCATAAACAAAATATCTGTTGGTTGATTGGTTTATTTGTTTTTCTGACGATTGAAGGGAGATTACAATAAATGCCAAGATACGTTTTACGTTGTATCGTAATGTCTCATTAATTTAAGTGCATTTAGAGGAATTGTTTAAGTCATCAGTTTATCTTGAAATCTTCTAGTAATACCAGCAACCATTGCGCGAAGTGATTCAGTAATAAATACACAGGCTCAGTGAAACACGTGTGTCAAGCCAAAGTCATGCAGTAATAAATACAAAGGCTCAGTGAAATATGTGTCAAGTCTAAGTCATGCAGTAATTAATACACGGACATAGACATATACGTGTCACAGCAAAGTCTATCTGTAATATGTGCTTAGACACTGTGAATTTAAATTGTATTGTAATACGTTCTTAGCATTGGATTCTGACTGTGACATCAAAGTCATTCAGTAAATAGTACACAAACAGTCCATTTCATATTTGTCTGATAAGCTAAAGTCATTCAGTAAATAGTACACAAACAGTCCATTTCATATTTGTCTGATAAGCTAAAGTCATTCAGTAAATAGTACACAAACAGTCCACTTCATATTTGTCTGATAAGCTAAAGTCATTCAGGAAATAGTACACGAACAGTCTATTTCATTGTGAGTGTGTGTGTGTGTGTGTGTGTGTGTGTTCACAAAAGTAACTAAAACTATCAATAACAGCCAAACTGCCAGAAATATTGTCACTTTTCCCATAGCCGGAAGGTAAACATAAAGTCAATAATTATCTTCGTCATCGCCAAATGTGATTGTGCGCGTGTATGTGTGTATGTGTATGTGCTTGTGAGCGGGGTCATTTCTACCACTTTTATCACTTTACACCAGTCTTTGTTAGCCTTTTACAAACTGAAAATAATAGCAATTCACAGACCTTTTAAATGTCTTATATTAAGCGTTAAATCTTTAACCCAATGCGCTTGCAAAATGACAAAAAAACAAGTGTTGCGCCTTTCAAAGAGATATACAGTCCTGGGCAGGAGTAATTTTGTACACAGCGCATTGGCAAAACTCCTTTCTTCAACAACACTTGCAGTGCATTTAATGTCCCGGTTTCTTTGTGTGGTTGTTTTTGTGTTTTTCCCCTATAACTAAACAATATCCTCTTCTGCCTGCCGTCATAAACCATTTCTTGCGAAAGTAATGCACTGCCCGACTCTTGTGGCTTGCCATCGATTAGCGCTTTGCCTTTCTTCTCCGGAGAGCTCGGGCCGAGAATAATAGTCGCAATAGCTTATCACGCAAAACACTTCGATCTACAATAATATTTCATTTTCTTTTTGAAACTGACAACGAATGCTCGTTAACACTTTAAGTATAGATTCTCCCGTTCCTCTGTTGGCTTCTTTATCCTTCATTTACTTCATTTTCAAGAAAAGTGCAATTTATTTTCTCGCAATTTCTTTCGTCAGCTGCGGCAAACTGCAACAAATCGCGCCAATAACTATATAAATCCGACACAAAGGCAAAATACGGGCAGTGGGATTTAGGTATATTAAGAAAGCATTTTGGAATTCGTATAGTTTATTCTGTCATTGTGGTGATCTCTAAGGGTAAAAGATTTTGAGTCGAGTTAAATGGTTAAAGGATTTTCACAAGACAAGAAAAAAAGTGAAGAAAAGAAAATTATATCGGTTCAAAGATTTTCTAAGTTGTGTATTGCCGCAAGCTTTAATTGTCAACAATTCTTTAAGTCAATGTTTCCTGTATCTGTGAGCTAATATGTTTTAGTTTTTTTAAAAAAATTTTATTTAGTCCTTTCGGGTAGAGAAAGATATTGATGACTTGAACGTGCTTGTGCCTGGAAATGGAGTCAGAGAACATTATGGGTTAATGGGAACATACAACATTTAATGAAGGAATTGAGTGAGAGAATATTATGGGTTAACAGGATCATACAACATTTAATGACGGAATGGGAAAATCAACTAATATAATAATAAAGCATCAACTTAACATCCGTGTCTCCTTAACTACATATAGCGAGTGCATATTGAGTTTACAGTCTCTCTCTCTCTCTCTCTCTCTCTCTCTCTCTCTCTCTCTCTCTCTCTCTCTCTCTCTCTCTCCCTCTCTCTCTGGATATCTTTGTCTTTGTTTTTGTCTTTGTTTTTTGTTTTTATCTTTGCTTTTGATTTTGTTTTTGTCTTTGTTTTTGTTTTGTCTTTGCTTTTGTCTGTTTTTGTTTCTGTCTTTGTCTTTGTCTTTGTCTTTGTCTTTGTCTTTGTCTTTGTCTTTGTCTTTGTCTTTGTTTTTGTCTTTGTCTTTGTCTTTGTCTTTGTTTTTGTTTTTGTTTCTCTCTTTGTCTTTGTCTTTGTCTTTGTCTTTGTCTTTGTCTTTGTCTTTGCCTTTGTCTTTGTCTTTGTTTTTGTTTTTGTTTCTGTCTTTGTCTTTGTCCTTGTTTTTTTTTTTGTCTTTATGTTTAGTCTTTGTTTTGTCTTTTCTTTTATCTTTGTTTTTGTTTTGTCTTTACTTTTGTCTTTGTTTTTGCCTTTGCTTTTGTCTTTGTTTTTGTTTTGTGTTTACTTTTGTCTTTGTTTTTCTTTTGTCTTTGTTTTTGTCTTTGTTCTTGTTTCTCTCTTTGTCTTTGTTTTTGTCCTTGTCCTTGTCCTTGTCCTTGTCCTTGTCCTTGTCCTTGTCCTTGTCCTTGTCCTTGTCTTTGTCCTTGTCCTTGTCCTTGTCCTTGTCTTTGTCATTGTCCTTGTCATTGACTTTGTTTTTGTCTTTGTCTTTGGTTTTTATTTGTTTTTTCTTTTTTTTCGTCTTTGTCTTTATCCTTCTCTCTCTCTCTCTCTCTCTCTCTCTCTCTCTCTTTCTCTCTCTCTCCATTTCTTTCAATCCCTTTTTATCCCTCTCAGACTTTTACTTTTACTCGTTCTCTCTTTCTTCTTTCTCTCCACAATTTTTATCTTCTTAGAGTCTTTCCTTCTAAAATTTGTGTTTTTCTCTATTTTATAATTATTGGAAATTTTGGAAAATTGAAAATTGTTTGTAAATGTGAACTAGCTCAGTCTCTTAAATTGTATAGGCATATGCCTTGAAGAATATGTATTCTGTATGTATGCATGTATAAATAGATGTATATAGGTCTATATATACATATGTCTTTATATAGATCTATGTATTTGTATGTATGTACTATGTAAGTATACATTTATGTAACTGTATGTGTTAGAAGAAGTCTAGGCAAATTATGCCTGTTTTAATTAACTAAAGATTTTCATTTTTTTTTTTTGATTAACTATCTTTATTAATAAGTCGTTTCGTTTGTTTTCCTTTTTCTTCGATAATGACCAATGTGCCGTTCTTGGCCTTGAACTGTGGTGCAATACTTGTTGTCGTGTACAAGGTCATTCGGCCTTCATGCGTGAATGGTTAAAGTGAAGGGTGGTGGAAGCCGCTTGCTAAGCCGGACATTTGATGACCAGATATAGAGATATGTTTTCCGTCAATGACGTAGGTTAAATATCCAGAAGTTGTGGGCATGTGAAATTCTATAAATAGGGCTGGGATGCGTTATAGGGTTTATTCACGAGGAAACAACGCCTAATTTTCAAAGGTCGAGTTAGTTCTGTGGATGAAGATTTTAGCCTGACATCACTTTAGAGAAAAGGTAAAACATATCAAATTCTCAAACTATTAATGTATTAAGAATGCTGTAGAAATAGTTATGTATTTTTATTTGATTTTGTATAAATTATTGCCATTCTCTCACGACATTCTGTGGCATATATATATATATGATGGCCAATATGAGGTGCAGCATACCTCTAGTCTATTATATAGAATGCACAGTATGAGATCCAGCATACCTCTAGTCTATTATAAAGAATGCACAGTATGAGATCCAGCATACCTCTAGTCTATTATATAGAATGCACAGTATGAGACCCAGCATGCCTCTAGTCTATTATATAGAATGCCCAATATGAGGCGCAGCATACCTCTGATGGTGATCCAGTAGAAAATCCTATCACTGACGGGAGATCCAGTCTGTAACTGTTACACGTATTCTGCATATTTACCTCTACCAAAGGCAACTTTTCATTGTGTTTAGTGGTCTCCATTGTTTTTAAATTCCACACAGCCTGTGTGACTGACATTTCATTGTGTTTAGTGGTCTCCATTGTTTTTAAATCCCACACAACCTGTGTGACTGATATTTAATAGTTTATCACTGTGAGAAATCTCCCTACTACACCCCTACTAGTATATTGCACTGTGACTCATGTCCTAGTGGTGACACTGGGAACAGATCACTTAACTCCTTCGACATTGTGACTGCACCTTAAGTCTTACAAATAGTGATCGAACCCTAACTGAGTTGTGACTCATGTCTACAATCATACTGAACAGTGACACGCAACATAAATCTTACTTAAACTGTGACACATATATCTGGTATGTGTGATTCGTATCCTATTAAGGCTTTCTGATCTGTTACTCGTGGCCTAAGTCTTACTGGAATGGAGCTCGTTTCCGGATAAGTCTTACTGGAATGGAGCTCATTTCCGGATAAGTCTTACTGGAATGGAGCTCGTTTCCGGATAAGTCTTATTGGAATGGAGCTCATTTTCGGATAAATCTTATTGGAATGTGACGTGCCTTACATCTGACTGAATTGTGACTTACACCTACATTTTATGGATTAGTGACTCATATCCTTTGTCATACTGCTGAAGCGAGACACATCTGTGACTCCTTTCCAATACGCTCTACCTTCGAAAGGTCGGCAGTGTCAGGCTGCTGTGACCCGTGACTCGTGTCTCCATAAAAACAGTCAACACAACTGTAGTTCACTTCCAACATAAGTGAAAAAACATGGGCAGATGTCACACTCCTTGGAGTCGTGTCTAGTTTACATCAAACAATATGACACCAAATGTAGCTCACGGACTACACATTTATTACAGTGACTCACATAAATTGCTTTACAGTGGTTACTCGTCTTTCATGCTTAAGGTCAACAGTAAAATAATGTCGCTTGTCGTGCCGTAGTTCGTTGTTTATGTGCTTGTTATGTGAAGACTTGTCTGTCACTGCCCTTTGCTTTATATTTCGGGTTTATTTGTTTGCTGCTGTTTTACTACTTCTTTGCTGTTGAGGTTTATTTCATGGGTTGTTGCTGTTTTACTACTTCTTTGCTATTGAGGTTTATTTCATGGGTTGTTGCTGTTTTGCTACTTCTTTGCTGTTGAGGTTTATTTCTTGGGTTGTTGCTGTTTTGTTACTTCTTTGCTGTTGAGGTTTATTTCTTGGGTTGTTGCTGTTTTACTACTTCTTTGCTGTTGAGGTTTATTTCTTGGGTTGTTGCTGTTTTACTACTTCTTTGCTGTTGAGGTTTATTTCATGGGTTGTTGCTGTTTTACTACTTGTTTGCTGTTGATGTTTATTTCTTGGGTTGTTGCTGTTTTGCTACTTCTTTGCTGTTGAGGTTTATTTCATGGGTTGTTGCTTTTTGCTACTTCTTTGCTGTTGAGGTTTATTTCTTGGTTTGTTGCTGTTTTGCTACTTCTTTGCTGTTGAGGTTTATTTGTTGGTTAGTTGCTGTTTTACTACTTCTTTGCTGTTGAGGTTTATTTCATGGGTTGTTGCTGTTTTACTACTTGTTTGCTGTTGAGGTTTATTTGTTTGTTGCTGTTTTGCTACTTCTTTGCTGTTGAGGTTTATTTCATGGGTTGTTGCTGTTTTGCTACTTGTTTGCTATTGGGGCTTCATTATTTGTTGTTGTTGAGATTTGATTGCTGCAGTTTTACTACGTGTTTGCTGTTGAGGTTTGTTGTTTGTTGCAGTTGTAGTACTTGTTTGCTGTTGAGGTTTGTTGTTTGTTGCAGTTATAGTACTTGTTTGCTTTTGAGGTTTGTTGTTTGTTGCAGTTGTAGTACTTGTTTGCTGTTGAGGTTTGTTGTTTGTTGCAGCTGTAGTACGTGTTTGCTACTGAGATTTGATTCTTTGGTTTGTTCGTTTGCTTTAAAACATTCGAGTTCTTTTAGGTAAAACTTTTCAAACGACAACAATAAAGTAATTTTATTTCTTAAATGTCAGGATTTCGTAGAGATAAACAGACCTCAACCTGAAAACAATAATTTACATTTAACACCGCAAGGCAAAAGGAATTCACTGTTCTTGCTCAACTAATGTAATGACGACTGAATCAATCTTTTGCCGAACAGATCTAAAAACCGCAGATCTCGCTCAACACGCAAATGCACTCATAAAAGTCAGTCACATGCACGCCTGCGCTCATAAACACACATGAGTATTCTTATAAACAACAAAACACACACACACTCGCACACTCGCAATATTTCTTGTTTGTCCTGTAGGCTGACAATAAAAGTTTGAATACAATTAACTAGGATTATTCTAACTCCGAAATCATTTGTTTTTATTTCGTGTGCGTGCGTGCATGATTGTGTGTGTGTGTGTGTGTGCGTGCGTGCGTGTGTGTGTGTGTATGTGTGTGTGCATTACCGCTTTATTACAAAGATGGCGAGAGACTTTATTTACCTCAAGGAAAAATCTCAGTTTCTAAGCGCATAGTCATTAGATTATTGCTTGTAACATATAAATTACTACCCTGGCATAGGAAGATCAATTGTTCTTGGCATTAATTGAAGGGTTCGCGACTCCGCTCCCTGCCGGTACGTAGCAGACGAGAATTACACTCGAGTTAATCTTAGGGCGTTAACACCTAATCCCAAGTGGTCCCTGTAGTACTGATAACATAATTGGAGACGGTTCACTTCCAATTTAAAAACTTGAGCACTCACTGGTAAAGGGCCGCAAGCCCGTAGAGCTACAGCGTTTTATCAAGTCAATGAGCAGTTTAGACATCGAATCTTTTCTTTTAAATATAAACAACCCAAACAAATACATTAATACTCAAACAGTGTGCCTCATGTTATCCCTCCTCCCCAGGTTAAGCAGAAGTGAGTATGAGAAATCAAGCGACTAGCTTTCAAGTTTTCTGTAGCTTGACTGTGAGTAAAAATGGCAGAAATTATTCCACGCGTGACCGGCCACACTGAACGAACAACCACATTTTAACATCACTATCTCTATCTCGCGGTCGCCTATGTTATTTATTATCGTAGGAATTATTTCCTTCCACGCTAATCGTCAAAATATTGCAATGCTAGTTATCCAACAGCCACTTTGTGCTGGCGCCGGTAATGCGAGGTTCCATCTCGTATGCCATACTGGCTACGTTAATTTCCCGTCTGAACTACGTCTGTAAAATACCATTTGTTAGAAAAACTTCTACTAACTTCTACTTCTGTCTGAACTACGTCTGTAAAATACCATTTGTTAGAAAAACTTCTACTAACTTCTACTTCTGTCTGAACTACGTCTGTAAAATACCATTTGTTAGATAAACTTCTACTTCTGTCTGAACTACGTCTGTAAAATGCCATTTGTTAGAAAAACTTCTACTAACTTCTACTTCTGTCTGAACTACGTCTGTAAAATGCCATTTGTTAGATAAACTTCTACTTCTGTCTGAACTACGTCTGTAAAATACCATTTGTTAGAAAAACTTCTACTAACTTCTACTTCTGTCTGAACTACGTCCGTAAAATACCATTTGTTAGATAAACTTCTACTTCTGTCTGAACTACGTCTGTAAAATACCATTTGTTAGATAAACTTCTACTTCTGTCTGAACTACGTCTGTAAAATACCATTTGTTAGATAAACTTCTACTAACTTCTACTTCTGGTTCTTCTCTTCCATAGTGAGCGTCTGAAGCATTTTAAATTCCATTCTCTGAAATCCGACAATATTTTTAAACCATCCAATCTAATTGCTTATAATCAAATGTAACGATAGAACAAAAGTACTTCACACGACAATAACACTTCTCTATCGACGTCACATGAAAATAATAACGACAATAACCCTTCTCTATCGACGTCACATGAAAATAATAACGACAATAACACTTGTCTATCGACGTCACACGACAATAACACTTCTCTATCGGCGTCACATGAAAATAATAACGACAATAACACTTGTCTATCGGGGCCACATAAAAATAACACTTGTCTATCGAAGTCATAAGTACGACCCACAGCAGGAAAGATTAAATTCTATTTAAACTACTAACATTAAATTCCACCTTTACTAGAAATAGCTAGATTCCATTTGCCTCGGGACAAATTATGACAAATTCCAACTGTCACTTACCTGGCTTTCGAGCGAAGAACGGCCTTGAGTGGTCCTTGGTGTCCTTTCTCTCGTCTTCCATTGTCGTCTGCTTCGTGTGAGTGCAATAATCAACAAAAACCCGTTCTCTCGACGTATGATCCCTGAATAACGAAAGCAAAAACTGTTTAAAATAAAATTCCACTGACTTGTTGGCAGCTATTTACATATTGTAAACGTCAATTTTTTAAAAATCGAATTCCTTAGTAAGGAGAATGCCAGGTGAGGAATTAAGACCTATAGTCAGTCAAAAGACAGTGTCAACCAATCAAAAAGGGTCTTTGAAAACATAAATTTTGTTAATTCATAAAGTTTGTTCAGTGGATTGGCATAGTACAAACTGTTCTCCAGTCAAGTGACTACATTTCGTTGTAGGAAATCATATAACTTCACTGACTGGGGGCAATGGATTAGGGCAGGCAAATGAAAATATAGAATACAGTGTTGATATTGCTCAATACAGTTTTCTTGGTGTAAAATTATAAAGAATAAAATAGAAAATATCAGCGAGTGCAAGCTTTAGTATTCTATAATAATGTTAGTAAATGCTTCATTTAGAAGAGTACTGTTTTATTGTGTTTGAATGTGTGTCTGTTGCTTGGTGTCTGCGTGTGTACAGTAATAATAAGTAATATTAGTGGTGACATTACAGCGCTTAATTTTGGCTTCATTATTAAATAAATCTTAATGCCTTATAAAATTAATCAAACAGACTTCATTATTAAATATAAGTCTTAATGCCTCATAAAATTAATCAAACAGACCTCAGTATCGACTAAGTCTTAAGGCCTTATAAAACTAATCAAACAGTTTTTAGTATCAACAAAGTCTTAATGTTTTATAAAATTAATCAAACAGTCTGTACGGCCCGAGACGTCACGCACAAAATTACACTCTGGAAACAAATAATGAGATATCGTGTGTGAAGACTAATTTTGCAAGTGTAAATAAATGTATATTCGCTAAATTTACACAAATTAAAAAGAGGGGTGTAAAAAGAAAAAGAACAACAACAAATTCCTCGATGATTTTTTAAATTCAGAATTATTATTATTTTTTTTTGCTATACTTTGGGGGTTTTTTTTTACCGGCTTTTGCATGAAATAAATATACTCTCGAATTTATTAAGCTAAATGTTTTGGTATTTTTAATTTTCGTTAAATATCAGTTCATACATGCTTCTAAAATTGTTGTAATTTACTTTATGTCTCTGTCTCAGTCACTTGTTTCTTTGAATGTTTTCCTATGCTAAATTTTGTTTCAACAAACGTTTCATACAATATTAATTGTATATGATTAACAACTTATTTACATTACATGTACATAATAAATCAGCCACGATTTCTGCATGCCGAAGTATACAATTTCGCTGACTAGTTCGATAGTTCTGAGACTGGTACAGACATTTGAAAATGTGTTCAATTTTGCATCGTGAAAAATGTTAAGTGCTTATTTTATTTCAAACATTTTCGTGACCGATGGTTTCTGACAGCAATTACGTCTGAATTCTTTTGCACGTCAGGCGATCGCATTCCTTACTGAGTTTACCTGTTGAGTCGAAAGTGTTCCTCTGTGAATGGAGGGAACTCTTTATTCGATAATTACGTTCAACGTAAGTTATAAAGAAATTTGTTTATCGTTTTTTGCTTTAGATTTGTTTCCGTTAAACCCATGCATGACATCATCCGTAATGCAGATTGTCTTATGACGTCATTTCTAGCCACAAAAACAGCTTCCATAGTATTTAAATATATTTTTCTTTCTGTCAAGGTCAGAATATTTATTATCTCTGAATTCCAACTATAACTTCTTATAATAACGGTATGCATCGGGGAGAGGTGTTTGGGTGTGAGTGGTATGTGTGTAACTGGATATCAATTTCAATGTGAGGTATGTGAGTGGAGAGGGAAAGGGGAGAGAAGAGGAGGATTCTGGGGTGGGATTCTGTATTTATCAGATAATTGAAACAATATTCCTCTATCTACTGTTTCCATAAACTCGGGTCTTAATTGAAGTGAATTGTTGGTGTTGCTTTTCACCGGTAACTATAGACGCCCTTTACACACTTTGGCACGTAGTAACAGGCCAGTACTGTCACTTATGCTCGTTGTTTGACAGATCTTGTCGCGCTCCAGTCTTTCACCTCCGGCACGAAGAAGGGGGGGGGGGGAAAGAAATACTCAAAGGTTTCTCAACCGCTGAGTGCCTCGATTACTGACTAGTGAGTCATGTGGCTTGAGTAAGTAATTTGTTATACAGCGCTAGCTGTCAGCTTGATCTACAGCACTGAGCAATGTCGGATAATCAGCGTCTTTCAACGACTTGGCGTTATTAAAGTCGTCCTTTAAAACGGCTTGCCGTCTAATGCATTATTAAAGTCGTCCTTTAAAACGGCTTGCCGTCTTACGCGTTATTAAAGTCGTCCTTTAAAACGGCTTGCCGTCTAATGCATTATTAAAGTCGTCCTTTAAAACGGCTTGCCGTCTAGTGCATTATTAAAGTCATCCTTCAACCAGCTTGTCTTTTTATGCGTTATTAAAGCCGTCCTTAAACCGGCTATGAGGATCGAACTATGAGTGACTCAGTTTTTTTGGTTTTTATAAAAAAAGTTTTGCTCTTGAATATATTTGCTCTAAACGGGTGTCAAAAAATCAATTTTGTTAACGTAAGACCCTTCAGTGTTTTTGTTTTTTTTACAAAACCCATACACCTAATTGCATAGATTTTTTTAAAAATTAACAAAACGAGTCTTGCAATAAACGAAATCAATCGATGATGATGACGATGATGGTGATGAAGATGACAGCGTTCAAGAGTACTCAAGCACGACTGTATAGGCCTACATGAGTTCAAGAGTACTCAGCACGACTGTATACACAAGTTCAATAGAACACAAGCATGACTGTATACACAAGTGAAAACAAACTATGTTGTCTTATCAATTTATGAACTGTCCGTACAACGTAACGCACGTGTGTTTCTGTATGATGTGACCTATGGTGACCCAACAGAACAGGTCATGAACTGAATCATTTATCTCTTATCTTTCTCTTTTCCAGCTCTTTGAAAAGAACTCTAAACCTTAAATAGAGATTGTTTCCTCGAAGTACTCATTGTATGTCTGTATGAGATAGACTTGAATATTTATTTAGTAGTATATATACTTGACTGTTTCAAAACTTAATTGTATTTACTATGAAAATGTTATTTCTATAATAAATCTTTATTTTTGTTAATTCCTTCTTATGCATGTTAATTGATATGTCTGGAGAGTCAGTGGTGGGTGGGGGCATGATGAGTCAATGATTGGTTAGTAAGTTGATAAATTACATTACTCCTTTAGTAAGAAGTTCCACCTGCGAACAGATAAATTTTGTATCGATAGTATGTTTACTTATAGTGGTATATGAATGTGGAATTCATATGGGAAAACAGATCCAAAATTAAGATTTAACCACTGATCGATGATTTATGCATTATTAAATAAGGTATTCATAATAATAATCATAACAGAGGCAGAACATATTATACCGCCACAACCTTCTTACACATATTGATAACCTTATGTTGGAAAAAGAAAGTGGGTGGATGGGGGCCCGCCTGCGAAACTTGTGAAAATTGGACGTGGAACGCAAATCAGTCACAGAGTGCACGTTCTCTCTCTCTCTCTCTCTCTCTCTCTCTCTCTCACACACACACACACACACACACACACACACACACACACACACACACACACTTTATATATTAGCACACACAAATGCACGCGCCCATAGACATACAGTGACATACTCTCTCACACATCACACACTCCAATACAATTCATTGCGTAAATTTTTATTACTGTGTTTAGTCTGCGCTACTTAGCAATTCAACCTTGCGAAACTGATCGGAAATTGAATTTTGATTCAAAGGAGACAAACAAATGTCAAACAGTTTCTAATGTGACAGGAAACACATCGTGGCATTTAACTGCTGTTTCGTTAATGAGGTGGGCTATATACATTTATTTTTTGTATTCTTATTTACTTAACAGCAAGACGAGTGGCTTTAATTGTGTTATACAATACCATTATAGCATTGCACACACCAAAATCTGTTGTTATTAACCAAAATCTGACGAATCAAAATTAATTTTATAAAAACGGCTTTAATTCAACACTTTATCCATATGAAGAATCATTTAACCTCGAAGTAACCAGAATAATTAATTAATGCAGCAATAAGGTCATGGGCTATACGTTGTGCCCGCTGCGTCTGCTAAAAACGAACAAAGACATTTGACGCTAGATGTATCAGATTAAGTGTAACAGATATTATTTCCTTTCTAAGCTTAACTGATCCGCTTAAAGTCTTCTTGGCAGTATTTCTATTGTTTTCAGCTGTAAATCTGTTAGCAGATGTCATGTGAAAAGCTAAGTCTTGGTGGTCCGTTATAGATCTGTTAAATAAATGTCATGTCAAAACTGTCTAGTGGTCCGTTACAGATCTAGTGGTCTGTTGTAGATCTGGAAGTTGAAGTCACATGAGTCATGAATGGTATAATAATAACAGATCTGAAAGTTTCCTTCTAAATTCAAACTTGTGAGGTGGACAAGACTTACTAGAGTTTTGCATTCCCTTGTAAATATGAAAGCTCAAGTCACATGACTTTTTTCAGAATTTTACAGTTATAATAAACCGTGCGGTCCGTGCCTAAAAGAGTATTGAAACAGAATAAATCAAACAGAGGGTCAGCGTCTATGAATTTGAAACAGGTGACGTTACATGTATTTCGATTGGAATATTTAAATATCAATATCATCTTACATCAATCCTTGATGTTACATTCAATTTGGCTACCATATAAAAGGAACACACACGCACACACACACGCACACACAGACGCACACACACACACACACACAAAGCGCGCACGACTGTCATTCTTCCTCTCTCTATCTCTCATTCACTCGCATACACAACTACTTCTCTCACACTTAAGAACAACTATTGTCTGCTTTCACACCTCTCAGATATTTTCTTTTACTCTCTGTAAAATACTATTTTCAGAATCATGCTTACAAACACATACCTCTGTACTATAGATATTCGACTATGATATTTTCTCGACGGCACCGTAACAATGTGTGCTTTGGTTACACCCTGCTGCTTGCTCTGACACACCCTGCCTTCCTTTGAAGAGGCATTACAATGTCCTAGAGACCTAGACAAATTGCCGTGAACCGCCGCTACAAAATCCCTGCTTTGTGAAATTTTCATTCACTGCTGGTTGTTTTGTTCAGTCGTACAATTTTTTGTTATTGAAAATGTATACTAACATTTTTATTTTAATTTTACTTAGCAATTCCCTGGTTGAAAGTGTGATTCGGACAGTGAAGGTATAAAGTGCGTGTTATTTTAAAAAAGAATTTATTAGTCTGTTTGCTTGTGTGTTTGTTTATATTTCCTGAGCTGTTAGTCGGGTTAGCGTGCAGTCACAGTGGAGCGTGTGACGTCATCACAGTTTCCAAAGTTAAAGTCCGGCCTTTATTTTGTATTTCACGTAGCACAAGCCATTTTATTTGTCCTGAGAATGGCTACAATTCGCAGTATTTATTCGTCTTTCTTGCGTTATATATTCGTGTGTGTTTCGTTTTTATTACTAAATTGTTGTAAAATTAATTTTGAATTTGTTTCGTTTATATTTCATTTCAAAATACTGAAACCTACAAATAGAAATATAAGCTTAATGAAAAGAGAAGGGAGAAGAATGTGCTAAACTGTGTTCCTTAAGCTGTCAGTATATGATCCTACTTGCTTTTATTTACTGCAATAAACAGTAACATTACACAATTGATAAGAAATGTAAATGGAATACACGCACACGCGCGCGCGCACGCACACACACACACACACACACACACACACACACACACACACACACACTCTCTCTCTCTCTCAAATACACACTCATACTCTTATTAAATACAATCGTTAGCGTCTTTGTAGAATTTGAAAGTTCGTCTTATACACACTTACTTTTTCTTTCTCATTTTCCCGTTTTTTTCCATCTCTCTCTTTCTCACACACAATCTCTCTCTCATTCAGTTAAAATCGTCCTCCTTTTAGTGCAAATAGTTTTGAAAATTATAGATATACATTTTTTTTGTATTTCTTTCATATAGTGTGCAATATTTTTATGGTATTATTATTTTACAATCGTGTGAGTGAGTGGAAAGTTAGTAAATGATTTCTGTTTTTTTCGGTCTACCTCACCTAGAATCGTGACTTGTATTTATGAGGTTTGAGCAATTTGTTTAATGAGTTATTTGTTTTTTAGTTTCTATTTATATTTGTAACGTGTATTTGTGGTGTTTGATTATTTTGTTTAATGAGTTATTTGTTTGTAGTTTCTAATTATATGTATTTGTTTAACGTTAGACTTCATTTGCAAGAAAGCACACAGCACACGTATGTATTCCAATCAGACATCAGTAGAGTGAATAAAATAATAGATTCACTTTTTTTTTTTTAATAAAGCAAGGAAGATGTGCTTTGTTTTATTTTTGCTAAATTACCATACAGCGCCATTGAAATTTCAATGTTTGAAAATATTACATTAAAGTTTTCTCCGCTCCCACTTCCATTTCAGAATACCACGTGACCAAATGCGTCACACAGTATGTGTGTTCATCTACCCGAATTCCAGTAGTGTAACACTAACCTAAACACACTCACCTTCTCTGTTCAATTTGCCGATCCGTTGTCAGCCAGCCGGCAGAACACGAACTCTAGCAGTTGGGGGCACAGCCTGGGAGCTCACGCACGCGATAGTTTCACTAACACTACTTCGCTCTGTAGTGGTTGTTGCAGATGATCCAGCGCCGGTGTATACAGTTCTGTAAATCCGTATCCCACGTTTCAAGCGCGTCTTTGCGAGACGCTTTCAACATTACCAGCTTTTCCGTTCGTCGTGAGATATCGTCTGCACCCGTCTTGATGGTCGGAACGGTTGAGTATCAATCTTTTGCAATGACAGTTATGGGTAGACCTGAAGAGTGGATTCGTGTCTCCGCTTCGAAACTGATTTGGGGACGTACCCTGTCGGGCGGCTCTATCACGCGAGGTCCTGCGCACTTCTCAAGGTGTAGAAGGGTGTGATAGAGTAGTGTGTGTGTGTGTGTGTGTGTGTGTGTGTGTGTGTGTGTGTGTGTGTGTGTGTGTGTGTGTATTTGTGTTAATTTTTTCTTTTTTCTTCTTTGTGCGTATGTGTTTTTTGTTTAGGGGTGTGTCAGAGGGTATGATGGGTGCGGGGGGGAGGATGATTATAGGGAGGGGGCGCTTATTTTTAATTTTTATACTCTCACTTTATTTATGTCCGGGTGCTTGATTCAGTTCTCTCTTCACTGACTTAATAATGCTAAATTTCACTTCAGAATCAATTGTGAATACATTACTACCTTAAGAGAATCAGTTAATAATAATAACCTTACATCGTTTCATCAGGAAATTGGCATTCAAGAATAAAATAAATCCGTGTCAACTGAATAGACAAATACTTCCTGTTTGGTTCATAATCTGAACCACAACTGCTTTAGATATTTTTTTAAGTACGATAGGCTGTATATTTGCGCAAACCTGTCCATTTTAGATGTGCGTCTGCTTCAGCCAGTCTTTATTCAAGTGTGTATGGATTTAGTAATCACGTTTAAAAACTGTAATATATTAGTTAAAGATTATATGTATGTGTTTACATCGGCAAAAGGCGACTGTGGAAAAAGATTGGCGTTATTTTATTATTATTTATTTCCTCTCTCGAAAGAAACAATTTACAAATAGCGAAAGAATTGCCTGTGAGCGATTTGAGTACCCAGTTCACATAAACATAAAGCTGATCTGAGATGTGGCTCTGACACAAAAACGGGTCAGTGGATACAGTGAATAGACAGCAAAGAAATTTTAAACCTCGGATAATATATAAGTGAGCAGTAATTGTCTTGTGAATAGGCGGTGGGCCTGTATTGTTTTCAGAACAAAGTATTAATAGCTCTCCTTGACCAACAATAGAAACAACAGGAAGAACTGCGCCATCTAATTATGGCAAAGAGTAAACACTTTGTTGATGTTTGTACGAGACGAGACCTGTTTTAGTATTTCCGAGCATTTAACACCGTTGCTGGATCGTCAAGGGGAGAAACTCATTACTGTGGAATGGATTAATGCAGGCATAGAAATCTTGCATAAGTCGCGGTGTCGTCTGACATTTTAGGGGTGAAAACGATTGACTCACTGAGAAACAAACAATTCAAATTCGGAAACTCGAAAGGTCCCTCAGGCAGCATAGCTTATGCACCTCATGGTTGTCAGAGCATTAGTGCCTAGACCTAGCCTAAATCACACTCCATATTTCTTCATTATTTATTTTTTTTAATTTAAAAATGCGACCTCTACGGGTCTACAGTATTTGTGTTCAAGACCGTTGTCACTAGGTGATAAGTGTGTGTCTGTACTTGTCGGTCTTGTTTGAATAAGGTAAACCATACTGTGAATTGTTAGGTTGCCTCACCTACCAAACATTTGAAACTGTTCTTGTGAGAAATACGATAATCTGAGATAATTTCGTGCATTTTGTGTGCGCGTATGTTTGTATTTGTGTGTGTGTATAAGTTTTTGCGTGTGCTTGTATATGTGTGCGTAAGCTTAGGTGCTACTGTATGCATGTGTGTGTTTATGTATGTGTGTATTCATGCATGTTTATGTATGTGTATGCTTATATTCGTGTATGTATGTATCACGTGTACGTATGTGTGTGTGAGTGTGCGCTTATATTTGTGTGTTTATGTCCTTGTGTAAATGCCTGTATGTATGTTTTTTCTGTGTGTGTGTGCTTGGTCTGCATGTGTGTACTTAAGTATGCTCACTACTCTTACAGCTGATGAATGTATGTAACTGTAAGGCAGATAGTGATCTATGGTTACCCTTATTTATTGTCTCACTCATTTTAAATCTTTCACAATTTGTTTTGATTATCTTACTTTAATTAAATAAGGCAAAAATAATGCATCAAAATAAATTTAAACATTCATTTTCATTTTTTCGGGGTTGGGGGGGGGGGGGGCTGAAGATTTGGGTGGACGATCTAAATAAAAGAAAACATATTGATAAATAATATAATAGGCCTATTGATGACTTATTTCTCATGTTAGCCACCCTACCTTCTAAACCACTTTTACTTACAAATTATTATAAAGTTAATGTAAAGGTCGTTGATAATTAGTTGATACTATAAGTGATTTTCGTTCTCGATTCAGTGAAGAAAAAAGTTGGGTAAAGTCACGGGGTGTGGGTGGGGATTACTAGTGTTTATTGCATTGTCCCAACAGAGTTGTTTCCCTTATGCATTCGAATTATTTTTTTTAAAAATACATTGAAAACAATCAAGCACACGCCATCGCTTATATGTTATATATCTAAACTTAACTTAAATGATTAACGACAGACTCCAAGAATGTACATTTGATATATGGCTGAAATTTATCCAGATGTCCGACCAGTCTTCAACAGTTTTAGGTCGAATTCTCAGCCGATTTATTTTTATTAGTTACGTTACCTTAGTTTGTTTCAGGAATATACACCACATTGGTCTAATTACGAGTATAAATCTCACGAAATCCTAAATCTAACTAATGTATAATCTAGTTAAATCTAAAAACGCGTTTTACTGTTTTTTAGTGTCCAAGTGAAGCACGACGTTTTGTGTGAATGTCAAACAAAATTCAAAACAAACAGAGAAATGTCAAATCTATGAGTTGCATCCTTGATGGAATTTGGAATACCTACACACTTGTCTGCTTTCAACGTATCATAAATACGTGTTATATATTCTCTTTGCATGTGCGCTAGGTCTTGGTGCTTGCACTCCTTATCTCCTCCAAAGAGTTCATTTTTGCAAAGTAACCACTAAAATGACGTCGTTCCGGTGTCCAGGAGTCTAGAAAATTGGAAGTGAATTCCTTAAAAGTGTTGTTCACTCTCATTAAGGTATGTTTCAAACCGACAAAGACGAAATTATAAACAGTGTAATATCATCGTGATGGGAGGAAATTCTGTAAATTCATAGAGTGGGAGGAGATTCTGTAAATTCATAGAGTGGGAGGAAATTCTGTAAATTCATAGAGTGGGAGGAGATTCTGTAAATTCATAGAGTGGGAGGAGATTCTGTAAATTCATAGAGTGGGAGGAGATTCTGTAAATTCATAGAGTGGGAGGAGATTCTGTAAATTCATAGAGTGGGAGGAGATTCTGTAAATTCATAGAGTGGGAGGAGATTCTGTAAATTCATAGAGTGGGAGGAAATTCTGTAAATGCTGAATGCACAATTTAAGTTAAAATAAATCTCTCTTCCTCCCTAAGAGGAGAGTAATCATAAGCTTTGTGTGCTAAATTTTGATACTGACTGCACTGCATTTGACACTGCCCTTTAGTTTGTCTTGCACGTTAGGGCGCATCACGCTTTCTTATGCAAATACTGGGGCCACACACGACACATCGACATAATGCTGGATCGTGCTAGTTTTCTTTTGTAAATACCTGGGCCCCAGACGTATGGTGCATTCATGACGTGTACTGTTTCGCGCCTTCTTTTATTTTTTTCACACGTACACATGTTCTGACACGCCAGAAGTGGTGACGGTCGTCTTGTAAATCGTTGGCCGCAGAGTTGAAAACCCGTCGAAATATTCATCAATGAAATCGTCAAAATCTATGACCATCTTCAGGCCCAAAGGTATGACGCTGATCAGCCCCATGAACAATTTTCTTTCGCGAGGTAGCAGTTTCATTTCCCACTGTTTGAATTTTACTTCCGACAAACTGCTCGTCGGTTTGACGAGCGCCTGTAGCTGCGCAAGCACTCTTTCCAACGCCGTTTTCAAATCTCGCTGTTTCTCGCTCTCACATCGCACAGGAATCAGGAGAAGGGGGAAGTAGACCTGCGCCTCCAGCTGCGCAATCAGGCTCTGCAGAAAATCCAGGGAAGAGAGGAATAACTTCACTTTCTCCATTCCAGTGACACCAACGCCAATGGCGACTGTCATGTCGGTCTTGAACTCTTTGAGATTGGACAGAGTCTCGTAGTCGGGCGGCAAGGCTCGCTGCACGGTGTGCAGAAAGTCCCCGAGATTCTTTTCCAGAAAGAGTTCCTTGTCTCGCAGATCTTGGATTCTCTGGTGCAGTGTGCTTCTCTGGAACTGTTTAACATCGCTGATGATCTTCAAGTCGCGAGCTGCAAGAGGAAAATAGAAACTATCTGAGATGAACTTATTAAGACTTGTAGGCTACCTATAAATGTCGTATTTATTTTTGCAGGCTACTAACTTTACAAAACACTAACATTTATCTTTGCAGGCTATTAACTTTAAAACACTCACATTAATCTTAGCAGGCTATTAAATTCACAAAACACTCACTTATATCTTTGCAGGCTATTAACTTTACAAAACACTCACTTATATCTTTGCAGGCTATTAACTTTACAAAACACTCACTTATATCTTTGCAGGCTATTAACTTTTCAAAATACTCACGTTTGGTTTACAGGTTATTAACTTTTCAAAATACTCACGTTTGGTTTACAGGCTATTAACTTTTCAAAATACTCACGTTTGGTTTACAGGCTATTAACTTTTCAAAATACTCACGTTTGGTTTACAGGCTATATTTTACAAAGTATTCACGTTTATTTTTTTTATAGACTATATATTTACAAACCAAAGGTTTCTTCTACAAACTACAAAGAAACCAAAGGCTACCTCTACTTAGACCCCAAAAAACTATATGCATGCATACATATTTTTTAAAAAAAGACACAAATATAATTAGGAAAACAATGTGAGAGCAGCATTATCTTGTTTGTATTTCAAATATATCCACATGGGACTGCCAGAGAATTATTGCTTAAGATAGACATTCACATTCATAACGGCTGTAACGCTTGATTAATTTCCCTTCAAACCTGTCTGCGAGTTAATTTATTTCGTAATCAAAAAAGCAGAAAAAGCGTTTTAATGACTAAGGAGAGCAAGTGACTAACATGGTACAGAACTTTACATAGCGACGCGTTAATCACAAGACAATTTTTTAAAAGTCGGTCGAGATTTTGATTAAATAATCTTCACCTTGTCATCATCACTTAGTTACTATGTCTCATTTGTCATTTCAGCCAAGCCGTGACTCGATTTTCCTCATTTCATTAGTAACCACTCGATTTTCCTCTTTGTTATTCTTGTCTTATCTCGATTTTCTCAATTTATCTGAATTCATTCGATTATTTTCATTTGCAATCCAATCGTAACTCGATTTTCATCAGATAAAGAAACCATCTCTTATGCTGATTTATATAATCTTTTCATTACCATTCAACGCTCTTTAAATGAATGATAGATGTGTATTGATGTTATTATCGATACGGTCATCTAAATGAC
Organism: Sinotaia quadrata; assembly: GCA_028829895.1. NCBI lineage: Eukaryota > Metazoa > Mollusca > Gastropoda > Architaenioglossa > Viviparidae > Sinotaia > Sinotaia quadrata. The sequence goes on along the minus strand of CM054178.1, from coordinate 55,182,827 downwards.
GTTATTTATCAATATGTGAACCAGTACATGATAAAAACAAATAAAGGCTGAACTGAATAAACTGAATGTCGATCTTTTGCTCTAAATATAGGTGAATCTACAACAAGCTCTTTCGTTTTGAAATAAACTTCTTTATACAGGTATATTCGTAAAATAAAAAGTATCAGTGTTAATTTAATGAATACTTAAAAGAAAACCCAAGCGATGAGATAAGATCAAGAGCCATGTTATTTTTAGTCTTACTCGTCACTCATTAAGAATTTATTACATTCTTCACACTGTGTCCAGAACGCATGTGTATATTTCAGTATTTTAAAAAAATGGAACTTTGTACACCAATGTGCTGCGTTTAATAAAATAAATACTAATAACTACCCCTATTTTACTTTGAAAATATAACAACAGGACATTGACATCAACGCTACTATTAATACTAAGCCTACTACTACTACTACTACTAATGCATTCCTGAAACGTCAAGCAGCTTACGCCTCGTTCTGACGTCAACTTGCTTTCCGTTCGTCAGTTGTATTTCTTCCCGGCATGCTTTCACTTCTTCCGGCCACATGCGAGCGCGTATTGTCAATTTCCGCGCGTTCATGACCTTGAGTAGTGACCTTTCAATGAAGACATTCTGAAGCAAGGCAGTGAAATGTTCACTCTCATACAATTTCCACAAGTCATCAAGTGCGGTCACAGAATTTAATGTCAGCACTAGAATTATACCTGAAAGGCCGAGAAAGAACAGAACTTTAAACATTTCTTTTTGGAAAATTGTGAGTGTGTGGGATAGTACAAATATTGAGTCCTATTGACATAATATCATGATGAGTATTAATATTGCTGTGTTATTTGTCAGTGTGCATCATCATCAAAATATTATTATTATCTTAAGCTATAATTATGTGAATCAGTGTTGCATGATTTTGAAGTGTATGATTGGTTATTTAAAAATGTTGCATAGGTCTGTAGGCTATAGTTCTACTATAGATAGATAGATAGATAGACAGATAGATAGATAGATAGATAGATAGATAGATAGATAGATAGATAGATAGATAGATAGATAGATAGATAGATAGATAGATGGATGGATGGATGAATGGATAGATAGATAGGAAGGTAAGTAGGAAGGTAGGTAGGTAGACAGATGAACAATGATACAGTAACGTATCGCCGAGAAACATCGCCTCTGTACATTAATCACTAAACTTTTAAGGACGCTTGAACTAATGGAGAACCAATATCACTCACACTCACACACACACACACACACACACACACACACACACACACACACTCACACTCACACACAGACACACATAATGCACAGCGTTTTAGAAATAATAAAACAAAAGGCGAGGAACCAATGTGAAATAACTTTGATACTGTACTCACGAAGGGAGAACAACTCTGACATCCTAAACATGCGATGTGAACTGTGCTATCTCCTGCATCTTGATGTAAGTCTCTGATCTTGTTATTACCACAATTTCCCTGTCATTTCATAGTACACATTTATTGAAAAGTGTCGCTCATCTATCAATGTGTGGCTTGTCGTTCATTTATTAACATATATGACATGATTATAGATGTAATGGCGTGTGTCGTTCACTCTGAATATGGAATGGCTGTTCATTCATTTATCAATATGTGTCATTTGCGTATTAAACTTTAATGTCGTCATTCGTAACTAAAATATCATTCTATGCCAGCTTCGGATTACGGGCTTTTTACTTTCATTTCTGTCTTTCCTCACGTCCAGATACGTTTTACAAACCTGTTCGAAATTCTTCCAAAACCACACCCCTGAAGAGACCCTGCTTTTCCAGCTCTCCTTTGACCCTGATGAGATCAACAGAAAGAAGTCCCTCAAACAGCTTGTTGTTGAGTTCGACCAGCTGGAATTGTGCAGATCCAAACGCATGAGTGTCTCGCAACACGACTTCGTCCACATCGAAATACACACCGACTTCGCCTGTGGAATAAAGCATCGAGAAATAAGTCATCAAATTTCGCGAGCACACCTCGCCTCGGGTGGATAGAACTCAGATATGTACAACAGATCTGCAGGTAAAGAACAGAATGGTAATCCATACGCTGGATGGATACGAGCGATTCTACACGTCCTGTTTTATTCTTTTAGTGTTGTTGCTGAGGACATTGAGTGTCGGGTTGACTTGTTCAGCGAACAATAATATTCAACATCTTATCAACCTGCAAGGGCTGGCTACTAAAGCTCCGCTAAACTCCAGATGCTAGTGTTAAGTAGTAATTTCCCTTGTTCACTGTAAAAAATTGGATTCACTACATCACACAGTGGTGTTTTTTTTTAATCTCCCTTGTCCTCTGCGCCATAGTGGTTTTTACCTCCCTTGTCCTCTGCGCCACAGCGGTTTTATCTCCCTTGTCCTCTGCGCCACAGCGGGTTTACCTCCCTTGTCCTCTGCACTATGGCGGTTTCTCTCCCTTTCAGTCAAAATTTGTAAAAAGTTAGTTCTTTGGAAATTGTACATTTACTGAATCACAGGGTTGTTTATGCCTCTTCGTTCCCGGTACCAGATATGAATTTTATATGAATGATGCCACATTTTTTTTTGTTACTCCCACCCCGCCTTTGTACGCAGTGCCACATATTAATTTTGCCTCCTTTTGTTCACAATAACAGATATCAGTTTGCCCCACTTTGTTCGCAATGCTACATCAATATTTCTAACTTTTTCGTGGCACCACGTACCGATTTTATTTCCTTTATTCACAGTGACACATGTGTATTCCCATTTGTCTGAGGTTTAACATATTTTTGTTTTACTTCCCGTTTTTTGCGGTGTAATATATTTGTCTTAATTCCCTTTGTTTGTGGTGTAGTACATTTTTTTATTTCCCTTTGTGGTGAAATATTTTTTCTTGCTTCCCCTTGTGGTGTAATATACTTGTCTTATTTCCGCTTGTTTGCGGTTTAATCTTTTGTTTTATTTCCATTTGTTTGCGTTGTAATATGGTATCTTATTTCTCGTTTGCATTTTAATATATTTCTCTTACTTCCCTTTGTTTATAATGCCGCATTTAAGTTGAAAACACTGTATAATACATATATACTACAACAAGGAGTGGTGCATAACGAAAGCTTGTAGCTTGACAACAAGAGTGCATACGTACTTTGATTTCGTCATACCGCGAACTGAAAGTGCTCGTTTACAAACACTCTAACGTTAAACCTTGCCAGAGATGAAACGTTTACAAACACTCTAACTAACCTGTGCCAGAGATGAAACGTTTACAAACACTCTAACCTGTGCCAGAGATGAAACGTTTACAAACACTCTAACTAACCTGTGCCAGAGATAAAACGTTTACTAACACTCTAACTAACCTGTGCCAGAGATGAAACGTTTACAAACACTCTAACTAACCTGTGCCAGAGATAAAACGTTTACTAACACTCTAACTAACCTGTGCCAGAGATAAAACGTTTACTAACAGATTATATATTGAAGAGAAGATCATTAATCTAACCCACCTTGCTCCTGATAAATTCTGGCGCATACCTATTACCTTAAATTGTGTGGCTATTCTTATCCTTTAAAACTAACAACCGCAGTTTAACAAAATTTAATCCACTTAATTTTTTTTGCACTTTGTGACACCAATGCCACTTAGTTAATGTATAATATTATTTAATCAGTCATCCAAAACTAATTACAAGCGGTGAAAATCTTAATTTATTTTATTAATGATCCTCCAGCAGACACCACTCGTTTCTCTCACTTGACGGATATGCGGGCGCAATAAACATTTCTCTCTTCCACAACATTAAAGATAAACATTTATGATCACACAATCTTTCCATAGTGGAAAGTTTCATACTAAAGGAGAAGACAAATCCGTCTTTAATCTATATTTAGCGAGCCCCCAATCATCCACTTCCTTCTCCAGCATAAGACTATTAATATGTGTAAGAAGGTCAATAAATTTTAAAAATTTAAATTTATTAAACCAACAATAAAATATACATATGATAAATACAATGAAATAGATCACTTGAAATCAATATTTCCACAAAACCATGACACATAATTTTCTTAATACACAGTCTTTATGCAGAAAGAATTCAACAATATAAATCACAGGAGAATTCGTATCAGAGAACAGAAATGGAGTTATTAGAGATAAATGATGATAGTGTTTACATAATCTTGTATAGACGAAGCTGCAATTGTCCTGTTCATGCACTTTTTCTTATCAAAGTCACAAGTTCATTGTACACATAAATATTAATGTGTTTCTCTTGCACAAGTTGAAAAAAACATGAAGCACTGTTATTCTGCTGGAGTGCCCTCTTTTGCTGTGTCAGTTTCTTCAAGCAGAATAACAATGACAACAACTCTAGTACTTCCTTATACCAGGAATTGCTCATGTAGTCAGCATATCTTACTGCCATACATCAAATGGAGTTTAGTGTATTCCTTTGCACTTACACACACCATGGCAGACGGTTCCCACATCTCCCTAGTCATAGCAGTTTACAATCAGTGAACCAGTAGATTCAAACATGAACGTTTGCTTACTCACTACAAAATATAATCAAAGAGAAAACCTAAGTTTCCAGTTTATCACTTGATAATTCCATTCTTTCTTACATTCCAGTCTTGACTTAAGTTTCCAGCAATGGTATTTATTAGCCCAATACACGCACACAGCATAATAAATACAGCATATAAAACAATATCAAGTGTCGGCACACTATATACGCATAGCTTAGTTCGAACATTTGTAGAAATAATAGTCTACTCACATAATACATCTTATTAAAACACAAGTATGACATATCAATAGCAAAATTGCATGAAATATTTCTAAATCCATCTTTCTCAACCAGTCATCATGCTAACAGCCGCCTTTCAAGACCAGACTCTTGCCACTCCAAATTCGAAGTGATTAGACAGTAGATTTCTCTACAGCAGGTAAACTTTTAATCTCAGCCCATTTGCTGGTCTCGTTCTCATAAATCATAATTTGCATAATAAAAACGACGCACTGGTGTGTATTACATCAGCAATTTCTAGCACATTCTCGACCTGAGTTGTTTACTTCCAACTCTGATACTTTCAAAAATACCGTCATAAGGAGTGCCCATAGTCTGGTTACTCTGAGAAATTAACAATTTAGATAACAATTAAATTTTAAATAGGGATAGGCAAATTTACTCCACCACACACTTCGTATAACAAAATGGTAAAGGTCCCCAGAGAATGACTATATACAGATTTGGGGAGGTATTGGGATGATGTGTGAGAAAAGGAAGTCAATATTTAGAACATACCAGGCTTTCGATCGAAGAAAGGACGTGAAATGTCTTTATTGTAGGCCACGTGTTCCTTTTCCATTGGATCAGAACACTGAAATGTTTGCCTCTCATCGGGTTTCTATCTCCTGCAAACAAATACAAGTCCAGGAATGCATTTAGAGGCAAATGCGTGTCTTACTTTTAAAGAAAAAAAACATGGCTTCACTTGTTACTAAATTTATTTCGTCCCGTTAATAAAAGGAACCAAGGAAATATGGTTTCCAACCTGACGCAATATCGTGAATGGAAATAATAAACAGTGTTGAGTCATAGCATTATGGATGTGTATTTAATAATTAATGGTAAATCGATTGACGAATAGAAACGCAGCAGCTAAACAAAACAATTACAATTGTTTTGGTTACAGACTACTTGCTGCGTCTAAAAACAGTCATGTCAATAACACGATAACGTTTGACAAAATAGTGCAAGGAGCGAGATGAGAGAAAGAGAGAGCAAGAAGAGAGCGAGGGGAGAAAGAGCGAGAGGAACATATATTGGCGGGACAGAGAGAGTGAAAGAGTGAGTTAATGAGGGGGGAGGGAGAGAAGAAAAAAGATACCGGAAGAAGAGAAAGAGGGAAAGAGTGACAAAGAGAAGAGTTTCGAATGGAAAAGCAATGAGGAAAGACCGACAGAAAGATGGAGAGATAAATATAGAGGAATATGACAGAGAGGTTCGGGTAGATATATTGAAAGATGCAAGAAGAGGGGTGGGGTGGGAGTGACAGAGAGTGAAGGGGAGAGAACGAGATATTTAAACGTGGGAAGAGGTAAAGAGAGAGGGAAGGGAGAAAGTAGAGAAAGAAAGCAAATTAATATATTAAAACAGATAACATAACGCAGATTAAAGGGTCAACACCAGCAACATAACCCGTATTAAAGAGTCAAACAACTAACAACATAACCCGTATTAAAGAGTCAAACAACTAACAACATAACCCGTATTAAAGAGTCAAACAACTAACAACATAACCCGTATTAAAGAGTCAAACAACTAACAACATAGCCCGTATTAAAGAGTCAAACAACAAACAGCACGAACCAGATTTTTGAAAACATAAGAACACATAAACTAGATAATTAGATACAAAAAACCAACATGAAATAAATAAAAGGGTCTTAACAAAAACATTATCAGCACAAATATTGGGTACAGTAAGCAATTTAAACCAGATAAATTGGTTTACAATTTTTTAAAAAAAACATTCAGTAGACAAACAGTTTAACAGAAGGATTAACATGAAGTATGTAAAAGCAGCATGAAATATATAACTGAACAAAAACATGAAACGAATAAATAGGTTAACAAACAAATAAAAGCATGAAATTGATAAAATAGTTAATAAAAATAACAATAAACTTAAAATATGTTTACAAAACATCATGAAACAAATAAAAATGTTAATAAAAACAATATGAAACTGATAAAATTGGTTTACAAAAACAACATAAAACAAATAATTTTTTTAAAAAAAAACACTTCAAAGATAAATATGTTAACAAAAACAACATAAAACATAAATAGGTTAACAAAAACAACATAAAACATAAATATGTTAACAAAAACAACATAAAACATTAAATAGGTTTACAAAGCACCTTGAAACTAATAATTAGGTTATCAAAACAGCATGAAACTGATACAAAGTTTTCCAAAACAACATGTAACAAATAAATAAGTTAACAAAAACAACATAAAACAGATAAATAGATTAACAAAAATTACACGAAACAGATATTTTTAAAGTTAAAAAAAGCATAAAAGCAAATACATAGGGTAAAGAACATAAGCTCGATGAATGAGTTTACAAAGCAAAATGAAAGAGACAAATAAAGTAACAAATATCACATGTAGCAGACTGGTGAGTTACCAAACACAAGCACCAAATATGACAAAACAAAACAAAACAAAAAAAAAAGAAAAGAAAGTTACTCAGTACATTGAATTCCTACAGGTCACACCGCAAGCTTGTTTTCTGTCCTAGTCAAGAATAAACACAGACCACTCCACTAAACATAATAATATAATACGAAAAAGACTAAGTTTTACAAAGAGTACTTTTGTAATTATTCCCATGATGCCCCCGAAAACATGTCCGAGCGCCAATTCCCTCACCTGGCGTATATCCGATGTTGACCTCTTGTCCGGCATTAATCCTTCACTAGCCTTCCAGACCTGCTCGAGGCACAAAGTAGCACTCACTGCTGATTCCTGCCAGACCCGTGGGAATGTTATATTGAGCGTAGAAAGCACTAAAGCTACGGTCCGAACACTCGCCAGCTGGCAGGGAAACGCTTGGAAGGGGGGAGCAGTGCATATGACGATGAAATTAGTATGCGGCTGTAACAGTTTGAAAATTAATTCATCGACCAGCTTCCCTCCCTTGACTAATTATTAATTGTAGGCGTCATTTCTGCTATAGCATTGACCGGGTTCCCTCCCCACTTTCATTATTCACCGTACAAGTCAATCCTGCTATAGGGTTGGGTGATTCGAACGTTCGAGCACCTGTGTGTGTGTGTGTGTGTGTGTGTGTGTGTGTGTGTGTACGTGCATACGTTATTAGTCTCGCTAAATGTCTCTCAGCATACGGTATTAGTCTCGTAAAACAGTGTATGGATCTGTGTGGTCTTGTGTTCGCATTCTAGATATATATATATATATTTTTAGATATTGAACTTAATTTTATGACACTGGCATTCACAGAGTTCTTCGTCATTTGGCCCATTTGAAATGCAGCACTTATCCACTCAGATGACGATACATCGCCTGTTTATTGCGCCCACGCAAAATACACCAAATGATGTTACAACCTCTATAGTCTATACTTATCAAACACCAAATAAATCTACATCCTCTATACTTGTCACACACTAATTAGTGCTGCAGCATCTGCATTTGCCACACACTAATTAATGCTACAGCCTCTGTATTTGCCACAGTTACCTTGCCACTGAACCTGAGTAGTGTTCCTTACATAGGATCTTCCCCTCTGAAAACCCAAAATACAGTAGTACTTGAGCAAAACATTCCTTGACAGTCTCGAACGGTTTTCCTTGAATCTTGAATGGAATTTTGTAACTCCAATCAGTAACTGAATCTCGAACGTAAACCTGAAGTTACTGTTTGATTAAATAAAGTCTGCACATAATTTCGACCGATCAAGTGCACCTAATCTCGACCAATGATATATGCAAGCATTCTACTTTTCCATTTGAACCTTGACCATGCCCAGCATTCATGAAGAAAACAAGTCAATGTATTTCATTCGTTCTTTTCTCTCTTTCTCTCTCCACAATAACGTTTTTAACGTTTTCGATACATTCAAAATATGTTTCATTTATTCAATAAATAATTTTAAAGCAATTCAATCATTCTTTCACAACTTAATAAAATACATAGTTGCCTGAAGAAGCCTGATTCAATAATATATTAATAGTTTTACATTCCATTAATAGAAAAGAAAATAGTTTAAATTTTAAGTCCACATTATTTATCACTAACTTTAAACTAACAAAAACTCTATTAACCTTAAATCCATGCTATTTACCACTAATGGAAAATATTATAACCTTAGATCTTCGCTATTTATCACCAATACTTATTCAACCATTCATGGTAAAAAATATAATTAATTATACCATATAATTAACGATTTTTTTTTTACATGAACGCAGGCCACAGTTGGGACCACACTATTTTAAAATGAAATCCGTGTTATTCACCACTCATGGAAATGACTTTAAACCTTAAGTCCGCGTTATTCACCGCCAACGGAAACGGCGGTAACATTAAGTCAGCATTATTCACCGCTAACGGAAACAACGGTAACCATAAGTCCATGCTATTCACCACAAACGGAAATGATGGTGTGAGGGATTAAGCTACCCATCCCCTAAATCTACTCATTCCCACCCGTACTGGTCTTCGTAATTGCAGACAGAGACATTAACCATCAATTAATTTATTTCCACCCGTCTCTGAGCGTTACGGTTCAGAACTCCTAGCTATCCACCTTGCTAGCCCGAACACTTCTTCGTAGCATAGAAACTCTGGCCCACACACTCTCTCTTGGTTCAGGGGGGGCACTTCCCAAAATATGCTATTGTCTGACTTTTTAACACAATTAAAATTAAGCCCCCACCCCATAGGTATGCATATCTCCTTCTTTGTTTCAAATACAAAAGTGGAAGTGTAATTAACAAATAACAAACGTTATTTAACACAATGAAAGTTAAATAAAAAAAACAATTCGTACATAATAAATAGTAGTCAAAAAGGCAGGATAATTAAAACGTGTTATATTCCTATTATTTCCATTTCTCAAGTGGTGAATATTTTTTTTTTCATTCAGAGAGACACGTGTTCAAACTGACAGTCCTAGGAATTTCCTGCAGACAATGCTGGCCAAATCTGGGTCCTTGCTTTTAAGTTGCAGTTATATAATTTACACAGGGGTAGCAAAGATCAAGAGAGATGGCTGCTCATGCATGACTGATGACCTATAGAATGCACATCTGGTGGCTACACTACACTACACTACTGCCAATTACACAATCATATAGACATCGCTAGACTCTAAATTGGCACTTTACCAGGTATTTGGTATCCTAACTTAACAACGGTTCAGAAAGAAATCTCAAAAAAAAAAAAAAACAAGAGTGACAGACACAATTAAATTCAGAAAATTAAATAATTAATAAAAAACATATATTAATTAATTAATACTTATGTCGTTTGTATTTTGAGTGTTACAGATGGTAATCTTAAGTCTGCATTATTCACCACTAACAGAAACGGCTGTAACCTTAAGCCCATGTTATTCACCACTAACAGAAACAACTGTAACTTTAAGTGCACCTCTCACCCCTACCACAGGACACTCAAATAACATAGATCTCCTACAGAGCGAAAATATATTTCATAACTTGGATTGAATTATTCAAAAGCAAATTCCGTTTCCTGATAATACGGATAGATTTTCTTGGAACATAAATTTTGCGCGGGCATCTAAACAAGTCCTGCTGTTTGAATGAACAAATCATTGGATTGGACAAAGGATTTGGACCTACTATGTTAATCAGAATCCTCAATTACTTTTCAAAAAGCTTAAATATAAAAATAAAATCTTGATGCTAAAGAAGACGATATTAAAGACAATGATGACGATGATTGTTGAAATAAAGGTGGTAGTGAGGACAATCATGATAATGATGATGACGACAATAATGGTAAACTGTTCCTTCGCACGCAGAAAGGGAATGAAGAATTAAGGATGGAGAGGACGGAAACAGTATGTAAACTAGAAATAGAGTTTTTGGAAATGCATATAACTACAGTATAGGAAAAGTTGTTAGGTGGATAGATATAAACATAGACAGATAATTAGAGAGATAGACACACTGAAAGACAGAATCGGGTATTTATGACAGAGAGAAATAAACAGACAGAAGAGATATGGTCAAATTGGCGGCTTGCACTAAATAAAACAACACACAAAACTATATATACATGCACTGCCTTTGCTTGTACTAGTCACTTGTTACTTCATAAATGTACTCTTCGTTTATTACTTCATAAAGATACTCGTCACTTGTTACTTCATAAAGATACTCGTCACTTGTTACTTCATAAAGATACTCGTCACTTGTTACTTCATAAAGGTACGAGTAACTTGTTACTTCATAAAGGTACGAGTCGCTTGTTACTTCATAAAGGTACGAGTCGCTTGTTACTTCATAAAGGTACGAGTCACTTGTTACTTCATAAAGGTACGAGTCACTTGTTACTTCATAAAGGTACGAGTCGCTTGTCACGAACTCTCTGCAGAAAAAGCGTGCGCTGTAAGCGATTTGATATATACAACCCAGGATTCGATCCTTGCGCTTCACGGTGAAATCAAATCACACTGATAACTGAGCTAGTATTGATCCCTCGCCATCCGGTTTAGTCGGATTTTCAATTACACGCAACAAAGCCAGATCGTAAATCATATGGATGAAAGAAAAGCCATTGTTTGAACTCAAGAATGGTTCCCAGTTCACTCCACAGTGCCACATATCCATTTCTTGATTGCTCAGAGAACATAATTCATCAGCTCCAAAACTTGACGTCACAACCAGCCAGCACGCGCCAATTGAACTGCCAAGGTGCTGATTCAGTCGCCAACTTTTACAGGATAAGAGGGCTGACTTTTTTCTTTTTCATTTATTTTGTTGAACTGTTACTATCGCATTGAGCCTAGAAGTACAAGAATCAAATTAAAAAATATGTACTGCAAACGTCACAGATTTTAGGTCAAGCCTGGATATTAGCGTTCTCACAATAAAGTTTCCATTGTCTTGTACCTTGTAGCAGTAGTAATAACAGATCAAAGTAGTAGCAAAGTCAGTAGATGTAGTATCATACTAGTAGCAATAACAGTAGAAGCAGTGTCATAGTAGTAGCAATAGTAATAGAAGTGGTATCATAAAAGTAGCAGTGGCAGTAGAAAATGTAGGAGAGTAGTAAGAGAAAATAGTAACAATAGACTACTACTACTACTACTGCAGCTTTTCATACTAGTAATAACAATATTGTGGTCCACAATAAAAAAAAATTCGCAGATGTTAATTGCGAATTGTATCTTAATATCGCTCAAAGCGTTACAGTTCTATAACATCACTCAACACTCACAGTTCTATAACATCACTCAACACTCACAGTTCTATAACATCACTCAACACTCACAGTTCTATAACATCACTCAACACTCACAGTTCTATAACATCGATCAACACTTCACAATTCTATAACATCACTCAACACTTCACAATTCTATAACATCACTCAACACTTCACAGTTCATAAGTGAGCTCGACACTTCACAGTTCTATAAGTGAGCTCGGCACTTCATAGTTCTATAAGTGAGCTCGGCACTTCATAGTTCTATAAGTGAGCTCGGCACTTCACAGTTCTATAATTGAGCTCGGTACTTCACAGTTCTATAAATAAGCTCGGCACTTCACAGTTCTATAAATGAACTCGGCACTTTACAGTTCTATAAATAAGCTCGGCACTTCACAGTTCTATAAATAAGCTCGGCACTTCACAGTTCTTAAATGAACTCGGCACTTTACAGTTCTATAACCGAGCTCAGCAATTCTGAAATAGGAAGAATGAGTGTCGATATTAGGACAAAAATCAAGTGATGTGTATTTATGGTTGTGGGTCCCATTCTGGACGAATTTATGAGTGCTATTTTTAATTTACTGTTTGGTATCTTCAATCTGTAATACTGTCCTGTACAGTATTCCCAATCTGTAATACTTTCCTGTATAATATCCCCAATCTGTAATAATTTCCTGTATAGTATCCCCAATCTTAACACTTTCCTGTACAGTATCCCCAATCTTAATAATGCTAGCTATTAAGCACCCAAATAGACATTAAAAAGAACGGTGCACGCGCTCACTTTAAGCATGATAAGTGTTTTGTAGAGCGTAAACTGTGGCAAAGTGGTGTATTTTATTTCACTCAATTCTGACTCGTCACGCTTCGCGACCACCAAAGACTTATTTCATGTCCTGAATGTTATTCTGCCAATTCTCCTTCCCACTTTTGTCAATCTTTACCATCCATGCTAGTAAAGTTTCTGGTTTGTTGAATATGTCTTGCGGTTGTTCAGCAAGTCTACCATTTAAGGAGGTAATATGTTTTAACCAGAATATTTGTACTTGGGCTTTCCAGTTTGCCATTTTTCGTACCTTCTTCTTGATGTCTTTCTCGCTGATTGTGACGGTGCATTGTTGAGGTGTTTCTTTATGATCATCTTTCAGTTCCTGAATCCATCTGGCTGAGTGTTATGCGTATTTGGATTGCTCCAAATGTTTTCCCAGGTCTTGGTGTCCTGAATGTTTAGCATTTGTTGTTCTGTTCTGGAATTTCCTTTTAAGTTCTTGGTATAGTCTTCCAGGGTCAGTTCTTGAATGGTTTGTTCTGTTGGAATTGCTGACCTCTTGCACTGTATCTCTTCAAATGGTGACTGAGTCCTTGAAATCTTTGTTTTGCATCTTCTATTGCGGTCTTAATGTTTCTGCAGTTGAGATGGTATTTGGTGACTAATCTTGCCTTCAGTTTTCCCTTGTTTTGTGCTGCTGCTGTCATTTGGCTTATTTCTTTTCTAGTACACTTTATTTTCTTTTCTGTTCTTTTCTTCCATGGTGATACTGATGGTTTCTGTGTTTGTACTGTGTCTGGCCTTGTATATCTTTCAATTAATTTTGTAGTGGTTTCTGTGGGGATACGTTTTAGTACTTCATTTGCATTCTCAATTGCTGTCCTTAAAACTTTGTTGTCTTGCAGCCTTCTTGCTGGAGTTCTGCCTACAAGTGAATTATTTTTGTCCATGAAACATTTTATGTCTTCAAACAAGCGTTGTTGTTCTTCAGCGAAGTTGCTCGGAGTTTCCCCAGCGTGGTTGTCAACTGAAATTGACTGTTGTGTGGTTGTGGAAATTATTATTATTATTATTATTAATCGTCTAAAACTAATTACAAGTGATGAGAATCTTAATTTATGATATTAATAATTCTTCAGATGACACCACTCGTCTCTCTCGCTTGGCGAATATACGGGCGCTGTAAACGTTTTCTCTCTTCTACAACATTAAAGACAAACACTTACCCCGTCACACAATATTTCCGTAGGTGGAAAACATACCAAAGGAGAAAATAAATCAGTCTTCAATCTATATTTAGCGAGCCCCATCCACCTATTCTCTCTCCAACATATTGTTATCAATATGTGTAAGAAGGTCAATAAATTTAACAAGAAATATATTAGATCAACAAATATACATATAACAAATACAATGACAAGATTATTTGACATCAATATGACCATGAAACCACGTTTAAATAATTTCAATGCTTATAGAGTCTTCTATTCAAGTTCATTGATCACATGTAACGCCGATTTTTAATCCCCTCGCCCTTTGTCGGCAGAGCAAACAAAAAATTAAAAATGTGTATGATTTATAATTTATGTTCACAATTTCATGTACACTTGCACATTTCGCCGCAGACTATAAATGCCGTGTAAAAATGTATTTCAGATCCCAAGGCCAGTGAAGAATCTCGGGGTGGAGTAGAAAATAATATTTGATGATATTCAGTATTTGTTGGAGCACTTTCGATTTGAAACTACCAAGCACACCATGCAAATATACAGGATCCAAAATTGCCAATTACCCTCATCGGGACATCCAAGACGGCTCATTACCCTCATTATCGGGACATCCAAGACGGCTCATTACCCTCATTATCGGGACATCCAAGATGGTTCATTACCCTCATTACCGGGACATTTGAGCAATGCAGTAAGATTCAGAGAACAGAATGGAATGGAGCAAAGTGGTTGTCAGGTCAAGTGTGCCCCAACGGTCGACAAGACTAAGGGATAGATAGATCATATTCAGTGGCACAGTTAAACACACGCAGGCTTGTGTACAGAAGTCGCTCACACGTATTTACCACAGATGTTGTGAAGATGGAAAACACAGATTCCCTCCAAAATAACGCGTTTAAAAATTAAAGTGAAAACCCTTGAGCTTTGAGTCCTTACTATTGGCGTTAGAAGCAAGTATTTACCTGCTCAACAGTTAATACCCCGGGGTTTTGTGCAGCTTTGACACCAGCGCTTCTTGATTCTTAGAGTTTCTGGTAGAATGTAAAACGTATTTCATCTCTGACTGATACACATTTTGTGTATATACATGCACCGTTGTTAGGTTCTTGCATGTTTTGGATGGAGTGCTACAGTAATTATATTTCTTGCAGCCAGCCATGTTGTGTCTGACAAGGTCACGTGGACGCCGATTAAAAGATGCAGAGGATCGGAATCGTACATGATACAGTGGTGTAAGTACTACTGTATTCAAAGTCAGTCAATAAAATGTTGACAGTGAAACAGCAAAGGCACCGTAACCTCGAAACGAAATGTCTGATTGAAGCAGTAGGTGTAAGTACTACTGTATTCAAAGTCAGTCAATAAAATGTTGACAGTGAAACAGCAAAGGCACCGTAACCTCGAAACGAATGTCTGATTGAAGCAGTTGTTACCAAAAGAATTTACATTTGTTAATGCTTCTTCCATTGTTGTTTTTAGTATTATCAGTATTATCAGTCATTTGTCACAATCATGCCTACGGTTGTTTTTAAAATTGTCTGCCCTTGATGATGGTCCACCCAATAAACATATACCTCAGTCATAGCGACATGGTAACACATTGAGGTTAATGTTACTAGAAGTAGAAGTATACTAGGCATGCAATTCTTGAGCATGTTAAAAATTGTTATTAACACAGTTTAATTAATCGAGTTTTAATATTCAGCCTGACAGTAGGATGACGGTAAGATGACATTCACTCACTTTAAGATTGTTCAATACTTAGATGAATAAATACTGCAGCGAGAGACCCACTGATAATATTAATGAATCTTGACTATAAAGAAATCATGTTATGTGAATAAATAGTGCAATGAGAGATTTACCGATATATTAACGAGTCTTGAATATAAACAGAAATAATCAGTTAATTTATGTAAATACTGCAAGGAGAGACATACTGATATATTAATAAGTTTTGACTATAAACAGAAATGGTCAGTTAATTAAAATAGGTTGAAACAGGATTAAAGTGAGACAAGATGGGTATGTACTGAGCCTGAATAATATATGTCAATTTTATGAATGTTCTTTCTTAAATCTCAATTTTAAAAATTCTTATGGACAAACCTATTCTTTTACTTGTGACCAACTGTGATGAAACTGGAAATCGTCTTTTCAAGCTTAGACTGACAAACCAAGTTTGCTTTTAATTTGCGCCTTAAAAATATGAGTCATGAGAATACTAAATTAAAAAAATAATAGGTAATTATTAAACAGCTGAGTGAGAAATATTTTACTTTGCACTACTGACATTGGCTAGTTCGTATTTCAAGAGAGCCCTGTGGCACTTGCTTAAAACCAGTGCACACAAACAAACATCACTGTACATGCATATACTAAAAAACAAGACCCCAGAGCACTTTTATCACCAGCAATCTCCATACATAAATCAAAACACTCACTGAAAATCAATATATTTCTTTTGTCCAAAAATCAATAGATTTCTTTTGTCCAAGAAATGCATTACAAGAATCAAAACTGGAAATTCTGAAATCTCACTCAAAGCCTGAATGAGCAAGTGACATTACAAAACCTGAGTATTTACATCATTTATAAAATATGTATGTACATCTTAATTTGAACTGTATAACAGAATTGGAGCAATGTACCAATCATTCAAAATGCACACATATGAACAAGACCTTGTAAATGCTGCAAAAACCACCAAACATAATACCACATACATGCATACGCATGCACAAACTAATATCAATAACACACTCTCATTCTCTTCAAAATGACAAGTGGCTCTTGGTTGGGAAAAAAAAAATAAAAACACCAGCAAATTCAACAGGAAAGCTTAGTGCACTTAACAAAAACCTACAGCTGTCAATGTAAAAAGCTTGTGCCATCTGTAATCTTGATTTAAGGTCCACTATAATTTGTAATCTGGGTTGAAAGTTCATCACCATCAGTAATCCTGATCTGAAGTCCATTGCCATTCATAATCTTGGATTAAAGATAATCATCGTTCATCAGTCTACTACTATCTCAAGTCTTGTTTGAAAGTTCACCACTGTAGCCAACAAACTGCAAAGCTTTCAACCGTCAGTATTAATGAAAAGTGCTGATGCCTTTCACTTTATTCAGATCACGAGCGACACGGTATAAGGAGTGTTTGAGTATTGGGATACTGCTGGACACTGCAGGGGCCTCACTCCCCAGCTCTTGACGTTCGAGGTCTACACAGACAGATAAGCAACACTTTTAAGCAGGAAGAAAAAGATGGCAGTTTTAACTTTACAAGATACTTCTCTTGGTTGTATTAAATTTCTGCATACACTTTACAAATGTGTGCCCAGGTGTGCTGTGTGTATGTGTGTGTGTGTGTGTGTGTGTGTGTGTGCGTGCGCAAATGTGACTGAAAATTATGCAAGTGAGTGTACATTAAGATTAAGATTATACACACATAAGAGCTAATTAGTGAACAAGGTTAAGATTTACTCTGTATTGCATATTAATGAATTTCTTATGCACAGTATATTCAACCATTTCTCTGGTTGTGTCTTACCAGTAATTTTTCTATCCAAATCATCAAGAACATGGGAAACTTCATCCTGCAGATTTCGCACATACCGAAGCATGGTCATTTTGCTTGCAACCAGAGAATCCTTCTGCACTGTTGGTGTCCAAGTACCAGTGGCTATATCTCCCTGCATCCAAAGCAAGAAACAGGAATAGAAAGTTAAATGAAATGGAACTCTTTAAAATCAGAGTTACTGCAAAAATCATATTTTTATGAACATATTTTTAAAACATCATGCAATCCCTGTACACTTTGCACACTTTCACTTTTCTTTCACTGGTCTATCTGAAACAGACACAGGAGAACAATTAAATTCAGCTGAAACAATCCAAAAGCACTCACAGCATGAACTACTTCTGGGGGTGGGGCTGGCAAAACTGTAAACACTTAAACATCTCTCGGCCCTCATATGTGTAACAGAATCATTAACCTTGCAACAAGTAATGTATCATATTAAAACAAATTTTCTAAGAATAACTAAGAATTTTAAAACTATTTATTTAACTGACAAATTCATATTTCTATAACATATCATTTCATTACTTCAAAAACTGAGACCACTAACCAGTAGCTGACAGATATCACAAAGAAAGTACAGTTACTATAACCACTGCTACAAACCTCCTTCAAGAGTACATTTCTATAAAATGCCAAACTGCATGGGCCTTAGCAGAATTTATGCATGCATGTAAAAAAAGAAAAAGAAACAATTTTATTATTTTAAAAAATGAACAATTTCATGAACAGTTCATTTTTAATCAATGAAATTTTATGATGCTTCTTTTCAATAATTCCTCTGAGCTAGTATAATTTTAACTTGAGTCTCACCCACAAGTTCTGCTCTCTCAACATGCAGTCTTCGTACAGTAAACTTTCATAAAGTTTTACAACTTGAAATCATGTTTCCTGTCCTTGTGACATCCTTTGACCATCCCATGAATATACACAACAGATTTTTAAATGATCTTGAAAAGTGCCTCACAGCATAT
Source organism: Sinotaia quadrata (assembly GCA_028829895.1). Taxonomy (NCBI): domain Eukaryota; kingdom Metazoa; phylum Mollusca; class Gastropoda; order Architaenioglossa; family Viviparidae; genus Sinotaia; species Sinotaia quadrata. The sequence continues at coordinate 55,164,253 of CM054178.1, read as the reverse complement.
AATAATACAGAAACATACCAACTCAATCAACTCCTCAAAGTGTTCAAAGAATAATAGTTTCTGAAATCTTATAAGACAAAGCAGAAACGCTCAAAGAATAATGGTTTCTGACATCTTATAAGACACAGCAGAAGCGCACAAAGAATAATGGCCTCTGACATCTTATAAACACTCCCAAAGCATTAAAATAAAAATGATTTCTCAAGTCTTCTAAAACATTATCAAAGTATTAAAAGTAAACGGTCACTCACTTCTAAAAACATTATCAGTGTTCAAGAAAAATGGAATGTGACAAAACTCAAATCTTAAATGGTAAAATCTTCCAGCAATGCTTCTAGAAGTGACAAAAATGATGATCACCTGTATATCAATGATGGGTGACTACTCTAAAGAAGAGTTGCTAATAAATGTGTTTTGTTATTTATTTTCTTTTAATGTAAATAAAGCTTTTGAGCTCTTTTTAAGATTTCATATTATTCATTTTTTAAATAGACAACTATTGCTTTAATGTGACAGTGCAAAAATTAAGTCAAAAAAATTGGGACATTAAATAAACAATTTCTGTCAACACCTTATTCATCATGCCTTTGTTATTTAACACTTATTGTAAATTTTAAATAAACTACCATATCTAAACATTCAACATCAACCTATTATCACATGCATATATAAATGATATAGACTAAGTTGAATTTTGAGGTATAACAGATACAGGCACACATGCAATGCGTGACCAGCAAGACACCCAAAAGCATTATGTACACACATATACACACGCAGTTTTTTGTGCATGCAAATATGTGATATCTAGACCAATCAACGATTTATTAGAAGCTACAGGCCTACTGTGTGTGTGTGTGTGTGTGTGTGTGTGCGTGCGTGCGTGCATGATTGCGCGCATGTGAGACAGAGACAAAACCCAATGAATATGTTATAATAAATTCACCAACAAGCAGTTAACTTTCAGGCACAATATTCATACCTCTTCCTTTTGCTCATCCATTAATTCCTTTTTCACACTGGATTTCATTTGACTGGCAATGTTACTGGTACTTCTTTCTGAATTGTTTACATTCGTTGAGTCGAAAATAATTTTGTCTTCAGATTTTCCCATGTAGTTTAATATGTCTACTTGAGAATTTGTTGTATTTTCATTGTGCAAACGTGACACATCTGTATGCATTTTGTTAATGTCTGAATCTTCACTGATTTTTATGTCTGCCAGTGGTTTGTTAACAATGTCTTGTGATGCCCTCTCACCACTATGGTGCACAGTCTCCATCTTTCCAGAATCTAGGGTACCAGAAGAGTTTACTACAGAAGAATATGGACCTTGTACGTTTGTTTGGCTCTCAGTATTTTCAGCCTTGATGGAAATTTGTGATGTTATCTTATGATGCCTGTCTGCAGCTTGCTCTCCTGCAATATCTGAGTCCTCTGACTTAATTCTGAGATGTGGTGTGGTGCCATCTTTCATCTTTTGACTGTAAAGAACTGGGGTTGATACAATGTCAGCATCAGATGTGGAGACACCTACAGAACAAGTCTCCTTTGGAAATGTTCGATTCCACAACTGTAGTTCTGGGTGATCCTTCTCTCTGCAAGGAAATAAGAAAATAAATTATGTGTATGTGCAAGTAATCCATCCATCTATCCATCCAGAAGAACACTAACTCCAAGAACAAATCAAATGGGGGAATCTTGTTAACAAGCAAGATACAACAATTACTAAACAGAACAAAACATGACACCTGAATGTTTCAGGCAGCCCTTCTTTGATCAGTGAAAAAATATACGATATTTACAGAGGGATTATTCCTAGAAAATGTTTGGTTTCATATTTATTTTAGTATATAAGCACTTTTAGAAACATGTTTCACTCTTGTGCTTAATATCTGTAATCAAATATTTATTGATGAGTGCTTGCATCTTTAAAAGTCTCAAACAAAGAACTGAATAAAAATACAAAGTTTAATTTCTTGTACAAGATAGGTTTGCAAACTGACAGGATAAAAGCATTGAGCTGCTTCTGCAAGCAATTCAGATAACAGCAGCAAGTAAACCAAAATACCATAATTGTCAACAAAGATGCACATGTTGGGAGTTATAAAGTTTCAGACAAAGGAAATGGCTGCAAATGAACAAAAAGAGATTGTAAATACCAACATCCCTTACAAAGGAGGTGAGGGAAGTTCCTTCTTCAAAAGGAACCACTGTAGAACTATAAATAAAGCAAACTTTGAATAAAGCTCCATTTATATCTGTAAAAAAACCATCAAAACAATTTACCATTACAGTGATTCATCATGATGCAAACATATTGTACAGGACCTGTATAATAAGGCCCATGGTTGGAACTTTTGAATACTATCTGATGGCATGATCTGGGGTAAGAAATTGTATACCTGACCAAAGTTCTGATATTTATATTTTTATATGATCTACATTTGAGGGTACTTAAAGATACAGATCACTTTGCAATTCTGGTGTTCTGCAGGAATCAACTAACAATGGAATGCATAAATAGGAGAAAAAGGGGCATTTTTATAGGATGTCTGCACCAAAATTTCATAAGGAACTGAAGAGTTAGGTGCTTGCTAAGCATACATTAATCCCAAAGCTGATCGATTCTATTAATATTCATATCTGTGGCTCAGCCAACAATTAATAATTATTGAAATTTCTTTACAATTTACAAAGTAAACAAAATCATTAATTGTGAATCAGCAATCAACACATTCTTGCAAATCTCTTTAAAATTCAGAAAGTAAATGAAATCATTAACTCTTACCCAGAAACCCACAATTCTTCACGCAGTCCATGTAAGACTTTCTGAGCTCTCCTGACCTCTGCCATCAGACTATGGGTTAACAGCACCTGGCTTTGCTTCTCCTCTCTTGGCTCTTGACCCAAAAATGTGAATGAAGGCAACCTTCCCTTTTTGAACCAGTCTGTGTCATACCAATGTCGGCAACTGTCTCTGACACCTGCATGCAACAAGATTCAGTCTTCTTTGTAAATGAATTTCTAGGAAGTTTGAAATATAATGGGGATTGTCTTGTCAGCACACTAGTTTAAAAGTGGTTTAAATATTGTCAACCATACTTATCAAATGCACACAAAACATTTCCCTGCATGTGTTCTAAGCAGATTTACTTGGAGACTATGAATGTTTCTGCTAAAAAAAGGTTTACTTTTGTTTTGTTTTTATACATGCAATTATGGATTCTACGTTGTAAAATTCATTTATATTCAGCTAAAAACAGAATAATCAAAAGAAGAAAAAAAAATGGTTTAAACAAACTTTTTATATAAACTTTAAAATAAAACATGATTGCTTGTTGATACCCTCTACAATAGCAATTACAAAGTATCTGATGTCTTTCAAACTCTCTTCAATAAAAATTACCTAAGTGCCTGATGTCTTTCAAACTCCCTTCAATAATAATTACCTAAGTGCCTGATGTCTTTCAAACTCTCTACAATAATAATTACCTAAGTACTTGATGTCTTTCAAACTATAATTGTTTAAAACACCAAGAAACTAAAAATAATGTGGCAACAGGCATTTCATGAGGCTTCAATTTAGGCTAAGTTAACTGCCCCCCTTCCCCCACAAGTAGTTGTCAGTACAATTTTACTGACAGGTCTCTCAAAATCTTCAATATATTGTAAGTGTATTTATTTTGGGGGGAAAATGAGCAAGTGAGAGATACTGTGCAAATTCAAAATATATGCAACAGTGTTAACTCAAATGTGCAATTTCATGTTGTATGGAAGCACTTTCATGTTGTATGGGGGATGCACTTTTATGTTATATGGATGAAGGTTTCCACGTTGTATGGATGCACTTTTATGTTGTATGGATGCACTTTCCATGTTGTATGGATACACTTTCATATTGTATGGATGCACTTTCCATATTGTATGGATGCACTTTCATATTGTATGGATGCACTTTCCATATGAACCAGTTTTTAAAAGCTAATAATACCTATGTGCAAAAAAAATTGTATTCTTCAACTTGATTTTGTAAATAATATTTTCATCAATACACAATTTATTTTCTTTAAAGAAAGCAGCCTCAATAGAAATATGAAAATATAGATAAATACAACAGATCAATAGACAGATGGTTAAATTTAAATTAAAAATAAACAATACTACAAAGAGAAACTGATAAATGCCAAATGTAGACAACAAACTATCTGCCACATTCAAGGTCTAGCAAATAAACAATGAACTGTAAACCTACCTCATAGTGTTTGCTTGTTTAAACAAGTGAAGCAAGTATAAAAATAAATTTTTTAAAACCTTTAAAATAAAAAGAAAAAAACTATCAGGAAAATGTGGAACAGTACAAATGCTCAAAAACACATGCTAATTCTCTAAATGACAACAGTTTGCCAAGTGTTATCTTTCACATTCTTGAAAATGAAAAAGACATGTCTTTGGTCCTGTCACTATGATGATTTAAGTGCACAAGCAAACTCTCTTAATATACAGGTAAACCACAGACATAATCTACCTTGAGGATGCTTGCAAACAAAACAGATATGAGTCTCTGGTCTTGTCACTGTGAATACTGAAGGGCACAAACAAACTGTCTAAACAGCCAGGTAAACCAGATAAAATTTATCTTGTAATATATGCTCGCAGACAAAACAGACATAGGAGTTTTAAACCAAAAACCAAAATCTACCTCATGGAGTTTTGCAAACAAAACAGACATAAGAGTCTTAAACCAAAACCAAAATTTACCTCATGGAGTTTTGCAAACAAAACAGACATAAGAGTCTTAAACCAAAAACAAAATGTACCTCCTGGAGGTTTGCAGACAAAACATACATAAGAGATTTTTGATCCTGTCATTGTGAATTCTGAAGGGCACAAACACTCCAAACATACAAATAAACCACAGATAAAATTTACCTTGTGGATGTTTGCAGACAAAACAGACATAGGAGTCTTTGGTCATGTCACTGTGAATATTGAAGCACTTTGCATGTTGCCAACACATGCACACCTCACACTGCAACAACAATTTTAAAAATTCAAAAGTTTTCTTTTTAAAAATCTTCTAAATACTGAATGAAAAATATGTCAAATATCCATCATAAAGCTTCTACTAAGGTTGCTGTTTTTAAAAAGTACCATTTAAACATTTTACTAAGAGATTTTTCCCAAAAGAAATTTTTATTTATTATTATGGAGAGAAGAAGTCAATATTCATTTTATACATTTACATATATGCTGCAGTATGTTTCAGAATAATCAAAAGCCTTGACTGACATGAATTCTGTTCACTCACATTCAAGCCAATAAAGCAGGGTAGACAATTCAATAAAATAACACGTACAGAACAATTTTTAAAATCTCCATAATTTTTATGGACAAACCAATATTTATTGAAACTATATAAGTGGCGTTGATAACTACTATTTTCAAAAGCCGGCGATTAATAAGGGGATCGAGATAACCGATGGTGATTTTGGCCCTCTTTTGTGCTCGAGATATTAAGGTTCAGTGACATAAAAGAATCGACATAGCTGATGAGAAAATGCTAAGACAAAGAGGGAATTTGGCGGTTCCACTTCAAAAATGTTGACATAACAGGCAAGTTAACTGAGGTTGAGATAAGTGGGTTCGACTGTAGTATGTTGTTAGATCAATAACAATGAATAAAGGATACACCTTTTTCTTTCTAACAATAAAATAATAGGTCTCTCTCAATTTCTCTTGACTTATTATTGGAGAAAAAACATACCACCACTTTTCTGCTGAAACAGAGTGAGAGAGAGAAAAAAAAAAGAGGGAAAAGAAATTGTAACCTGTCACAACTGACATGAGATGGTACAAAAATTCAACAATCTTAAAATCTTCAAATCATTTATCTTGAATTATTACTGTTTCAATCAAATTATTATGAATTGCCAATTTCTGGAAACAATACATGCAAAATCTTTCTTGAATCACTGTTGTAAACCAATACACCAGATAGAGTGTGAATACATTTAGGAAAATAATGATGGCAGAAGAAATTTTTAAAAACCTCCACATTCCTATCATAATTCTAAATCAGAACAATATCGATTATAAATCACTGTTTACTGAAAGCAAAGTACATTCTTTATATTCCATGGATGTCACTTTATACTGAAAGCAAAATACATACATAATATATATATATATATATATACACACACATATATACACACACAAAGCAGATATTCCATGGATGATGAAACAACATGTATTTAAGGAGCAGCCAAGATAACTTATGCAAGTTACTAAATTATATAAGGATAACATAGGAAAATAATACTTTTTATAAAATTATTTTAAAATTATACCTCTTATTTAGTTATTATTATTGACTGTCAACTTTTTAGCATACATTAATTTTTCTTTAAACTTTTGTGAACCTGCATAGGTTAAAAAATTTTTAAAATGTGGTTTAATAACCATTTAAGCCAACACTTAATCTGGACTGCAATTCAGTTATAACCTAAAAGTTAATACAATTCTTTAATTTAAAAATTAATAAGCATCAAAAGTAATTTTGTGTAAACATTTATTTGAGAAAAAATCTGGAATGCCAAAAGTTGTTATCAGGAGAAGAAAAAATACTTTTAATGTGAGCTTAAGCAGTGATTCCAATTTAACCTGTATCATAAGTCCATTTTCCTCAATTAAGCCGCAGACACAATGGACCACTTCTTCGGGCTGTTCATCTTCTGTTTCTGTAGCCGCTAGTGGCTCCTCAGTAAGGATGGAGTCTGGCTGTCGACTAGTGTTGCTTACATCTTCTTCTGCAAATTAATGGTTAAGGATCAACTGGAGAATTATTTTCAATGTATTAGATACCATTCTAACATTTAGAACTCATGATTTCTTGTGAAGGTAAAATGTGATTATATTTATTTGTATTTTAACCAGTCACTGCCTTTATAATATTTATGCTCATTAAAATGAATGTTGGGGGATGCTATATTTTATAGACATATGTTAAATATACTACAACTTTATAAAATAGCTTTTATGTTGTAACTTTATCTAAATAGCTTTATTATCTTTGCTTACTTTTTCCTGTTCTTTGTTTACTTAAAGAGCAAAGAGTTTTCAGGTTTAAAATTTGAAAATTTCTCAGTGAATACAAGAAAATATTTTAACAAACTGGTATAAAGAGGTTAATTTGAATAAGTCATTCTTCAGACTGTGTATTTAATCAAATTTACAAGTGTTGTTTCACAAGTTTTTCAGGTGCAGATGGCGAAAGTATGGGGTAAGTTTGATTACTGTTTGATGACAACAACATTTTCCTTGAGTTAAAGCTCAGCTCTATCAGTATTTTTAATTTTTACAACCCTACTATTTATCATACAACAGAAGCAAGACATTTATTAAATGTGAATATAGTTAACAATTAAATTTAAATTTTCATAAGCTTTAAAAAATAAAAAGTTTTAATTACTTTAAGAAATGTTAGTGCCTCTAGTAGCAAGCGTTTCATTTAGAAGTGAGTAAATGACTGAATTTTGCACCATAACAGTTTTCAGATTCAACACAAGACAAAACAGAACTGTACAATAACAATAATAATAAAAGTATAAATAGTAACCTTCAAATGACATCCTTAGTGCCAGATCAGGACTGCCAGTTACTGAAATATCTGACACATGGCGCTGATGTTTAGTTGGGTGGCTTTTACTGGAAACAGATAAATCTGAGTCAGTGGAACCTAAAAAAATAAGAGAAATGTGATGAACCTTGACTTAAATACAACAAGAAACCAACAGAAAAAGGCATATAAAAACATTCCTCACAGCTCTCACATCCTTAACATAGATCTAAAATATTACAACCATACATAACTACACAGATCTAAGACAATACAACCCTATATAATTGTGCAGATCTAACCTATTTACAACCCTATATAATCACACATATTACAAATTACAAAAATTATAACATATTATAACTCTATATAATCACATACATTTAATACAATACAACCCTATATAATCACAGAGATCTAACCTATTACAATCCCATAAAACCACACAGATCTAACATGTTACAATCCTGTATAATTGCGCAGATCTAACCTATTAAACTCTATATAACCATATAGAATTTATCTCCCACCACTTCCATCATACAAAAAATAAAATAATTAAGTTATCTGCAGAGTGAGACACACATCTTAAATATCTTAAAATAACCTCCCTTTAGGATGTAACAAGCATTTCAGGTCTGAAATACCAATGGACACTGTCTAAGAGTCATGTGTATAACCACCCTACAGTTTATTAAAGTAGTGAAATGGAATATATATTAAATATTAGGACCTGAGATTCTAAGGTTTTACTGGTTGGTACACAGATTAAAATTCTCATAGTTTTACATGTTGGTACACAGATTAAAATTCTCATAGTTTTACACATTGGTACACAGATTAAAATTCTCATAGTTTTACATGTTAGTACACAGATTAAAATTCTCATAGTTTTACACGTTGGTGCACAGATTAAAATTCTCATAGTTTTGGAAAGAAGGACCATGTTTTAAATGTCATAAATTCCCTTTCTTTTGCAATTAATTACTAATTACTAATATAATAATTTTTCAAAACTCTATTGGCTTTAAATATCAACATTTCACTTACATGATGCTTTACAGAATTTAGGCATATTGCATTCCACTAATACTATGTGAAGAGAAAAGAAAAAGAGGGGTAAGACTAATTTACAAATGATTTTGTAGTGAAAAATATAATGCATGTTAAATGAAAAATGTTTTCATTCTCCTGACAGAGGAACTCCAAAACATTTTAACTGAACACCACACTATTTGTTTCAAGTAGCCATTCTGGGTTTTTCCCCATTCTTTTTACATTGTGTGTGTGTAAAAGTTATTCTATTATTTACGATAATAATATATTTTTAATTCTAAAGACATAATTTTCATTTCTCAGCAGTTTTATTTTACAGTTGGTGACTTCATCATTCAGCTACCTGTTTATCTGAGCTATCACCCAACTTTTGAAACTGTGAATTCAGCTGCTTCAAAGTGTCCCATTTAATAAATATTTACTTTCACAACATGCACAATTTATTACCCACACTGTAAATGCACGTTCATTCATTACTTGCACAACAAACATTTTTACTCATTACTCATTCAACAAACAAATGCACTCATTACTCATACAATTCACAACTGTAGCACAAAGACCACCTTTACTTACAACTCACAGATATGCTCATTCAAGACTCACAGATATGTTCATTAAAAACTCACAAATACATTCATTACTTACAATTTCTGATATGCTCATTCAAACTCACAGCAAAACATAAATTGACTCACACATGCTTGATGTCTTTTGTCGTTTCCGTGGCACAGATGGAGAGGTTGGTGGCCCTCCTTCCTCTGTGTGGTAATATTTAGTGTGGGATACAAGGAGACTGGCCTTCCGAAAACCCTTGCGACAACCCACAACTGTACATTTGAATGGATTGTGATCTTCTTCTACTATGAATGCTTTAGGGGGTATAGCCGGCAATGGTGACACTGTAGGGGCAGGTGCAGCTAGAGAGGGTGAGAGGACTGCAAAGAAGAGAGGTTCTTTGATTGAAATGTAAAGGATACTGCTTTAATTAGAAATTGGCATTCTACTCATCTGTGTTCTGTTTATCATTGTTCTAATTTATTAGTTAAAGCAATCTCTATTGCACTCACATCAATGATATGTACTTACAGACCTTAACATTAGCTTGATGAATTTCAAAACTATCTCAACTCTGCATCAAGTAAGAGCACTGAATGTTAAAGAATGTTGCTTTTGAACAAAGGACTTATTAATGAGCACATACCAGAGATAAGAAATGTTAATAAAAACAATATTGTATATATTCTAATGTTCCACTATTTATAAAATAAAGAACAGATATTGCATGATGAAAACAAATATCAAAATTAAATGAAGAACCTAATAAACTAATATTTTATTTACTTACAACAAATATAATTCATTACTAAAATAATTTATAAAGAAAACTAAATAAAAACCTCTCAAGAGTTCTAGATGTATTACCACCACCCAAAACAAGCAATGCAAGACAGACCTGGAGATTCCAGAGATTTTTCTTCATCTGCAGACTTTGCTTTCTTGATCAAAGCAGGAGATGATGAAAGTCTGGAAGTTCTTTTACGTCTTTTACGTTTCTCTGGCACTGGAGGAAAAGACCCTGCACTTCTTTTCTTCTTAGCAGCTGAAACAATAAATCAAGACCACAATTCATTAATTAAAATGAGACGGCCACTGAATTGAATGCCAATCCCCTCCCCCCCAAAAAAAAAAAAAAAAAAAAGAAAGATCAGATCTAAATGACAGCAAAGTCTAAACAATTTGAGGCCACAGCCTATAAGACTCCTAGCTGGCAAAGAATAGATTATAGAGCAGGGCATCCAGTTATTATCTCCCTTTATTGGAGTACAGATGATAATACCCCATCCATAGTATTCTGAGTTTTACAAATTAATTTGCACAGCACTTAGTCTTTTAGAGGGATTCTTAGACTATTTCTCCCAGAGTTGGAGATATTTGCAATCAGACTTTATCTTCTTGGCTTTAAGCAAATCATACACAGAAACAGTCCATGCAGACATGCTGCACAAGTTCCACTGGAGCCCAAGAAATTAGAGTTATTTCCTTGTAAATGTGGTTTTAAACAATAATGTAGTGGTAGTAGAGTGAAAAATTACCTTTACCTCTGACCCATCTAGAAATACACTAACAGCTGTCAAGTCTGCCAGTCTTCTCAATTCCTTAGCATTTTTAATCATAGGTACTTAGCTGATAGAACACAATGCAATTCCTAACATATTATTTGGAAATCCCCCACCATTCATTATTCTCTTACACTATATTCATATGGTTTTATGATGGGAAAAAAGGATTTTTTTCGAAGTAAATTTTCCAGATTTCTTAACAAGATGAAAATACAAACCTGTGAGTTTTACTGATGACCAGTAAATTTATTTATGGGCCTAATAAGGATAGGGAAACCCCTGGGGTTGATAGGTCGTATAGTTACTTTGACTTGTATGAATGTGGACTTATGGATATGTCCTATAACTCAATCAGGTAAGTACTCACTAAAAACATTTTAAGTAGAAAAATTCCTGTATAAAAGTAGAAATTAATATTACCCCCCCCAAAAAAAAAAAAAAAGCAAACAAACAAAAATTAAGTGTTTAATAAAACATGGTTCGTTGCAAATGAAAGCTGGATTGTACTGAGGTCAAATGAGAGTGATCATAAAACTCAAAAAACATTTACAGTAAAACAGCACTATGTACTACATACCTAGGATATAAAAGAGAATAAAGACAGAGGTAGACAGGTAGACACACACACAAACATTCCTCCTGATGACTATTTCTTTAGTACACAAAATGAATGTCAAAAACAGATAGACACACATTTTAACAGAAACCAATATCACAAATTCTAACAAAAACTGATAGACACAAATTCAAACAAAAGTAGACAGACAAATTCTAACAAAAATAAGAGACACAAATTCTAACCATAACTAAGAGACAAATTCAAACAATCTTGTGGATGCCTACTCCTCTATAAAAAGAAATGAGTGAATGTACAATAAAGAAAAAGTCAGAAACAGGTGTTACACCCAAAACTAACATTCACACATGGAATGATTAAATGAAAATAGCATAACATGTCTCAAGAATGATCAAATGAAAACATCCACAGCAGGTCACATAAAGAAGGACCAAATGAAAACAGCTCAAACACAGAAAAATCAAATGCAACAGCTAATTTGGACTCCTACCTAACTACCATCCCATCCAGATACTGAGACAGTAATCAATTTGACATACAGAGAAATTGTTCTAACCTTGAATTTCTGCTGGAGGAGTTGTGCCCTCTGTCTGACATCCTGCTTCAGTACCAGTGACTTTTTCTTCTGTCTCTGTCGGAAGCTCCACCTTCTTTTCTTTTTCTTCTACTTCTTCTTTCTTTTCTTCTATGATCTCCATTTTGACCTAGGAGAGTTACATTTGCATATAAGCTGAATAATATATCTAACATGAAGAAGGGGAATTACTATTCTATTATTAATTATTTTTCTAAACATGGCATTTACTAAAATCATTTTATCTGAAGCAAATACTAAAACAAACAAAAACAACAAGCTAAAAATCAAAAGTACACTAGAAGAAAAGCTTTGGTGAAGTTTACAAATAATTACAAAATTAAAAAAAATATATATAATTGTACATCTTCAACAACTGTCATTTTAATTCAAAGGAAAATATTGTATAAGTCTTCTATCAAGAGTGTAAAATACACAAATAATACATTTGTTGTGATTACTAGCAGTCTGTTAGCACTTTCAGGATAACATTAAGAAATACAGAGATGTATTAATATTATGTTAGCACTTTCAAATATCAATAATATAAAGATGCAATATTTTGTTAGCAGTACTTTCAGAATATCAATAAGAATTATAAAGATGAAATAATATTATGTTAGCAATATTTTCAGATTATCAATAAGAAATACAAGAAAGATGTATTAATATTGTGTTAGTACTTCAGAATATCAATAAGAAACATAAAGATTATTAATGTTAGCAATACTTTCAGATTATCAATAAGAAATTTAAAAGATGTCTTAATATTATGTTAGTATGTATTGAAAGCAGCAACTGACTATTTTCGATGATTGCTTCTTTGTTCTTTCAATGAATGACATTATTGTCTTTAGATCATTTCTTTAAATTCCATGTTGTCAGGCTATAATAATAAGATTATTTTTCAAAAATTAATAGCATTAAATGCAATATTAAATCTAAAACACTTAAAAATTGTTTATATGAAAAAAAAACCATTGCCAGAGATCAATCTGTATAAAGTCCAAACATGTAAAACAAAAAAATTCAAACAAAACAGATGTTATCAAAGTCAAAGATGAATGAATATTTTAACATTCTTCTTAATCTCTTCTCATATCAGAGAATTACCATTCTCCAAAGTACCCCTAACTTTTTCACAATGCTAAATACAAATTAAAATATCACAATATTATTGCAAAGTCAGTTTTAAATATTAGCGAGTAGACAGATAGTGCAACGTCCAAACAGCCGATTGCTACAATTCTCCACAATTGGAGAGCACAAATTTTACCTTGGTCACTTTGTTCTTTTTGGGTGAGATTGCAGGCATGCTGGGCTTTTCCCGCTTGGCAAACAGAGAGCCAGCAACAATTAGCTTTGATCTCTTGTGGTAGCCCATGTGTGTGCGATGTGGTTTTTCTGTCAAATGGCTAGTGTTGGGCTTGTCTGTAAAATAATATGGAATCATAAACTTTCAAAGCTGTTTATTAACCTCAACAATGGAACAAGGATAATTACAATAATTTTAAAAATCATTGTTAACGTCATCATTTGATGCCCCTTCCTTCTCAAACTCTACTGAAAACAAACCACCCCAAAATCATAACAATATCTTGAATTTTACTCGAAAGCTTTAAGATTATCAGAAACATTTTGTGCAATTTTTTTATTTATTTACAATATTGTCAATAATAATATTTTAAATATAGTACTTTTTAAAACATTATTACAGATTAAAGAAAAACAACATACTAAAAAGCCCTCATGAATTACATTCCTGGTTGTCTTCCTTTGTTTTTGTTATTGATTTGAAAATGGTATAATGTTTTGTCAACTCGAAATTCTAAATGACAGCAACAGTATTATAAAATCTTCACAACACTTTCCACAGACATTGGAAAACAAAACAAAACAACATTTGAGCATGTATTTTTACTAAAGATATATGCAATTTATCAATCTTATACACCTATAACCAGCACAACCCTATTTTTTTCTTCATTAGGTAGCTATGAGGTTATCTCAAAGAAAGGGTGTGAAATAAGAAATATTCTGAACATTAAAATCTAGGTTTCTTGTTTCTTTGATGTCAACCAAAAAAATTATGTCATATAAGAAATACTGTGATTTAAAAAAAGTGTTTTTTAAAAAATAATATAATAATAAAAATGAAATTAAAAAAAAATGTCAAAGCTTTTCTCTTGTATACATTGTAAAAATAATTAACTTGACCTATACAGTTTAAAAGAAAAATTCAATTTTAGCTCTTAGGTGCATTTTAACTTAACCACATTATCACTAATATCAGTTATAATAAAATCACCAACACTGATTATTCAGCTATGTGACTTGTTAACTTTTATATGACATCAAAATAGCAAAATCAAAATAGCAAAAAGAGATAAAGCAAAATGCACAAACCAAAGTGAGGAAAAGGACACACAAACTCAACCAAAGAGACTTAATTTTCTTCAGAGTCAAGGTGCAGGAGATAATTTTCATAAATTACATTCATTTCTATTCAACTAAAAAGGTTAACCAATCATGATTTCAATTAAAAAGCACAAAGTAATCATTATGATTTCAAGGAAATTAATAGTATTTTAAAAAGTCATGTAAGATTATTGACTGAAACTGATGCTAGTTGGGGTTTATTTAATTCTACAAAAAATACTAAAAACATAAATAATAAAAAGAATTAAAAGATGCACACCTTTTATTTTTGTTATCTTTTGTTTCTTTTCCTCTGTTGGTGGTTTTTGCTTCTTTTCTTCTGTTGGTGGCTTTTGTTTTTTTTCCTCTGTTGGTGGTTTTTGATCTGAAATTTACGATCCAAAATACTTAACAAATATTGACAGTATTATCATATTCCTGAATGACACGGTAATTTAAAGAAAAAGAAAAGAATGGTGTATAGCTATCAAATGTTAGAAAATTGCTATGTTCCACATCAATACTAAAATTTAAATAACCAATTGATGCTAAAATCAGTTTAATTTTACAGAAATACTTTCTTCCTTTTTCATCTTTTACTAATGAAATAAATTGCACTGCAATGCAATAGTATACTTTTACTAATGAAATAAATTGCACTGCAATGCAATAGTATACTTTTACTAATGAAATAAATTGCACTGCAATGCAATAGTATACTTTTACTAATGAAATAAATTGCACTGCAATGCAATAGTATACTTTTACTAATGAAATAAATTGCACTGCAATGCAATAGTATACTTTTACTAATGAAATAAATTGCACTGCAATGCAATAGTATACTTTTACAAGCTTAAGAGTTTTCTCTCCTCAAACCATCAAAGGTGATTTTTTTATGTACTGAATTATCGATGGGTAAATATGATCCATATGTGTATCTTATAACAATACTGTTTACAGAAGTGATGTAAAATGCTTTGTGCAGTTGATGATTTAGTTTAGTCAGTTTACTGACTTAATATTATTATGATCACTGTGTCCTGAAATATTACATAATTTTAATGCAAATGATACGAAATTCAAATATCACATGTACTTAGAAAAGAGAAAAAGAATTTGATGAAAACATTACTCATAAAACTTCTAGTTAATGTTTTAGAAAAATTTAAATAAAACTTAAATTAATTTATTTAAACTTAAAAAAACTTTGAAATGGTCACTGTGCTATGATTTTAATTTAGTAAAAATAAAAATACTGCAGATTTATTATTTTTCATCAAATTTACTAATAAAATGATCCTGGATAATCTTTATCTGTGATCAGACTGTCAATCCACACATCTGAAAAACACAGTCATCATTACCACCACAGCAATAAAACAAACAAAAAATAACATGTTTCAAAAAAACAAAAAAAAAACAACTTCTTACTAAAACTAGCAAAAGCCATAAAGGTTCCAGCAAAAATTGTATTAGAAGTACTTAATAAGCAGTGCAAGATAAATAATAATTGTGCAAAGTTTTGTGAGTGCCTACCAATCTATGGATGCTAAATAGAGAGAAATTAGTAACAAATAAACAAGAAATTTGTAGTAAATTATTATTAACTGTGTACATGCACACAGAACACAGTATTAAACATAAAACTGTGTATATACACAGAGAACATACATTAGCGAATAATTTTATATTAACCACTTGTCCAAAACTATAAATATATTTATGTGGAGGCAGTCTTCAACAAAAAACTAAAGCAAAAGCACAAGTGCTGAGCAGGTTTGGTATTCAGAGAAAAATCAAATAAGCAAAACACAAAATATGTCAAGAAATGCTAAATATTTTACCTTTGTTGTCAATTAGAAGTTTAGTTTTCAGTTTCTTCACATCTCTTGGAGAATGGTTAGGTGGCTTGAATGAAAATTTCTGAATGTCAAAATAAACAGATATAATAATAGTCTTAATTTAAATTATTTAAGTGGCAATAAAATATCTATTCAAGCACTAAATAATTAGTGATTTGTTTGATAAAGATTCTAACTGCTTTGTTGCATTTTTAAACGACAGAAAAATTATGTAGTCCAAAGATGTAAGGATGTTGAAAAGGTCTGTATGAGCCAAATTACTTTTTTTTTTAAATAAAAGGAAATGTTTCCCTAAGTTCATAACACACTGTTCTAAGATTTCATAATATATAAATACAAACTGAAATGCAGTACCACAAACAGTAATAAAAATGGCAATATCAATATTATCAATTGCCACTCTAATTCAAAAATAGTACCAATCGAGTCTCTACAAGTCCATAATGGCAAGAAATACAAATAAGCTATAAAACAGCATAACTTCAGTGTACCTGGCATACAAAGGTAGCCATATGAACCCTTACTTTATATCATTTATTCAGACGTTTCATAGTTTGCTGGTCTCAGGAAAGAATCGATACCATATCAAATCAAGAGTAATTTACCTTGAGTGTGTGTATAATAATTTCCAACATTTGCCTATTTATAACTGCCACAGGAAGAGAAAGCAGCTATGGGAAAATATACTCTACAATTCCTTAACAAGTTTTAGAATATAGTATAGTCAAATGTATCTTGAGCAACCCAAGCATTCTACTCTTTTGATTGATTGCTGTCAAGATATACAGAGAAAATGAATGTTATAAGCTGCTTGACCACAAACTATATGACAAAATTTCAGGTGGAGATTGTAGATTCTGAAAGTCAGTAAACAGGTAGCATAAGTCAATTAAAAAAAGAAGCAGTTGTCAAGTCTCAAACAGCATATGAACTGCAAATTTCTGAGTAGTGTCAAGTATGATTTCAAGGTAAGCCTAACTGCAAGTTTCTGAGCACAGTCAAAGACAGCCTGCATAGACACCTACCTGCAGACATCCAAATCCATGGACACCTGAATGCATAGACACCCAAATGCATGGACACCTGAATGCATAGACACCTGAATGCACGGACACCTGAATGCATAGACACCTGAATACATGCAAACCTGAATACATGCAAACCTGAATGCATGGGCACCCAAATGCATGGACACCTGAATGCATAGACACCCGAATGCATAGACCCCAGTCTGCAGACACCTGAATACATGGACACCTGAATGCATAGAAACCTGAAATGCAGAATGGCATAGCCCTGGGACAGCCAAACTATAATCAGCTGTCAGCTGTTATTTCCTTGCTGATGATACTGTAGTTCAACACAGACAAAAAAATCCACTAGAAAAAGTACTTGGATGTCAGACACTAATCATGAAACTTCTATTAAGAGATTACATGCTCATCTGTAGAAATAGTACTTTCTCTCTCTTCCAGTCTTTATCCAAACCCAATATCTCCACCTATGTGCTGCTGCCAGCCCTAACCCCAGTCACAAACTATCAACATCACACTTTCATTGAAAAAAATATTGTAAACAGATGGTGGTGGTGGGTGGGTGGGAGAATACTTTGAATCTTAATTAGAGCCTGAGTGAAGACAAAGTCCGTTCAATGCATTTGTGAAGGTATCTTAATTAGAACCTGAGTGAAGAAAAGTCTCTTCAATGCGCTTGTGAAGATGGTAAAAGTGATAGCAAAAAGGCCCTTTAAAGTCTACTTAAGTTAGATTGGTTACAATTATGGACTTTCTGTCTTAAAATATTTTCTTCTTTTGGTCTACAAGATAATTTTTCAAGACAGGTTTTACTGTAACAATCTGACACACAGCCCTTCAAGTTTCACAACAATCAGAGCATTATTAAACAAGGTGTAAATGTAATTAAGGAGGCATTTACAACACAATCTAACATGGGATGAGTAAGGACACAGTTTAAGAAGACTAGTGCAAAGTTATAATGACGTTCTTTTACACCAAAACAACAATTAATTTGAGCTACTTTAAAACCCTGTAAACATATACCTGTTGCCTGAAGTTAGTCGGAACTGGTCTCATGTTGATTGGCTGAATAGATTTCTTAAAGCCATCATAGAAAATCACCACATAAGATCCTGCCAGGAAAAAAAAAAACTTTCTTTTTATAGGAAAAAGCGTAAATATTCAGAACATATATTAATTTGTCTCTTAATCAATGTACATTCTCCTTTAGCAATTTTAAAATTCATATGTCCACTCTTTCATAACCTAGGCCAAGTTTTCTGATTTCCAAATAATTTTTTTTTTTGTAAATAAAATTTTGTTCTTGATGTCACATCATGATTTTATTAGTTGTATTATGAATTTTACTCAAAACTGATTTTACATTCTCTATGTCAGTGGTTCCAAATATGCCGAGTCATGTACATACTCTTGCAACGATGTGTGAAAAGTAGTGCAGATATAGGCTGTTCCTTCCAACCTCACATCTTGGCAATATTTCAAGTAAATGATCATTATTTAATAATAATAATAAAAACTTTGTTTAGAATATTATTTTTAATTATGACTTTTTCCCTTCCTCAATTAAAAATCAAACAAAGATGCACCTTATTAGCTCCTGCTTTATACATTCTTATAGTTTATTTTATTAAATCAGAATTTCTTTATAAAATTTCATAAATTTTAAAGATAAAATAAATAAAATGAATGAAATGATGTATAGCTGTTTTAGAAACTTAGAACATTATAATTTTAACATATTAATCAAAAAATAATTTTCAGGCAGAGTAATTACTACTTAAAAATTACAGCTTATAATTAAAAACAACAATAATTATTCCTGGAAATTCATCAAAAACTTTCATTTTGTGGGGATTTTTTGGTTGTTTTTTTTAACTTTACACTAAATCTACTTTCATTTAGAAAAAAATAAATAGCATTAAAAAAAAAATTAAATAGGGTATCACTCCATTAAAAGACATTTTCAGCAATCTTCACTAAACTGTCTCAGACACGTCCATTACCTGACCCAATACCTGAACATCAGTAAACAGGTGTCTAAACTAGTGAAAAGTGAAGAACTGTCATTCAATTACTTTCATATCTGGTTGCATGCCATTGTGTTGAGGTTTTGAACCTATTTACTTACCATCGTTCAAAACTTGATCAACCTTAGCCATATACATTTTGCAGTCTGTCCATTTAGCTAGGACCTGATCTCCAACTTTATAGCCCTGAAAAACAGGAACAGATCAAGGGCCTTAATAAATGTGTCTGGGTACAACTCCAAATGAACTGAAACTCTGAAAAACGAACTGATCAAGGGCCTTATTAAGTGTTCTGGGTACAACTACAAATGAAATGAAGCTCTGAAAAACAGAGGACAAAGCCTGGGGTATTATCTTGTATCTAAAAGATGCAAATGAAAAACCATAATGGATAAAGAAATCACTTAATTTTTCTTATTTTATGAATTAAATGGTAAAGAAAGCTTAAAGAAAAAAAAATGTGTGTTCATGTGTATATACACATAAAGAGTTATCAAGGAACAATAACACATAAATACGAGGCATCAGGGGTGAGAAATGGAAAAAAAGTTCAAAAAGCTGTAATCATTTTCAGCGAAGTCTGACTATTTTATAACACATTTTGCACATTATTTAGGCTACAATACATATTATTGTACTTTCATTTTTAAACATACTTTGTGTGCACACGAATTAAAATAACAAGATGTTATGAGTCTGAAGAAAATGTTTTTGCATTTATAATTAATTACAGTATATTATTTCTTATGGCCCAGAATGTGTTACTGAGTTGATTGACTTCATTACTAGTCGATCAAGTTTATCAATTTTCAAGTTTAGATTATTCTCCCGATTACTATTAATGAATGATAACAACAACACTACTAAGTTCCTTTCTGTTTTCAAACAGAGTGTGATTTATTATAGTGCATGTTGCTACTAATGGATTGTTTTGTAGAGAGTGATTTATTTTAGTGCATATTGCTACTAATGGATTGTTTTGTAGAGAGTGATTTATTTTAGTGCATGTTGCTACTAATGGATTGTTTTGTAGAGTGTGATTTATTATAGTGCATGTCGCTACTAATGGATTGGATGCATTAACTCACTTGATGAGTTCAGTGTGTTGCAACAAATGTGCTGGGTCACTGAGCAATATTAATAGTGATATTGTGCCAACTGTCACAATTAAATTTTGTAGTTAATTTCAGTAAATGTCACTTACAAAAACTAAAACAAATCTTTCTTCCCAAGCACAAGAGAGGCTCCTAAAGTTTAATTTTAATGTTGTATTTACAAAGTGAGAGGTGCAAGTAAAAGTGTAACATAGTCTGATCCCCGATTTATTTTGTATGATTATTATATATTTATATGATCTATATTTCAGTTGCTGAGATTAATTTGTGTGTGTGTGTGTGTGTGTGTGTGTGTGTGTGCATGCACACTACTACTACTACTACTACTACTACTATCAGTCTTAATAAATAATTTGTAACAAAAATTTTACAGGTTATATGCAATTTATATTTAAAATTAATACTGACCAGTAATTTTGTCTATTTTTTTTAACCCAAACATGATCAAATTGCTTAGCAATGTATAGAATGTGTTATGCTTCATTCAAAACATTTTAAATTTTAAAAATCATTAAATAAATAACCAAGATGTTACCTTTCAAAATAATGACTTACAAATGATAATGTTTTTGAGCCATGTCATTAATTTACACTTCCGTCAAAAGATTTTTACAGAAAAACTTAAAGCTCACGCATAGTTAGCAGAAAAATTACAAAAATAAAAATATAAAAACTAGGCAGTTAGTGTGTGCTCGTGTATATAATAAATAAAATTAAAAAAATATTTTGGAAAATATCTGTACTTTTTGTATGCAAGTAAAAGCTTGCTCTTATGTTAAAAATTAGCAGTTTTTCTTATGTTCAAAGCTCAATAACTTTAAAACCATTAAAGATAAAAATCAATTTATTCTTCATGCTTCTGAAATATATTTTCTTCGGTTTAATAAATTTTAAAATTGTTATAATCGATGAATAAATTTTGGTACTTAGTTGTTGTCTCTCTTTGATCTATCTATTCTTTGTAAGGGTCTGCATGTGCCTCAGGAATTGCAGACAACAACAACAAATTAAAAAAAGGTGACAGGAAAAAGAAAGACTTCAAAATTGCCAACACCAAGACAAGCAAGACGGAAATAAAAGAAAAAATAATGCAGATAGAAATAGATATCACAAATAAATCTGACAAGCAGACTGAGACTGAAGTCAATACAGCACTGAAAGAGTTTGCAAAGGTGCTTGAGGCCCCACCGCTCTCAATATTATCAGAGACGCCACCAACACCATTGACAACAAAACTTCAACTTCATCAACACCAGAAGTCCATACTCCAAAAATAAAACAAGATGGTAAGAAAAGACAGCAACAACAGCAGCAGTCACAACAATGCCACAGAAACCATCACCAACAATGGCGGCAACATCAACACAATGGCAGTACTATGGGCAGCAGTATCCGCAGTGGGATATTTCAACCACCTTGTTGTGGACATGATCTAACTGCTGCTTGACCATCTATACTCACACCAACACCTGCCTATGGGATTCCCAAAAGACCTGGGACATCCATAAAATCAACAACGAGGACAACACCATCAGTGAGGAGGAGTGGGTGTTGAACATCCTGGAGAAAGTACTAGGTACAAACTTGGTATGCTGCTAACCTGGGCTCTGTAAGACATCCCCTCCCATCCATTCTCCCAATTCAACATCTGGGATGACAGCAACAACATCCACCACAAGTTTAGCCCATGGAATACCGGGCTAAAGTCTACCATTGCCAGCCAGACCTATTTGCAATGGAAAATAGGCAACTCTTCATCATCGCTTTCTTTTCTAATACCTTCCACTCTGTCTTTCATCATATTCAACTCTAAATACCTGCCTCGTGCCAGGGGACAAAATCAGCAGAAGCTGCAAAACCCCTATCACCCAAATATCCAATTTCCATATACCACAAGTGCCTATGGTAGCTATAACCATGGATTCATAAGTATCTCTGAATACATGATAGAGAAATATAAAAATAATTACACTTCTGTCTTTCTTGTATTTGCATCGCCGCTCAGAATGCCGAGTGAGGGGTCGCAGAGAGTCACTTGCCATTTCTACCCACTCGTCGTATCGCTGATTCCAGCCTTCAAAATGGATCAACACACTCAGTTCTGCCTCATCTATATCAACAATTTTGGCAGGATACCTGTATGAATATTTTTATAAAATAAAGACATTCAGTCAACATATGAAATGGAAGAGAAGAGCTAAATGGTAAAATATTACAAGAATACCCAGTGCATAGTGTGAATGTTCAAAAAGAAATTACATTATATATATATATATATATATATATATATAACCCTATTTCCAGCGTTAGGTAGACCATGCTTAAAAACCAGCATTAGGTGGACACAGTGTATATCCCATAATAATAATAAAATTAACATTTTTTTTTCACATTCTGCTTTTAGACATCACTAATAGCAAACGTACTTAATTTGAAGAAAAAATATCAAATAACAAAAAATATACATGTTTTGTGGTCTGCCTAATTCCTATAACCCTAAAACCAGCATTATGTAGACAAACACATACACTTAAAAACCAGCATTATGGGACTCGTACTTAAAAACCAGCATTATGTGGACACTTAGTTAAAATGGTCAATTTTATAGTTGTAAACAAATGAATCTTTTTAAAAACCATGACTCTGCATAAATAAATGTATTGGTTATAAATATAAATCAAAAGTAGAAGAATACATTTGCTTTAATAGATATTTGTATAGATGTATCTCATTTTATAATCTAAAAGTCCACAATTTGGTATGAATAAAAATATATTGTTGAGTTTTTATATTGATTTATTACTATTTAAATCAGGATATACATTTAGAATCATGTTAAAGGACTCCAAACTCAATTAAATCTTGAGTTTGGAAAAATATATGTTTATACTTAAAAACCAGCCTTAAGTAGACATCATTTGCTTAAAAACCAGCCTTAAGTAGACATCATTTGCTTAAAAACCAGCCTTAAGCAGACATTATTTGCTTAAAAACCAGCCTTAAGCAGACATCATTTGCTTAAAAACCAGCAATATGTGGACATATATGTCATTCTAATAAATGAAGCTATATTTCATTATTTAATGCCATTGTCTCATTATTTAATAAATTGTTCAAATTTAAAAGCATGTTAAAAGGTCCAAAATTTAATTTGGTATTAAAATTGGAAAGTAAATGTTTTAAAAACAGCCTTAGGTGGACATTATGTGCTTACATACCAGCAATATGCAGACAACATATATGTTACTCAAATAAATAAAGGAAAGCAAGGTTTCCTTAATTTATCACTATTTCATACAGGTTTAAAGTCAAAATTAAATTAAAGGACCACAAAATCAATATAGTGTTGACTTACAAAAATAAAAGCTTTTTTCTTTTAAAAACAACCTTATGTGAGCATAATTTGCTATTAAAAAATTTAAAAAGTAATCATACCTGTAAGTTAATTTTGGAAATAACTTGATTTTTCTATATTTTTTCTATATTTACTATTAATTTCTCACCATTTAAAAAAAGATTCAAACTCAGAATCATGTTTAAGGACCCCAAATTTAATTTGGTATTAAAGTTGGAAAGTAAAAGTGTTATGCTTATAAAACACCCTTACTTGTACAATGTAAACTTTGAAACCAGCAATGCAGCAATATGCAGGCAACTTAAACATTATTGTAATAAATAAAGCAACGTTTCTTAAATTTATTTCTATTTAATGCAGGATTCAAATGCAAAATCATTTTAAAGGACCACAGTTTCTATTTAGTGTTGAATTTGTGAAAAATAAGTGTATGCTTAAAAATCAGCCTTACGTAGACATTATTTGCTTAAAAACCAGCAATACGCAGACATTATTTGCTTAAAAACCAGCAATACGCAGACATGTATATGTCATTCTAATAAATAAAGCTAAGTTTCTTTATTTAACATTATTGTATCACTATTTAATAAATTGTTCAAATTTTAAAGTATGTTGAAAAGTCCCATATTTAATTTGGTATTAAAATTGGAAAGTAAAAGGTTTATGCTTTAAAACCATCCTTTGGTGGACATTAAGTGCTTAAAAACCAGCAACATGCAGACCGCATACATGTCACTCAAATAAATAAAGTAATGCTTCTTTAATTTATCACTATTTAATACAAGATTTAGATTCAAATTCATGTTATACGAGACACTAAATCAGTAAATGTAATTTAGTGATGAGTTTGGAAAATTAATGTTTAATGCAACTAGAGGTACGTGGACAATATTTGCTTAAAACCAGTGCTATGCAGATAAGCATATATTATACTCTAATAAATAATGTACATGTTTCTTTATTTAAAATTATTTTCAATAAACTAAAGAAACATAGTGTGTAAAAAGTGTATTATCATTTTGGGGAAGAGTTCGCATATTACGTTTAATATAAAACGATCCGAAATGTAAGGATTTCACCAGGTTCTTGAAGTGTTATTCCAAAATAAACATTATCGGATATGTTACTTATTACTGATCCATGAGTAAGGCCAGTAAGTAGTTTAGTGATTATATTTAATTAATTATTATACAATTGTTGCACAAAACCAAACAGCAGACAATGCGGTGGTTGATAAAATATTTTCACAATTTAATAAACATCAAAGAACTAAAGCCGCAAACATGTTGGCTGGGCTTGGCGGTGTTGTAATACAGTGTAACCTAATTCGTGATATTACGTCACTCGGGGTATTATGGGACAATGTGTATTATCGTACAAACAAATAAAAATTAGTAAAACTATTTAACGCAAAGTAAAAACCTATAGATATTATATCCGTCCATTATTCTGAATATATCTTAATAATGCATTCCATTTAATATTCGTCCCATAATAACCCAACCTTTTACATTAGACATGAATAGACGTATATGTTCACAGAAAAAAGTCAAATATTGTAAAAAGCCCACTATTAATGCAATCCGATTTTATGGACCCCAATTATCGCCTTATAGCGATATTTCACTGTACTTAGATTTATTTATGTAACAGCGGTGATGAATTAAATTATAACTATAAAGAGCTGTCTTTAAGTACGATTATAATTTAGAACGATAAGGCTTGGGGCGACACTTGTTTATGGGTGAAGGCCGAATGAACACGTAAATTATACTGTCCATAGATAGAAACTGTCCAGTGCTCTTGCACTATAAAACAGTAAAGTCGCAAGTCTAAAATAAAAATTGAGTAATGTAGAATGGACTCCTCAAGATCCATTCTGTTAAAACTTATAAAATGAAGTGGATTTTGAATTAAAATTTCTATTTAAGAAATACTCTGTCATAAATTGAAGGACTTAATTAGTGTCTGAAGCAATATTATTGAACTGAAGAACAACCGCAAAGGCACAGCAATTCTTGCTTAATTCAGGGGCTGAGTTCGATTCGTGCCAGGATGGATAGTGTGATTCTTACCCCATCCCCAGATAAGGTTCTAGGCTTTGTATCTAGTCCATCAAATAGGACAAACAAAATGGTTAGTTTACTAAAACAGTTACGTTTACTAAAGCTCGTGCAAGCCTGGCAATTAAAGAGCGAAGAATGTCTCCGTTGGTTACTCACTGCCTGACATAATTGCACATAAAATTGATACCCCTCCGCCTCGTAAAAGATGAAGAAAAGAACAGAAGTATTTGCTCTTGCCATCAATCAGTGCCACCGACTATTTCTCTCTATTAAGAAAGCTAACATGTAAATGATAAAGTAATCAAAATAAATGATCTCTTACCTTATTTTGTAGACAGTACTGCAGAGATTAGCTGAAAAACATCGATCTGCAGTGTACATGCTTTCTGTTTCAGAAATAAGTACAGTCACAGATCCTTTATCTTTTTTTTTTTTTAAGTGTGAGAACTGAATGATGAAAACCGCTGATCTTCGAAAGACTGGAAATAAAGTCTGATAAGTTCGGGTCTACTCAGTCATTTTCTCTTTTTTTACATTCATTTAATGCCCTCCCTATTCAGAGCGAAACATGATGACAAATTTAAACTCCTTTATCTCACCCTTTCCCACAGACTCAGATGAGACTTTTAGAGAGAGAACAGATAGATCGTGGTAACAATTAAAAAGAAAGGTGTGGTTTGGATGGAACAAAGGTTCACTGTGCATTCAACCATCAATCAATCAATGCCAAATCCCTAGGACTGAAAACGCCTGAATTTTATTGGTAGGTATTGCTTGGTACTGCGGACTGGATAACAAAAAGATGTATAGTTTGAAAGGAAGAGAAATAATAGCATGGAGTTTAATTGTTGAGTTTAAGCCCAAACTCTGGTATATCGTTTTCTCTTTCCGATTTTTAACTATCAAGGGTTCATCAGCGTGAGTGGTACCACTCGGGAAACAGTTTATTGTTTTTATTGAATTATAATACTATTAAAAATATGAATGAATTATAATTTTATTTGACTGATGAAACTTGAAAATGCAGATATATACGAATATAGACTTAGTTATATTAAGTCGTCTGTGTTGTTTATGAACGGACGCGTAGTTCCTGTTAGCAAGTGAACGCATAAGGATGTGAACTGTAAAGCATGCCTTTAGGGATTAGGGATTAAGATTATTGGTCTTTCGCGTTGGCGTGCTGTTCAAGACGCTGTGAAGCGTGAACAGAAGGTACTCGGACAAAGCAGAGAGTAGGACTGATTGATTGATTGATTGAGTGTAGGGGGGGGGGCGCTTCCGGCTTCCGCCACTTTCGCGAGCGTAGGCCTGAGTGTGCCTAACTCTACATCAAAGTTATACAAAGTACCGCCAGCTAGACTTGCTACCTTAGGTGATTGTTGACACAGAAACTTAGATAATCAAAGAGATTAGATTCTCTCTTCTCTTGTTAATTTCTTTTCTGTCTCTGTCTTTTTGTTCTCTCTCTCTCTCTCTCTCTCTCTCTTACACACACACACACACACACACACACCATAACTTGCCCATTTGAAACATATTCACGTTTTCACAGAATGAAGTCTTAGGAAATAAAGTCACAATGAAAAATGTCACCGGAAGTAAAGTCACAATATATGTTTAATATAAAGTCGTAAGTCAGTGTGATTGTGTTATACTGTTTATTAACTGTAAGTGAAGGACGAAATGTCACGGAGGTTAACAGCTCGCTGAAGATGTGCGTGGTTCAAATACAGTTCGGGGTGAAAAAACGTTAATAATTATAATGTATGCGTGTATGTCCGCTATTGTCTTTGGTGTGCACGTGCGTGTATTTTATATACCGTATAAATGCATTCTAAATCATACATTTAGTTCTGTTTGTATTAATTTTATTTGTAAGTCCATATATATGTTCATTATTTACTGAATAACAGTAAAAGGAAGTAAGCGGCGGCTCTGTTGGATCGCGGTTCGATTCTCCCTCGGGATTAAATGTGTGTGTGTGTGTGTGTGTGTGTGTGTGTGTGTGTGTGTGTGTATGTGTGTGTGATTTGTCCGTCGTATACATATTATAATCCATATTATAATTCACAATTTTAATAAAATGATTTATTCATACATAGTCATGTTTTATGCCTATAGTCCATAAACACGTATATTATTGACTGAATAACAATAAATGACAGTTAGCGATTGCGCAGATTAACATATCGCCCAAGAGGATCGTGGTTGTGATTCTCGCTCAGAGTAAAATATGTTTTATTTTGTTTTTGTTTGTGTACGTATGTTTGAGTGTGCTCGCGCGCGCGAGTGTGTGTGTGTGTATGTGTGTGACTGTAAATTAAAAGAATGTGCCTCTTATCTCTCCGACACAACTTACATAGTAAATATGACTTAAACTTTAGCAGTGGATATTACTGACAGTAATAAGAGCGGTTCATAATTGTGCTTCGATGAATTTATGTATACCAAGCATGCAGCTCGCAAAACCAATGTATTCCTTTTTTTTTTTTAGAAACTTCAATCTGACGTGCATTGTTCGACAACTCTTTACTTGTTTAATACATACGGCTGGTAACTGTGAATAAAATGTTCTTTAAAATATCACCTAACAAACATTACCAACAGATGTTTAGTGTGATATGACTGCTTGAAACATGATTTCATTGATACATTTTTATTTAGTTTCATTTTATGTAAATACGTCAGATTCTTTTCACTTCTGGAAATTATTTCTCGATCGAGATAAAAGAAAATTGAACTGTGTTAGCCGTATTATTGATAGTGTTCTATTGTTCTTGTACTAGTGGGCGATTATAAAGTTGAAATATATAGTACTAATTGATCAAAACGGTCGGCATATCTGTAAGATATAGTAACTATAAATTTGAACGGTGACATGCAATATTAATAAAACTCACCTACCATACAACTATCTAACATGTTTATATTCCATTGAATGCTATAACCATATGATTGCATTGGTGTCTTATTTTGTTTTAGCGTAGTTCTTTGGCGTTTCTTGGAATTACACTTGTAGTATTGGGTTACACATAGAGCTATAGTTTAAATCTTATTTACTATGTGAGTTGTGTCGGAGAGATTAGAGGCAGATTCTTTTAAATTACAATCACACACACACATACACACAGTCTCTCTCTCTCTCTCTCTCTCTCTCTCTCTCTCACACACACACACACACACACACACACACACACAAACAAAACATCTTTAATTCAGAGAGAGAATCACACCACGATCTTCTTGGGCGAGAGGTTAGTTTCTGCACAATCACTTATTTCCATTCACTGTTATTCTATCTATAATTTACTTGTTTATGGACTTCAAGCATAACAATATAACTAAGTATGAAAAAATCATATAATTAAATGCGTGAATTATAATATGTTCCGATATACAAGTCACACACACACACACACACATACTTGGCCCGACTCACTTCTGAAGACTTTAACTCTAGACCATACTTTTGAAGACTTCTATAATATTGTAGTTAAATAAAAATCAAAACTATATTTAGGGTTAGAATAATACTGAGAGCTAAATTATGTGTTTAAAAATGAAATATAATAATAAATTAAAACTTAACATTACACATACAAAGTGGAGACCACATGTGTATACATTTCTGCAGACAGTGTGTATGGAGAACTGAAGACCACATATTTAAAGTAATACTAACTAATGAGGACATTCATTTCAAATGACTCTGTAAGTATTATTTAGATGTAAGCAAAGCATTTAACATGTAATGTTAATATGAATAAGTGATTTGTAAGTTTTAAAAGATAACAGAATTATTATTCATTTAAATGGTAATAAAAAATATAATCTGTCACTGCTCATACATAGCTATAGTAGATGATAATGAATTGAAGTCAGCAGTGTATTATTAGTCAAATATTCTCAGAGATGATAAATTCCAAATTCTCTCCTTATTGAATAGTTGTAAGTAATCACTGTGACATAAAATACAATACACGTATTTTGTGTTTCTAGTTACTAAGACATAGGGTAAACAATGAAATATATAGCCACACACAGTTTTATTGCATGCACTTGATAGAAAAGAAAAACTAACATAAATCTCTGATATGAAAAACATTTATTAACCTATATTAATACTTTAATTTTCTTGAAATGCAAACAGAAAATGCACTAAAATCAACTACTTTTTTTTGTTTTTCCCAATTCAAAGATTTACACTACATAATAAGTAATAGTAATAAAACTAATATGAAACAGTTCAACTTAACATAATTTGAAAGAAAGAAATGAAATGTAAAATCCTTACATTGTCCTATATGTTGAAACTAATCTCTCCAACAGTATATCAAACATTAAAAAATGAACACATTTAATTCCATTAAAAATTTGCATTTATTTCTTGCTGTTTAAAGAACTAAAAGTATGCAACAACAAAATTTTTAAAATACTTTTTCATATAGTGCCAGAAATTATGTTGAAATGAACATGGATATGATAGTCCTACCATTTATTACAATCTATTACTTTTTAACATTTACTAATGTACAGAATCAAAGATAATCTTTAAGATAGTTATTTAATATATATAACCCTACCTCCAGACTTAAGGAGACCAAACATGCTTAAAATCCAGCCTTAAGTCGACCAACAGTATTAGGCAGACATGTGTGGTCTGCCTAAGTCTTGTACTATTTATTTGTATAAATAAAACCTCATTTTGCCAATTTTCTCTCTTTCTATTATCTTTATTGTAGTTACCTATGACATATTTCATATTTAATATATTATATAACCCTACCTCCAGACTTAAGGAGACTAAACATGCTTAAAATCCAGCCCTTAAGTCGACCAACAGCATTAGGCAGATATGTGTGGTCTGCCTAAGTCTTGTACTATTTATTTGTATAAATAAAACCTCATTTTGCCAATTTTCTCTCTTTCTATTATCTTTATTGTAGTTACCTTTATCATATTTCATATTTCAATAGATTTTCCTGTGAATTTGAGTATAGTTTACAAAATCTCTAAGTTAAGAGTCACACTAGTTTTGACACAACACCATCATTAAGTACCATAGATGATAGAAATGTACTTGGCAGAAATTCAAACTAAATGAATGCAATAAAAACTTAGCTATTTAATTACATTTTAAAATAAATAAATCTGTTGTCATGTTACACACACTTAGTTTTCAAGTATCTGTTCATATTATTGTATTAATTTGACTTTAAAAAAGTGTTTGTGTCTTCTTAGATGTTATAGTGTTTCTAATAAAGTCCTTGATTTGTTTCCAAGTTCTTGTATTTAAGGCATGTTCATCAGCTTTGCACTTGTCAATTTCCTTCTTCCCAGGCAGTTTTTTCAGAGCAATATGCTTACTGAAATGTTTCATCACTGCCACTTTCTCTTCTTCTTTCCAAGATCTCTTAACAATGACTTTTGATTTGGATAATCCTGAAATTCAAAATTACATAATTGTTTGACTCTGCAAGTCTTAAAAATAATTTAGAGAGACAGTCCACAAATAAATTCATGAATATGTCTTACTTGAACAAATCAATAATAATTCTTTATTTATAAAATTTGAGAGATTATTTTTACACTAAAAACTATAATAAATATATGTAATCTCAAGCTTTAAACTTTGAGTGAGCACTGAGAAAAATCATTCTTTAAGACTAAGGCAATTTTGGATGGGATACTCAAATACTTCACTCATATGCTTCTTCAGATGTTTTATAATTACAGTGTCACCCAATTTATAAATAGTAAAACAGTAAATAAAAAGTGACATTTTAATTTTGAATGAGTAGCAAAAGAACATTTTCAAGATATAATATTCAAAGAAGTGGCTTAAAATACATTCTTTCAATCCCAATTTTTTTCCAGACACCTGTCTACAAGCTAATGATATGATAGGTTTAAAAAAATCATCAAACAAGCAAATTTAACATATTCAGACTGAAGACAAAGAAAATCTTAAAGATGAAATTGTAAATACATGTAGACATATCTGTGAAACTATATGTCTTACACTTAGAGACAGGGTTCAGATATTAAAAGAAAGGAATATGTATACAATCCAATCATTTTAAGATTGCTGTTAAGTTAGTCCTGCAAACCCTTGAATACTTTCCCCATTCAACCCCCGCCCCCAACAACAAACTAGTAGTGCATTGAAACCTGTTTGCCCTGTCTGGTAAAGCCTTCAAATACAATTTCTAAACAAATAAAGAGATTGGTTTGAGGGTGGTCTCAAACCATTAGCCAATCATTTACTTTATAGAATCATGGTAAAATATAATTTTGTTACAACACTTTTAGTGCGAAGCTTCTATGCAGTTTCTGAGATTATAGAGAAACAGTAATTTTATTTTAATAAAATTAAAACATTATGCAACTAAATTAGTAAAAAAATAGAAACATAATTCTGAATGGGGAGAAGAACTTACGAACTACAATAAAGGAAAGAATTATAATGATTAAAAAGTACTTCATCTGGAAACCAAAATGTACATTTAAAAACACTTTTAGATAACAGTACTATATGTATTTAGCTATTAATTTACTATCAGCAGTCAGTTTTTTAATATTTCAGAGAAAAGTTGTAAAAATAATTAATACATGTGCAAGTAAATTATTAAATAAATACTAATATTATTTTTCATAATATATATTAAATGTAATATTTGTAAAGCCAAGACCCTGAAAATATAATTGCTGGATTAAATTTTATTGCTAAATTAATGTGTGCACACATTTTTTTACTTTTTTTAATGAAAATAAGTTGCAGGAGACTTCAGCTTGATTGTCAACATTTTGTTGAAAACATAGCATCAGTAAAATCTGGGGAGAAACCGAGGAGAGTTGTTTCAAAGTAACTACAAAATTGAGGATTGGACAATCGATCTTGATACTTTAATCCAGAGTTTTAAACTCATTAGAAACAGAGTAGGGTTGTCACAAAGTAACTACAAAATTGAAGATTGGACAATCAATCTTGATACTTTAATCCAGACCTTAATACTTAATAGTGAAAGCGTAATTCAGAATATGTCTTTATAAATCTTTATCACCATGTACAGTTTAATGAATGGAAAGTTGTCAAATTACCCTTATTCATGCTTTATTTTCATTTCTGCCTGTACTTATTTAAAACTAAATAAAAGCACATACATAAGTAGTAATACTGATTTTGCTTATGTTCTCAATTAACCTAGATTCTTATTTACTGTCTTTAATCCTCACACTTAATAAATAAATAGTAACTATCTAAATTCCAAAATATCAATCCATCACAGAATGAAAAGGAACTGAAGTGAGTGATGCCATACATAAAACATTCACTTTTAAAACCATGTATTTGTGTATGTTCAGCACTTAAAACAAAGTTTAAATTGAACAATATTTAATTTTGTGGTAAACAAAAATTAGTGTGGCTTACCCAATGGCTGAGCTTTTGTGGCAACGCCACTCAAATGAACTTGAACAGACTGGCTCACACTACTGGGATCTGATCTTACTGTCAACAAAATACAATAGTCATACTGAATTTTAATATACTGATATTCTGCTTTTGTAGATTTTCATTCAATAGCAAAAAACCCAAAGAGAATTACTCCCATTAAAACTTAACCAATAGTCTGATGCATATTTTATAAATCTGACAATGCATGATTGCAAAATGTGTTTTAAAGTTTATTTGAGCTTTATTTCAAAATATTATAATACTAAGAGTTATTAATCAGTAAGTACCCAAAGCAACACCACCCCCTAATTACTATTATGGTATACTATATTACAACAACACAAAGTAGTCTCCATGTAAACTAAGACACTCTGATTAATAAATTGGCATTACTTTACAATTTTTTTGTTAAAAGAGTGAAAGTCTTTTAAAACATGAAATGTTACTCACTGGTTCCTTCTTCAGATTCATCCTCAGAAGTGTCTACACTATCATCTTCGCTGACTTCTTCTAGAACTGAAAGTAATATGCAATTGGATCTGAATTGGCAAGTTAAAAACACTGGTAGTGAATTATTTTGAGTACAAAAACATGCAAAATTTAAATATGACATTTTTCACAAACTTTTTCAGGATATAATGTGTGCATTCAGTATATGTACAGTTTTGCCCTATAATTTTATATTAGTCAAGATAACTAATATTTCTCACTTGAGGATCAAGTTATATTCAATGTGCAAGACTGAAAATGGTTGCTCATTACTAATAACATTAAATAGTTATTCTATTTCTTTAAAAAAAAAAATGTTATTTCTTACATTTAAAGTGTGAGAAATCTCTTTTGATACTATAATAAGTACAAGGCAAACTTTATTTGTACTAAATAAAACTGTTTACATATTAAAAATATGGAAGAAAAGAAATTTCAGTACCTTCATCTGCATTGACAGTGATGGTATCTAGAGTCAATCCCTGAGCTGCAGTTAGTGTCCCAGTTTCCATTCCCATTAGCAGTTTTGCTATTTTGGCTGCCTGGAAGGTAGCTTCTGGAAGTCTGTAAAAATTCCTATGAACCCGGATATCATGCCCCATAAAATCTGCCAAAACATCCAACTCGTTGTCTTTTAGGTTTATTACTTGTGAAATTGTAGCAATATGCTTTCGTAATGCAGTTGACTTCATCTGGTCAGGATTTTTCACATTGCTTTTATTTGCAAATAAACGCAGGCATTTATCACCTCTTAAATGTCTCACTGAAATGTTGTTTGTTACTGGGAATAGAAAATTGTTGTCATGGGAAACATTCATATTCTGTCTATGACTTATTAACGTTTCAAGAGATTCATTCATTTCTTTTGTCAGCAGAACAGGTACAGTACGACCTCTTTTCCCACAAATTTCAATTCGAGTTAGTGTTGTACACAACTTTTGTTCAAATACAGAGAGTGACTGTAGTACATCATTATCGTGCACACTGTTTCTAGACTGAAAGTCTGCGATTGTCATTTTTGATACTTCTCCCTGTCTTCTGCGATTAAACATTATAGTCTGTACCAACAAACATTGATTTAATTCATCCCATGCTGACCTTTTCTCATTTTCATCTGCTGATTCTGTCCTAAGGACTTTTATACAGTTGGAAGCTGTTTCCTGGATATAGGTAGACATCTTGACTACATCTTCTGTGAGGGGAAGAAGTTTGGGTTTGTTCCGTTTGACTTTATGAATTGTTCTCAAAGCATGGTGAGATACTTCTTCAGTCCATTTGATATTCATCAAGTCAATGAACCGTTGGGTCTCTTTTTCATCTTCAATACAATTATTCTGAATTCTGCTGGCTTTTAAGAGCAATGCACATTTTTTTAAATTGTGTCCTAACTTAAGAGCAAGAGACGGTATTCCAAATTCCTGTGTGACTGGTTTAAAACCACAAAGTGACTTTACTCCCTCAGTGACAGTTTCATACATTGATGGTGTAAGAAAATCTTCAAGTCTGGCAGAGGGTCTGTTGCTAATCTCACGCATCTTAATCAGTAATCTAGTAGTCTCTCTCAGTTTGGTTCTTATGTAATTGTGTTGTTCACTGTCATGTCCATTCTTTCTAAATTCTTTCTGCAAAAGTTGAACAATTAAGGAATCATTCCTTGCAACAAGGACCACTGCATCAGTGCGGAAAGTATGAAAAAACATGTGCATTTCATCGCTTACAGAAATGTCAGAATTAGGCAGTAAAAGCATACCATGGGCTACCTTTTTTCGTCCTTTGATGTGCAATAAAGATTTATCTTGTAATGTACATTTATGTTTCCATAAATCTGTTTTTAAGAAATAGCCATAACAAAAAGAACATGGCACATACCTCTTCTAAGATGTTTTATCTTTTTTTCTAGGTCGGTGAACAACAATTAAATTACCTTCATTTTTCTGAAGGACTTGAATGTTGTGCATATGGTTTCCTAGATTCCTGATTTTTGTCAAAATATTACTCTTTATAAGATGGTCTTTCTCTTCCATGTACTCAATAACTTCCTTTTCTGTGCTGTGCCTTGTTGTAAGGTGTCTAGGAAGCTTCTTCTGAGGTATTTTACAAAATAAACAATAAAACGTTTTGTGCACTCCTGAATCTTGTACAACAATACTCTCTTGCTTATCAAAATCTCTGGTTTTGTTAGGAATAGGAGTTAAATTTAAAGATGATGTGGTGGTACTAGCATTTGAAATATTCAAAATTAGAGATGAATCTAACATCAGCTTTGGAAAGACAGTTGATGATGAAGAGTCACTATCTACCACCATATTATTATCAAGAATGCTCAAGGAATCAAATTTACTGTCTTCACCACTGCCAGAAGAACCTTCTTGTGAGCTTATTTCAGAAAAGTATTCAATATCAGTTCCTGTATCTGTCTCAAATGTATCCTCACAGTCACTTTCTTGCTAAAAAATTAAAAAACAAAACACATAAATGTACTAGTATTAGTACTAAGAAATAAATGTGTATATATATCTGTGTGAGTGTGAATGTGTGTGTGCAAAACAATACATAAATACAAGTTTACATTTCTATGCCCAATGAAAAAAGCAAGATTTGTTAACAAATATGTAAAAAGAACAATATTTTCTAAACTTTCTGATAAATAGTATGCAGTAAGTCAGTTTATCCTCATCCCTATAATAATACATAGCTATTC
The DNA here is from genome assembly GCA_028829895.1 of Sinotaia quadrata. Classification (NCBI taxonomy): domain Eukaryota; kingdom Metazoa; phylum Mollusca; class Gastropoda; order Architaenioglossa; family Viviparidae; genus Sinotaia; species Sinotaia quadrata. Next base: position 55,127,770 of record CM054178.1, on the reverse strand, counting down.
CTAAAAGCAAATGCATCCAAGATTTAAAAAAAAAAAATGTATGTGCCAATCTTTGGTTGATGAATTGTTTTTTTCAAAATTCTGGTATTATGACATGATCAACTGACATGTTTATAAATATATCAAACTCCCCCTCCCCCCAGCTTTAGTATAACTATAATTTAAAACATAAAATGATCCAATGGCAAGATGTTTGTATAGCAATATAGCAATTCAGTCTGTCATTCAATTCAAGAAATTAATTCCTGTTTAGCAATACTTTTTCTTTGATGAAAAAATAGATAACATTAACAAACAATTTGTATGTGAATTTCATGAACAATGATTCTGTGCTGCAGAGAGATGCCTTGTGCCTAGCAGAGAATGATTGCTGCTACTGCAGTGCGGGTTTTATAGCATATCTTTGTCTTTCATACTAAAATTTTAAGTTTAAAAGATATATCATTTATATGGGCTCTAAAAGTACTTCTAACAATCACCAGATATTGCCCAGTATTTAAAGTAATTTTACTTTGAAATGAACTATGAAGATCAAACATATTCCAAATTCCTCCGTTATGGACATTTCTTGCATTTATAATATGAGCATATATAATTATAATCAGACAGGAGACTTGCTTTCATTGTTAATATGAACAGAATATGTCAATTGTCCTCTAGTATGACAACACATTATCCAAACAAAAAAAATGAGGCAACAGAATGTGCAAGTTATATACTAAATAAGAGTTTAAAAAATGATTATGTCATTGTGAGAATATATTGATAAACTGGAGTAGATCATGCAATGAACATCATTTATCTATAAGATAAATAAGATCTAAGAGCTAGATTATATAGTGTCACACACAGCAGGTGTATTCAGGTGTAATTATGTACCTGACATAATTAATACTACTAGCAGTCTTACATTCAAATGCCTATCCTTTGATAAAATTGCTACTACTAGTACTAGTACTTAGTAGTCTTTTACCAAGCCTTTTTCTACAACAAATAAATGAGAGATGTTATTGTTTTTTTAGTTTTGAGACAATTAAAGTACTCCTATCATCTGCATGAAAGCAAACAAACAAATGCAGCCAGCATAAGAAAATTTAAATTTGTTAATATGACACAGATACATACATTTCAAATGAATTAATACATATAGAGTCTAGACTGTCTATGCGTCCCAATTAGAAAGACGTTTGTATCACTCACTGGCTAATCCTTCTAATTTCTGTTACAATAACAATCCACTAAATTAGCCTACATTACGCGCGATATACAGTTTCGATAATGTTATTCCATTCAGATAATTAAAATTAATCAACAACCGCGTGCTTCCTAATTTACATCTGTGACTTTTAAATTTCAATCACTTTTAATGCCTTCATAGTTCAGAGTGGCCGAAGTTTTACGGGAACTATACAGAAGTTAAAGTGCAGTACAAATGGCATCGGTGAATTTTATTAATTATGGATATAATAAAGTATATAAGTATACTTACATAATTATGAACATATCGGTCTGGATCTCTCTTCTCCATTATCGCTTGAGTGGTACCTGTACTCCGAGAATATTCTGTCGCAAGTGTTTGTAGCAAGGCTTGATCGAGTATTTATTAACTCAAGCCTCAATTGAGCGGATTCGTTCATTTACATCCTTTTTAACACCTTTTCTAATCTTTTTGGTGCTCTAACTTCTTCCGGTCTGGGCGGAAATACTGTAAAAGGAGGCGTGGGCATCCGAATCGCCGACTGGAACAAACCCCTTCCGTTAGTAAAGAGTGAAAAATCAAATACCTATTAACACCTAGGACTTAACTAGGCAGGGGCGATTTCATGACGACCTAATTTCGTAAACCTGCCAAAAGTTTGAAAATATCCCAAAGTCAATTCTGACAAATTGGGGCAATATTACAAATGCCTCTTTGAACAAATAAACTGTTTTCTAGTGTGCTGAACCCGAATTTGAAGTTAGTTTTAAGAAATATCTCGTAGTTTAGGAAATACTTGCATGTTCATTGAATAAATACGTTTTGCCCCTAAATTAATAACTAGAGACGTATCGAATATTTCCCCTTCAAAATTAAACCCAGCAGGGTCAAATATACACATGACAATGAAAGAAATTGTATTTTGGATCGATATTTGCAACTTTTTAATTGATATTTAAATAACTACAAATCAGAAAAAGGCCATCCGTGGTGGCTCGCAGGAGAAATAATTTCTGAGTCATAAGGAAATGTCGAAATTCACATATCTTTAGAACTTCTGGACGGATCGACATCCTTGTACCCCCACCCACCATAAAATAGAATTCATATTTTTTGACGCGTTTGAATTTATATCTCGTGAACGCTTTCTCTGAGGTATACGAATTTCTAGCACCTCGTGCATACCTACTTGTTCTACAGGCTCTATTTTTTTTAATCTTGTGATTAAATTGCTTTCGGAAATAATCATGTTGAAACTGCTAAAAATCGAAGACGAACTACTTTCGAAGTTTGGGAAGGCCAAAGTCATCTGCAACTGTACGCGTCGGTTCCTATATCTGTAATGCATTCGAAAGAGTCATCCAATAGCTATTTCTGAGTGTTAACTGTACGCTCCTATGCGCAACAGTTTGAGTACACGGATGAGTTAAGAGAGGTGACCCATTATTGCAGTCCGCACAAAATGCAAAAACTTCAAACTTCCATTGTGACCAATTCGTGCAAAATTGTGAATGGTCCTTTGAGACAATAAAGTGATTTCTAGTGCGGTGAACACGAATTCGAAGTCAGTTTTAATAAATGCCTCGTACTTTAGGAGATATGCGCATAATTAGAAAAATAAATTTTTCACAAAAAAATTCATAATTCGGGAAATATGAAATATTATCGTTTCAAAATAAGCCACGTGTCTTCCTGTATCATCCTGCAAAATCTATCAAAATTTCAGCGACTTTAGTAGAAAACGCGATTTGGCGCCAAAATTTCTTTGTCTCGAAAAATCCACTAACACTTTAATGCAAGGCACTAGACTATTGTGTTGAAGTGTTGACATTTTGACCCCAAAAGCTGAATTTCTACAAAACTAATTGTCAGAAAAGGACTAAAATTGGTAGGCATGAAGCTAAATCCTTTGTGACTCGGAATGTAAAATAAAAAGTCAGATATTCCAAAAACCTCTAGAGAAAAACACGTTCCTGCAACCCTCCTGCAAAAATGGAATTTTCTTGATTTTTCGAAGCGTTCGTCTTTTTATCTGACGAACGCTTTACTCTACATGCATTGAATCCAGGTACATAATGCACAACAATGGGTCCTATGACCTCTAATTATTGAGTAATTTTAGAGTAATCCATGTCGGAAATAATTAGGTTCAAACTACTTAAAATGGCATATTTCCCGCTTCGGCTCGTTCGGATGGCCACAGTCACCTGTAATGTTACTCCTCAGCTCCGTTCTCAGGGATGATTTCGAAAGAGGAATCTATGGGCTACGTCCAGAAGTTAAGTGTATGATTGTATGTCTAAAACTGCGCGTGCAACAATACAATAATCATGATGACCTAACTTCGCAAATCGGTCAAAAGTGCGAAAATATCCAAACGTCAATTCTGACAAATTGGCGCAATATTACAAATAGCCCTTTGAACAAATAAACTGTTTCCACGTGTGCTGAACCCGAATCTGAAGTTAGTTTTATTAAATTCCTCGTACTTTAAGAGATATGCGCATAATTAGAAAAATAAAATTTTCACAAAAAAATTCATAATTCGAGAAATATGAAATATTTTCGTTTCAAAATAAGCCACGTGTCTTCCTGTATCATCCTGCAAAATCTATCAAAATTTCAGCGACTTTAGTAGAAAACGCGATTTGGCGCCAAAATTCCTTTGTCTCGAAAAATCGACTTTACGTACTAATAATGCAAAGCACTATATTGACAGAAGTCTTGACATTTTGACAAAAGCTGAATTTCTACAAAACTAATTGTCAGAAAAGGACTAAAATTGGTAGGCATGAAGCTAAATCATTTGTGACTCCGAATATAAAATAAAAAGTCAGATATTCCAAAAACCTCTAGAGAAAAACACGTTTCTGCAACCCTCCTGCAAAAATGGAATTTTCTTGATTTTTCGAAGCGTTCGTCTTTTATCTGACGAACGCTTTACTCTACATGCATTGAATCCAGGTACATAATGCACAACAATGGGTCCTATGACCTCTAATTATTGAGTAATTTTAGAGTAATCCATGTCGGAAATAATTAGGTTCAAACTACTTAAAATGGCACACATCCCGCTTCGGCTCGTTCGGATGGCCACAGTCACCTGTAATGTTACTCCTTAGCTCCAACGACAACAACAACACCACTGGTGAACATTACAGGGTGGGGAGTGAACATCCTGGGCGCACATACACACTAAGTACAGACGATGTGGTATTATCCTGGGCTCTGTAAACCCCACACACACACACACACACACACCTGCCAATACAACAACGGCCACCACAGCACTTAAATATGTATTGCCATTTCCGAATCCTATTTGTGTGAAGCGGGGTTTTCTGCAGTGACAGCAACCAAAACAAAACAACGGATGGACATAAGCAACTCACTTCGGGTGTAATTGTCTCCTATTACCCCCAGATGGAACCTTCTCGTTGCAAAGAAACAAGCTCAGGATTCTCGCTGATTTAGCGTTCTAGTGAGTTAAAATGTTAAATCACTTTATATTCATTTTTTGGTGAAACTGTATTTTAATTTGAAGGCACGTTTAAATACAATTAAATTTAGATTATTAAATCAAAACACTCTAAAATATAAACAATCAACGTCCCCCCCACATCATCGGGCCGCGATAAAATTATCAAGCGTTGACCGGTCCGCGGCGATGAAAAGGTTGGGGACCACTGTTGTATGCCACTGTTCAAATTTATAGTTATTATAACTTACAGAAATGACGACCGTTTTGATCAATTAGTACTATATATTTCAACTTTATTATCGCCCACTAGTACAAGAACATTAGAACACTATCAATATTACGGTTAACACGGCTCATTTTTTTCTTTCGATCGGGAAAAAATTTCCAGAAGTGAAAAGAATCTGACGTATTGACATAAAATGAAACTAAATAAAAAGTTATCAATGAAATCCTGTTTTAAGCAGTCATATCACACTAAACATCTGTTGGTAGTGTTTTTAGGTGATATTTTAAAGAACATTTTATTCTACAGATTCCAGCCGTATGTATTAAACAAGAAAAGAGTTGTCGAACAATGCTCGTCAGACTGAAGTTTCTAAAAAAAAAAAATACACTTAACCCTGATCGGGAATCGAACCACGATCCAAATGAGCCGTCACTTACTTCCACTTAACATATATTGTGACTTTCTTTCCTATGCGTGGCTTTTTTCTTGTGACTTTATTTCCCGTGAATTTTTTCCCCGCTCATCCACGAAACCATCCCAATCGTGGTTTAGTTATTTTTGTACTTAGTTCATCCGTCATACACTTTGCTCACTGGGAGAACCTCTCCTCAGGCAAACATGATCTCTTGATCGCAGGTGGAAAGGACTATCTATCTATCTATCTATCTATCTATCTATCTATCTATCTATCTATCTATCTATCTATCTATCTATCTATCTATCTATCTATCTATCTATCTATCTATCTATCTATCTATCTATCTATCTATCTATCTATCTATCTATCTATCTATCTATCTATCTATCTATCTATCTATCTATCTATCTATCTATCTATCTATCTATCTATCTATCCATGCATCCATCCTTCTCTCCAACCATCCATCCATCCCTCTCTCCAACAATCCATCCATCCATCTGTCTGTTTTTATATTTGACAGTATATTGGTATGCCCGATGTTTAACTATTTGTCTTTTCATATGCAATTTCTCAGTCTTTCTCTATTACTTTTTGCTGCTTTCTGAGTGCAATAAAATATCCACTCTGCTTATGCGTATCAATCGCAAGATTGATGGAGACGTGTGATGTACCAATTCGCTTCTCTGTAAAATCAGCTTACATTAGAAAGAGACATTAAATTAAAAATAAATTCTAATGAAGAAAATACCTATATAAATCATTCTTTAATTACGTAATTTTATGTTTCTTACCACACATCTATCATAACAAAAACACGTTTTTAGTTTCGGTCTTATTAAATGTATTACAATAATCCAAGTGACCGGAAAGAGCCTAGTTTAAATTAACCTTTTCATTTGTTAGCTCAAAGTCAGAGTATGGGTGTGATTGGTTTTAATGGATGAATATCGAAACAAATACCTCGCAAATCACTCATAGATTTTCGCTTTTGGTGAAAGCAACTTGAGGGTGAACTTTAACTTCCAACTATATACACATCATCGAGCTCAAGTTGTTCCCCTAATACAAAAGACTATGTGTAAGGAGCCGTGCACAACATGCCCCAACTTCATGCTACTGGACTATAAGGTATCAATTTAGAAACGAAATTTTCATTATCACCCTGGCTCTCGAAATCCAACACTTGGCGATGTGAATGTCCATGCATATTGAGTCAATTTCGAATTCTAAATATAATTCGTTGTTTATTAATTATCGATTTATTTATTAGTTAGTGGATGAACAGTGGTTTGTGATGTTGATTCAAAGAGTGTTTAGATTTTTCAGATATTTCTGTGCATCAAGTGCATCTTTTGTCCAAAATAATTGTTCGCTCCACGACAATAAAAACTTTTGGGGAAGTAAATGGTTTTCTCCAAGTCGTCCTGTAAGTGTAGTAAAGGAGAAATAACGAAGGGTTGGGAGGGGGGGAGAGCTGCTCGTCGGATATTTGTCAGTGATTGTTGTGTACGCGTGGCACGCGCTAATCTGTCTGGATGCAGCTTAGGATTGGGAATACCCACTGAACACAGGTGGGAAATTGTTAGCGAGTATTCAGTGACTGAGTGCTGATCTTCAATCAACTTGAATCAAAACTTAAGGGAGGGATGTGAATATGTCTGAATTTTCCAGATAGAGCGATGACCACTCTGGAAGTGTTGAAATTGTGTGTGTGTGTGTGTGTGTGTGTGTGTGTGTGTATGTGTGTGTGTGTGTGTGTGTGTGTGTGTACGTACTTGCGAAGATTCGGTTCTGCGGTACATTGCTTTATATGCAAGTTTGGCTCTGACGACTGTAAAAGTTACTGGAGTCCTTTCAAGTCTTCTATAAATGTTTCAAACTTGTTCTACCAAAATTGATCAGAGGCTCCCACTTTATACAGTTTATCAGCTATTAATTATTCACTATGTTAAATTTGTAACCAGAAAACATTGTTAGTTTGCCTTCACTCGTGCGTATAGTCCAGCTAATCAAACGTAGGCATGACATTTTAAGGAGTGTGGCATCTTGGAAGAGCAAAGAGCACTTACTTCGCGATCAATCGATTCACCGCACTCCCTCAAAGGACTATGTGCTCTGTGTACATAGAAGCCTACATAACTTTTTCTTGTTTTCAGTGTTTCAAGCCGTAAGTAAGAAGGAAATACGCAATGTAATAACCAAACTGAAACTGAAACAAATAAGCAAACTGAAACTTCTTAAAATCATGTGAAATATTGAAACTCGATTTGACAGTTATTTCAAAACTTTAATTAAACTAGTTTATTTGATTTTAGGAAAAATATTAAAAGTTTAAACTTGTTTCATATATCCTGAAATAATAAGAAAGCTTCAATTAATACATATTTCTATATGTGCCTTTGTATTTAGTAAGAAGTGGCAAGAGAATGACCTGCAGTTTATTAGTCATATGCTTGAATCATGAATCTATTTTTATTAATGCTATCATCCTTTTAGTTCATTCATATGTAATGCTTGTCTGTAAATGAGGTCGTGTGGTTTGCGTGGAATGTGTACACGTTAATAAAACAAACAGATAGAGAAAAATGAAAGAGAGTGAAAGAGAGTAGTAATTTACTAGATTATATTGTAATAATAATTCAGTGAATATACAAATGCGTTCATCATGACACAAATGCCATATTATCTTGCTAATCAGTATTGGCATACAGCTTAATTGTCGCCAAACAGTTTTATCTATCTCTCTATTGATTTGACGTTAAATTGCTCCTAACAGAGAGTAAGCAGATGCATTTCGATACGTGAAGAAATTCATTTAAAAAATGTATAGTTTGTTTGTTTCCATTCTATTGGTTATTTTTTCTTTTTTAAGGAAGATTAAATCGGCAAACATTTTTTTGTTTCTAAAGTGAGTATGGAATTTTTTAATAAAAAAAAGTCAAGAGAATGACCTTACAATAATTTTAGATAACATTTTAACTTTATGCGCCCAATTATGAAAAAACAACATTGTCTTCTTCTGCTTTGGTTTACGGAGTGACCAATAATATTTTAAAGATATCAAACGTAATACTAATTTACACCATCTCTGTTTTAGAAAAATAAATATGGAAATACAGAATCTGAATACAGTGAAACACGACTAAAAAGAATAGAGTAAGCGATATCTTTTACACAAATAAAAGTGATCATTGCTTAGAGAAACCTCTTAAAGGATTCTAAAAGGAAATAAGCATTATTTAAATTTTTATTATGTTAATTAAGTAATTGATTTAATTAAAGAAAATAAAGGCACTCTGATAGGTTAATTATTTTGATTTGTTGATTCTGCTTAACAATATTATTATTTTAAAAATCCTCCTGCTTTTATAGAAAGCAACGCTAGCGAATTGCGTATAACGTACTAGCTAGACTCGCTGAGATCCTACATTCAAACAAAGCGACAACCAGTACGAATAATATAAAAACAATCAGATAGACGAGTATATATGGATAGGTAGATTGGTAACTAGTAAGATAAATAGATGGATAGAATTTGGATGTGAGAGTAGACAGTTCCATCGAAAGACAGATGCACGTACAGATCGACAGACAAATAGGCAGAAAGATAGATAGATAGACAAACAGACAGACAGACGGGTGGATGGATGGATAGAAAAGAAAAGGAAAGAAACAGATAGACGGGTGGACGGACGGGCAGGCAGATAGAGAGGGGATTTTGACATTGATAGGAGACAAATATATAACGTTAATGATAAGAATAGATAGATAGATAGATAGATAGATAGCGTGGACTACTCGCTCTCAGAATTGGAATGCATTCATGCAGAGATTCATTCTGTTGTCGTATTTTTCCAACATCACTTTCACGCCTTGTGTGCCACTTAAAATCCTTAGACAAAAGACGCTGGCTAAACAACCCTTCCTTGGTGTGAGTGAAATCAACTTTCAGTAAAGAAGAGACTTAGTGAGCTTGGAGGGAGGTTTCTCGCTGGCGGTACTTTGTATAACTTTGATGTACAGTTAGGCAATGCAGCTTGAAGAACAGCACGCCACGCGAATAATCCCCAATCGTCATTCCCCCCAGGCATGCTTTTGCATTCACTTACTGACAGGAACTACGCGTCCGTTCATAAACAACACGGACACCTTACTATAAACTAAGTCTTATATTCGTATACATCTGCATTTTCAAGTTTCATCAGTCAAATAAAATTATAATTCATTCATATTTTTAATAGTATAGTTCATTCGAAGTGAGCTTACTTCATGACATAATATACTCACAGTTACCAATCATAGTTATCAAACAAAAAAACCCTGCTTTTAAAATAAGTAAAGCAATGAGAGCCTTGTTTAAAACATACAATAAAATAGTACAGTATTTTCAAATACACTCAACAACATTAGCAAAACATACCTGGTAAATTTATGAGGTTTCTATATCTGCATAATTAAGTTATATGTGCTATTGAACACCTGAAGATTCTAAGATTTAAAACAATTTTCATTTACTTATGGTTACCATTATGCGTTTGCTAGGATGATTTATGAATGATTTTAGTGTTTGATATTTTGTTTCTGATAAAATATTCATGATTAAGGCGAATGTTCCAAACGACTCCTCAAAGAAAGTATGGCTCTATATTCAGAGTTTCTTGTCGGGCTAAACACAAATTTTGAACCGCTCTTATTATTGTCAATAATATCCATGGCTAAAAAAATTCTCTTTTACAAAACTCACATATAAAATTAATGTTCTACAGTGGTACGGTCGTGCTCCCACAGTTCAAATTAACTACACCGTTTCGCTTCTCTATTTATCAAGTCATTGTCTCTTAAAAGATGGTCTCACACTTAAAATGCTCATATAAACTTAATATCTGCATCTTTAGAATTAAAGTCGAGGCTTGTATATTAGTTTTTCATGGACATTTCTTTTTCAGCAATGAAATGGTGATGATGAAATAGTCTATTAAAAAGAGCTACTCAAATCGAGATATCTATACTACTAATAATGAAGTCGCAAATTTATACCAAATAGCTGCAGTAATATTATTTAGAGTTCGCTATGCCAGAATGTCACTTACAGAAAATCAGTAATAAAAATAACGTCATACGATCTAGTCCAATCTAAGGGTGAGCGGAAAAAGTCACAGGAAAAAAAGTCACGGGAAAAAAGGCGTGCGTGCGATTTGTATATCGTGTACATATAATAATTCATATTATAATTCACACATTTAATAATATATTTTATTCATACTCAGATATGTTGTTATGATTGTGTCCATAAACACGTATATTATAGACTGAATAACAGGAAATGGAAGTAAGTGATTGTGCAGAAATTAATAACCTCTCCCCCAAGAGTATCATGGTGTAATTCTCGTTCGGAGTAAAAGATGTTTTTATTTTGTTTGTGAGTGTGTGTGTGTGTGTGTGTGTGTGTGTGTGTGTGTGTGTGTGCGCGCGCGCGCGCGTGTGTGTGTGTGAGTGTGTGTGTGTGTGTGTGTGTGTGTGTGTTTGTTTGTAATTTTTTGTGGTGGGTGGGGTACAAGGATGTTGATCCGTCGGGAAGTTCTAAAGTTATATGAATTTCCACATTTCCTTATGACTCAGGAATTATTTCTCCTGCGATCCACCAGGTGTGTCCTTTTTCTGATTTGCAGTTATTTAAATATGAATTAAAAACTAACCCCTCCCTCTACCGTTAGCTAAGAGTGGCCCTTTGATCCCCTGACCGCTTCCTGTACCCTAGCCCATAGCTCAGTGTGAGTCTATCAGTTAGCTACAAGTGACCCTTGGATCCCTAACCATTTCCTGTGCCCTAGCCATGTGTGGTCAGTCTTGTATAACTCTAACATCCTGCTAATGTCTTGGAGTGGTTGGTCAGTCTTGTAATTTGTGTCTTGGTTGAATGATTTGAATGTGTATTTTGTGCTATTGTTCCTATACCCCTTGTGTATCTATATTTTACTATTTAAAATTTTTAATGTTTATGGAGTGATGCCGGGCTAAGTTTTGTTTTCGCCTGACACGCACTTTGGGCCGATTTGCGAAATTGGGTCATCATGATTACCGTATTGTTGCGCGCGCAGTTTTGGACATACAATTATACACTTAACTTCTGGACGTAGTCCGTAGATTCCTCTTTCGAAATCATCCCTGAGAACAGAGCTGAGGAGTAAAATTACGAGGTTGTAAATTCATTATAATTATCTCAATGCAATAACTTTATTGCAACCATATATTGAATTTGATGGATTCAGATGGATTTTGTTGTTTAAAATATATTTCACACAAAAAAAAATAGCAGGATTGATCATTGACTGATAAAAACGACTTTCTAATTAGGGTCAATAAATATTCTTTATGCATGAACTGATTAATATTGCTTTCTAAATCAGAGTAACTATTTCAGTTGTTTGATAGTGTCTTTTTATATTAAAAATATGTATAAAATTCTATTTACAGATATAAAGTCAAGCAAATAAAAAATCGAAAAAAAGAAATTTGGGGGTCAGGTGCACGAATTTTATTATCTCAAGAGATATTGCGAATATCCGACTTTTTATTTTATATTCAGAGTCACAAATTATTTTGCTTCATGCCCACCAATTTTAGTCCTTTTCTAACAATTAGAGGAGTAGAATTACAGGTGACCACGGCCATCCGAACGAGCCGAAGCGGGAAATGTGCCATTTTAAGTAGTTTGAACCTAATTATTTCCGACATGGATTACTCTAAAAATACTCAATAAATACAGATCATAGGACCCGTGGTTGTGCATTAGGTACCTGAATTCAATGCATGTAGAGTAAAGCGTTCGTCAGATAAAAAGTCAAACGCTTCGAAAAATCAAGAAAACTCAATTTTTGCAGGAGGGTTGCAGGAACGGGTTTTTCTCTAGAGTTCTTTGGAATATCAGACTTTTTATTTTACATTCCGAGTCACAAAGGATTTAGTTTCATGCCTACCAATTTTAGTCCTTTTCTGACAATTAGTTTTGTAGAAATTCAGCTTTTGTCAAAATGTCGACTTCAGTTAGCGCCTTGCATTATTAGTAGGTAAAGTCGATTTTTTGAGACAAAGAAATTTTGGCGCCAAATCGCGTTTTCTACTAAAGTCGCTGAAATTTTGATAGATTTTGCAGGATGATACAGGAAGACACGTGGCTTATTTTGAAACGATAATATTTCATATTTCTCGAAATATGAATTTTTTTGTGAAAATTTTATTTTTCTAATTATGCGCATTTCTCTTAAAGTACGAGGAATTTAATAAAACTAACTTCAGATTCGGGTTCAGCACACGCGGATACAGTTTATTTGTTCAAAGAGGTATTTGTAATATTGCGCCAATTTGTCAGAATTGACGTTTGGATATTTTCGCACCTTTGGCCGATTTGCAAAGTTTGGTCATCGTGATTACCCTATTGTGGTGCGCGCAGTTATAGACATACAATCATACATTTAACTTCTGGACGTAGCCCATAGATTCCTCTTTCGAAATCATCCCTGAGAACGGAGCTGAGGAGTAACATTACAGGTGACTGTGGCCATCCGAACGAGCCGAAGCGGGAAATGGGCCATTTTAAGTAGTTTGAACCTAATTATTTCCGACATGGATTACTCTAAAAATACTCAATAAATAGAGGTCATAGGACCCATGGTTGTGCATTAGGTACCTGAATTTAATGCATGTAGAGTAAAGCGTTCGTCAGATAAAAAGACGAACGCTTCGAAAAATCAAGAAAACTCAATTTTTGCAGGAACGGGTTTTTCTCTAGAGTTCTTTGGAATATCAGACTTTTTATTTTACATTCCGAGTCACAAAGGATTTAGTTTCATGCCTACCAATTTTAGTCCTTTTCTGACAATTAGTTTTGTAGAAATTCAGCTTTTGTCAAAATGTCGACTTCAGTTAGCGCCTTGCATTATTAGTAGGTAAAGTCGATTTTTTGAGACAAAGAAATTTTGGCGCCAAATCGCGTTTTCTACTAAAGTCGCTGAAATTTTGATAGATTTTGCAGGATAATACAGGAAGACACGTGGCTTATTTTGAAACGATAATATTTCATATTTCTCGAAATATGAATTTTTTTGTGAAAATTTTATTTTTCTAATTATGCGGAATAGTACGAGGAATTTAATAAAACTAACTTCAGATTCGGGTTCAGCACACGCAGAAACATTTTGTTTGTTCAAAGAGGTATTTGTAATATTGCTCCATTTTGTCAGAATCAGAATCAACAAAAGAAGACAATTAACCTATCAGAGTGCCTTAATATTCTTTAATTAAATCAATTACTTAATTAACATAATAAAAGTTTAAATAATGTTTATTTCCTTTTAGAACGCTTTAAGAGGTTTCTCTAAGCAATGATCACTTTTATTTGAATAAAAGATATCGCTTACTCTATTCTTTATAGTCGTGTTTCACTGATTTCAGATTCTGTATTTCCATATTTATTTTTCTATAACAGAGATGGTGTAAATTAGTATTACGTTTGATATCTTTAAAATATTATTGGTCACTCTGTAAACCAAAGCAGAAGAAGACAATGTAGTTTTTTTCATAATTGGGCGCATAAAGTTAAAATATTATACTAAAGTTATTGTAAGGTCATTCTCTTGCCATTTTTTATTAAATACAAAGACGACATTCCATACTCACTTTATAAACAAAAAAATGTTTGCTGATTTAATCTTCCTTAAGAAAAGAAAAAATAACCAATAGAATGGAAACAAACAAACTACACATTTAATTTTTTTTTTTCTTCACGTATCGAAATGCACCTGCTTACTCAATGTTACGAGCAATTTAACGTCAAATCAATAGAGAGATAGATAAAAATGTTTGGCGAAAATTAAGCTGTATGCCAATACTGATTAGCAAGATAATATGTCATTTGTGTCTTTAAAAATGAACGCATTTGTGTATTCACTGAATTATTACAATATAATCTAGTAAATTACTACTCTGTTTCTCTCTATCTGTTTGTTTTATTAACGTGTACACATTCCACGCAAACCACACGACCTCATTTACAGACAAGCATTACATATGAATGAACTAAAAGGATGATAGCATTAATAAAAATAGATTCATGATTCAAGCATATGACTAATAAACAGCAGGTCATTCTCCTGCCACTTCTTCTTACTAAGTACAAAGGCACATATAGAAATGTTTATTAATTGAAGCTTTCTTATTATTTGATGATATATGAAACTAGTTTAAACTTTTAATATTTTTCCTAATATCAAATAAACTAGTTTAATTAAAGTTTTGAAATAACTGTCAAATCGAGTTTCAATATTTCACATGATTTTAAGTAAGTTTCAGTTTGCTTGTTTCAGTTTCAGTTTGGTTTTTACATTGCGTATTTCCTTCTTACTTACGGCTTGAAACACTGAAAACAAGAAAAAGTTATGTAGGCTTCTATGTACACAGAGCACATACTACTTTGCAGGGAGTGCGGTGAATCGATTGATCGCGAAGTAAGTGCTCTTTGCTCTTCCAAGATGCCACACTCCTTAAAATGTCATGCCTACGTTTGATTAGCTGGATTATACGCACGAGTGAAGGCAAACTAACGTTTTCTGGTTACAAATTTAACACAGTGAATAATTAATAGCTGATAAACTGTATAAAGTGGGAGCCTCTGATCAATTTTGGTAGAACAAGTTTGAAACATTTATAGAAGACTTGAAAGGACTCCAGCAACTTGCATATAAAGCAATTTACTGCAGAACTGAAACTTCGCAAGTACGTACACACACACACACACACACACACACACACACACACACACACACACACACACACACACACACACACACATTTACCCTCAACGAGCGAGAATCGAACGAGGATCCTAATGAGCCGTCGCTTACTTCCATTTACTGTTATTCACTCAATAATAAGCAAGCATACCGACTTACACTGAAAATTAATTAACTAAATGTATGTATTACAAAGCTTTTATACGGTATATAAAATACACTTGAATCACACACATTTTGAGCGAGCAGTTAACCTCCTTGCCTTTTCCTGCTTCACTTACTGTTAATAAGTATTATAACATATACACTCTGACACTTTTGACTTTATATTGTGAATTTATTTCCTGTAACTTTTTTCTTGTGATTTTATTTCCTATGACTTTTTTTTTTTCCTGTGACTTTTTTCCTGATATTTTCCCGCTCATTGCTCACCGTTGATTAGAAGCGACTCAATACACAACTCTCTTGTTTTAGGTTAGAGAAAAAATATGGTTAGGGAATTTTAGAGATAGTTTTGGTGTTTTTTTTAAAGAGAAATGTTAGGGTTAGGATTAGCTGTAAATAAAAAAAACGAATATAAATTTTAGAATATATCTTTTATTCCTGATTTAGATTTTGTTTCTGTTAAATTTTGTGTTTTAATAACTTAAATATTACAGTAAAAATAGCATCGAGTAACACTTTGCATCTAGATATATGTCATATAACTTCTCTCCTTCGATATTACGTATAATGACCCCCTTGTTTTTAAACACGACAATTGTGTATGGAGCTGTTGGGTCTACCGTACACACCTTTGTGTACATAAATGTGTGCAGTGTTGATTTGATGGAAGTACGAAAGAATGCGTAGCCATTCACTAACACTGCTAAGAAGAAAAAAATGTTTGCACAACAATCGCCAGTCAGTAGTAAAGATAGGTACTGTTGTTCTCACGTGTACGAGTGTAGGCGAGGAGGAAGGATTAACTTTTGATATAAGCCACCTGGCTGTTAGGAAGACGACAGGGGTCCGGGTGTTTGGAAAACCCACTATAAACCGTTAAGATACGAACAATAGGGATGGTCTCTTTGAGTTGACAAAAGAAAGCCCATTATCTCCACTACGACAGAGTTGAGGGAATTAGCTCTCCACGTGACAAAAGGGGCAGTGCAATTCGAATGAAAACTTTTAATTACTATTCGTGCAAAACTGACACAAGAAAGTTCGTAGCACCTATATGGCAGTGCTAAATGTTGATAGTCAAATAATTTGGCTAAGAGAAAAAAGATAGAAAGGAGTATTCTATTTTTCTTTCATTTTTGTGCGAGTCAAAAACCACAAGGAGAAGTATTTTATTTATCTATAAAAATAAATCAATTTTCATTTCATTCACAATGCTCTATATCTTTTCTATTTCACTTTTAAACTACCAGTATAAATATTACTTTAAATACTACCACACAGTTTTGAATAACGTTATGGACTGCAAAAAATAGCACACATTGTCATTTCTTTTTGTAGTGAAATTAAATCTAACTATAGTTTCCACATAAGTTACTCTATTGCATCAGCTACTGTAAATACACAGTCTTGAGACTAATACAGTTATTGTTCAAAGTTGTAAAGGATTTGAAGAAGTAAAGAAATATTCATTGCATCTCTGTACACAGTTGTGTTTCCAATCATCCTAAACTTGAACCGAATTGAAATTTTTCTTTTTACTTTTGGATGAAATAATACTTGCTGCACACCCTTACTCTAAATTACATTTGAAATAAATATATATGTATATACATAAGTTATATTAATACAGTACTAGTTTTTGCAGCTAATTTAAAGAAAACATTTAGTTTTCATAAATGTATAAATCAATTATAGCATAGTGATCCATAGAGCAAATTAAAAAATATAAGATTTAAAAAGTTTCTTTGTGACCAGTAGAGATACAGCCACTTTAAAATGATAATTATTGTTTTAATTTCTCATGTAGGCATATATTATTAATAGCTCTCATGTATCTTTTAGTTTATCCAATGTGCATATGTAAGATTTGAAATGCTGAACTTGGCATTTTTGCTAGTGAATTTTGTTGTTTAGTGTGAAATTTTGTAATATACTATTATTATTATCAATTTCTTATAATCAATTCATATCTTAGAACTGACATTCTGGAACACTAAAATATATTCCAAATTAAATTATTATTTATTTGTATATTGCTGGATATCCTTTACATTAAAATACATTATATCTGTACCTCATCCCTCATTAAAGTCACTAGCCTAATAATAGTCTCATAATCCAATATGTGTCAGTTCTACTATTAAGAAAATATTTCATATGTATTTGCAACATTACATATTTTTAATAGTCTCATAATCCAATCTGAGTCAGTTCTATTATTAAGAAAATATTTCATATGTATTCACAAGATTAGTGATTTTTAATAGTGGATCAGTGAGTGAGAGTCTAAAGTGTTATACAACACAAGCTGAAAACATAATGGATTTGTCACTTTAGTGCTACTTTATTTGCTTCATACAATGCAACAATCTTATTATTTATGTTTTATTTTTTTTATTAGTGTATTTAACTATTAACTGAATAACTGAATATAAGGTAGTTGTCTTATTTCAGGTTATCTATTATATGTCTGGTAGTATGTTCTATTATTTTTTAACAACTTTCCTAATCCATGATCATTTTGTAGCTATATAAGCTGTATTAACTGTATATAATATTGCCCTGTAACTTTCAGTTATACATTATGAACATGTTAACTATCACTATCACTATTCAAACAGTTTTGTTAAATGGAAACAGTAAATATTCAGTTTTTCTATTGCCATATCTTTCTTCAGTTTCTTGGACTTCAGTATTATTACTACTGTTAGAAATTATTATATTTACATAGCAGTAATAATCGCACTCCTGCTATAAACATAGCAGAGTGTGTTTTTTCAAGACCTGGAAATATATAAGAGCTTAATAACTGAGTAGTGCATCTTACAAGCTGAATGATATTTACGTATCTATAATTTAGTATAATAATCAAATCCATCATTTCACAGTAAAATGAATGATGGAATGTATTATTATGGTGCAGAAATGGATTTACAACATACATCTATAAATTAGAGAGCTTAACAACTGAGTAGTGCATTTTACAAGCTGAATGATATTTATAAATTTATGACAATGTATAACAAGTCAAATCCATCAGTACACAGTTAAATGAATGGTGGAATGTATTATTATGATGCAGAAATTGATTTACAAACATGCATGTATAAATTAGAATTAATTACAAAGAAGTGGGATAGCTATTCTTGTTGGTAAGAACATATTATCTTGAAAGGAATTTTGAATATTACACAAGTCTCTCACAATCCTCCTTGGAAAAGTCAATATTTAATAAAAGTGTTGCATAGAAATTAATTATTTTTTCCAAATAAATACCAGTTGGGAGTGTATTTCAGAGGCAAGTAATATCCACTAGGAAAAATGTCATCTGCTGTAAACAAGATTTCAGAGTACCAAATGGGTCTGACTTAATGAAATCTGCAGTGTTAAAATTATACTAATATTAATATATTATGTATAAATCTGAAAAATATTTCAAAGTATCACATGGTTTAATTTTGTTTTGAATAGTAGTTTTACTTCTAGTTCTAGTGCTTTCACAATTCTTTAAATGGAAATAACTTGTATTACAAGAGTATTAATTAGATAGACATATAAAAAAATAAAAATAAATAGTTAATGTTACATTTAATTCTATTGTTCATATGATGTTGATTTATAAAATCTAATATATTTCCACAACTTATTTAATCAATAATTTTGCAAAATCTATATAGCTAATGGTGATTTCAAGAAAATAAACTCTGAAAATTATGCAAATAATCCTCTACTGATTTCTAAAGCAGACTTTTTAATGTAACAGTTTATTCGTTTTTGGAAATACAATAATTGTTAAAATTTAAACCAAACAATTAATTTGCTCTTTGTTGTTTACATGCATAACTAATATAGGCTGTCATTGTACATTGAGATCGAGTTCAGAATAAAATACTTAAATAATGCTTCTTAAACTGTGTAGCTTTTTCCTTTGAGAAATTAAATATCATTATTAATATCAAATTTAAGTAAGCCTTTAGCCTTTATTTTAGTTTATAGTTTCTGTGCAACCTACTTACACTTACAGTACTAGACAATCGTAAGCCGCCATTTTGAAAAAAATCAGTTCTTCGATTGAGCGAGTTTAAGCAATATTCTAATCTTTAAACCACAAAAGCGGCATTCTATTTGTTTATAATAGATGTAAAAGTAATTTCTTGACCTAGAGAAAGGCCACTTGAATCGTTAGTTTAAGCCAGTTTGTAGAAAATAAAAATATACATTTTGGGGCCTTAAACAGTGATACAGGAAAAGGGAAGCAATCCAATTTAACGTGTTCGAGTCGAGTTACAAAAAATATGTTTTAAAATTATTTTAAAGTGTATGGAGATTCTAATTTGATTATTATGACTTTAATATACACATTATATCAGCCGGTTTCAGTTTTACCTTTCCAGAGCATTCTTTTCACTTCCATATTGTGTTTAATTAGGTACGTAGTGTGACCATAAAATCGTTGTCAACAGGGTACTCTAACCTCACGCTTAATTAAATGTAGAAATAAACTGAATTTAGTAAAATTAATCAGTTATATCGATGAAAGACATTCTTTTCTAAACGATGACATTTAGGAAGTATATAGTATATACGCAAACTACATAGTTACAACCACTTTTTCAACGGTCTACATAACTCTGGATTTTAAGCATATCAATAATGCCCGAAGTATACAACCTTCAAAATCGCACCCGAATTTCGATGAAAACTCACAGGAAAAACTATTAAAATATGAAATTTAGTGGTTTATGTCAAAGATAACAACAACAAAGATAAAACTATGAGAGAAAAATGGCAAAATTAAGCTTTATTTATAAGAATGAACAATCTGAAACTTAGGCAGACCAAGAGGCGGTCTGCCTATTGCTGTAGGTCGACATAAGTCTGGTTTTTAAGCTTAGTTGGTCCGCTTAAGTCTGGGAATAGGGTTATATATATATATATATATATATATATATGAGGTTTTTAATAGTGTGGCTTTCTATACAAAATATAATGTCCTTTCACAAATGAATAGCAGACGTTTCCAACTGTATGTGGATCTATACAAAGTTTGTATGCATTGGATTAAAATTTAAAACAATAAAACTGTCACATAGCTAATGGTCTTGACCATTCTCACCAGGACAAAATTTATTTACTAAGAAAATCTAATAAACAGTAAAATGTGAGTAAGCTAATACTTCTTTAAAGAAGATACTTTAAGGAATGTCTGTAACATAGAAATTCTAAATATTTACCAGACATGCTTCTAATGGGAGGATGACTGAATGGAATACTTGCATATAAAAGCCAGAGCTAAGGGATGACACCCAGCAAAGGGGAGATAAATGAAAAAAAGAGAGCTAATCAGTTTATATCTATCTATCTATAGTGTCTCTTCTTTAGTACCATTGCATGCCATATGGGATGAAAAAGTGTGGAGACTGAAAGGGTAAGTAAAATCAATAAAAAATAATTGTACATAGAAAACTTAATTTTTCCTCATACAGCCAGACAAGCATATAATAGGAATGTAATGAATAAGAGGCAGGCATTTCCTGATTATAAGAAAATGAACTTGTATTATTTGTAAAGCATATACAAACAACGTTAGAGAAAAGAAGCCTATCCAGAATTTGTGTTGCAGGCCTCAGGTGCTGGATGGACTGGGAAAAAGAGTGGCATTCCTGCAGGCTAAGTGAGGAATGTTCTTCTCCATTTCTATCTGAAGGAGAAAATTGTTTCATCAAAACATGAAGAAGGACTTAATTATGCATAGTCATACAGAAGCCAATGTAGTGATATGATTTGTTATCCCTGCAATAAGGAATGTAGAATTATTTCCCAATGGTGTCATTTACCATTATTTAGATATAGATAAATATTTAACATAGCTTGCTATGATAATATATAATTTAATATTAGAACGAATGAAAAACTTGCCATTCATGGAGGTAGTCCATAGCTTCAACCCTCTCGCCTTTTCTCCATGTAATGCCAGGACGGACAGGAAATTTGTCTTTGTTTCCCATATCATCTTCTCCAGTTTCCTTTGAAGATGATCCTATGGTAGTGTCTGATAAACAATATGATCCACTGCTTTTTGCTTTTGAACCTGCACACATATTTCTGAGCTCTTGTTGTGTGACATAAAAAAAAATATTGCAAAGCTAAAGTGATCAGATAATGGACATACAGAACATAACTGTTTATCAGTGAAAAAGTTCTTTGTTCAACAATCCCAAATCTTATACGTTTATAAGGGTGCCAGTGAAGAAAATAGCAAAATGGCAAATAAACAGTTTACATCCTGAAGACTATCCCAATGAAACATCTGCTTAAAAATTACAATTTGTAAAGAAAACTGACTTTAATATTAAACTTTTAAAGAGACTTAAAAATTGCTGAAGAGGCTACTAGTAACCAAGTAAGGTTTCCTTATTTTTAACAGGTGTGAGGTAAGATTTTTATACTTTCAATTTTCATGAAAGAAACAATATACACAATTTATAATCTGAGAGAATTACAATATAGATGTAGTAGATATTCACTAAAGCAAGAGTTTTTTTTTTTACAAATCATGCAGTAAGATTAACTAAAACTAAATGTTTGTGAAAAGAAACTGTTGGTAAAGAAAAAAATAAATGAAATGAGATGTGCCAAACATAAATGACACAAACCTGCAATAAACTCAATTACAAAGTAAGAATTAGTGTCATTGATATTATCTTTAATAATAGTCATCCAAGTACTGTCAATGTTATACTCAAGAATGAAGCTGTAGCCAGAATTAAACTTCCAGAATAAGTAATGATAATGGAATAGAACACATTTAAACCTGTTCATGAACTCATGAATTTTAAACACGATGCAAAGATTCAAAAATAGAAAAACTGTCAATGGTATATGATTTTAGCATTAGTATAATTTTGTATGTAACTATTTGCTTATAAGTGTACAAACAGCAGCACAAAGCTTTGCATGCCTGTGACCGGGTTGTCAGTCTCTAATGACTTTGCATGTAACTGTATGAATAACAGAACAATGAATTGATTAGTTGTGCCCTGGTTGTCAGTCTCTAACATCTTTGCAAGTAATTGTACAGACAACAGTGCAAATGTTGTTTACCTGTGCCTTGGCTGTCAGTCTCTGAGGATGAGGGCTCCATGCTGAAAGAGTTAGAATCCTCGTTTTCTGAAGCTACAGTGGGTAATTCACTAGGAATGTCATTACTGATACTTGAAGCAGAACTTGTTGGAACAGGGTCATTCTCAGCCCCAAGCTCCGAGGTGTCATCAGAAATCTACAAAATTTAAAAGAGATCTAATTCTATATGTTTAAATAAAGGAAATATTTCAAAAGTTAAACTATACTTTAAAAAAATCTTTACAAAAGCCCTTATTGAATGTTTGGCGTCAGTCCACTTTAAAGACAAAACCATGAAAACAACTTGAAATTATGCTTAATAAAAAAAAGATTTGTGAAATGGTCTCTAAATTATCTAGTAAAATTAAAAAAAAAAAATTTCTTAAAAAACCCCACACAATTTATTAATCAATATTTGTTACAATATAATGTCTAAGACTAACACTTACATTGTAAATTATTCAGTAAATCCAGTAGTTGAGATTATTCAATTATTAGATTGATTTTCACATCTAATGCTAATGCTACAAGTACAGCAGTGAGTGTACATAGTAAATATTTTTGTCACTGTCAGTTATTTTATGTCTAACAAATTATATGTCTAACTAGTACTTCTGCTATCAGAAACTAATAAATAATGCAATACTTTTTTTTTTATAGCATACTCAGATAATGGTAATACTCATATCAGCAAATAACTGTCAATAAGTCAATGAATAAATTCTGACCAACATAATTAGTCAGTTTTATTAAAAGATTTATGTATAGACTCTTGAAATTCCTTATTTCCAAACAATATACTCACTTATCTATAACAGTATAAGAAACTGTTCTATCTTATTATATGTCATTTTTAAGTGTACCTGTGGTGGAGTAAATTCACCGATCTCTATTTCTAGACTTAATTGTTATATAAATTGTTGGATTGTCGAAATGACCTGACCTTGGGCACTCCTTATGATGGTATTTTTGTAAGTGTCTGAGTTGAGAATTTGCTATTGCTAGAAACTGCTGATGCAATGCAAACCAGTTCCAACTAGATGAGTAGTTTTTTAATTATCCAATGGTTAAGATTTACGAGATTGAGACCAGTCATTGGGCTGAGACAAAAGTTTACTTGCTGTAGAGAATTCTATAGTCTAATCACTTTGAATTTGGTGTAGCAAGAAGTCCAGTCATGAAAGGTGGCCATTAGCTTAAAGGTGAGTTAATTGACTGGTTGAGAGAGAATGGACTTAGAAATATTTCATGCATTTTTGCTATTGATATGTTATACTTGATTTTATATAGAGATGCACTATGTCAGTAGAGCATTAATTCTAGAAATTGTGAATTATAATGCTTATATGTAGTATGCTAAACACTTGGCATTGTTTCTAGTGAACCTGTTCATAAACTATTATGGAGTATGCATGTATCAGGCTAATAAATATTGTTGCAGGAAACTGAAGTGAGATTTGAATGTAAGAAAGAATGAAAAGAAATAAACTGGAAACTTAGCATTTGCTTTATGGTTATATTTTTCAGGGAAAAAAACAGCCTTTCCCTGTAGTTATATTATATGACTCTCCTGGTTTACTGATTATAAACCACTGCAACCGTGGTAGACGCGTGAAGTATCTACTGCAGTGTGAAAAAGTGTAAAGAATACACTACACTCTGTATGTTGATGTATGGTGGCAAGGTATGCTGACTATATCAAGCAATTTCTGACACAAGGAAGTTACTAGAAATTGATCCAATTATTGTTCTTCTTGAGGAAGCTGGTATGGGGAGGAGCGCCCAGGTAGCCTCAAGAGAATAGCAGTGAATAGCAGTGGAGGGAATCACGTGGAAATGACAGTAATAAGTGAACAATAAACTTATGGCTTTGTTACAAAAAAAGCCTGCGAAAGACTATTGAGATAGCGCCAAAATCAGGTTATGTAAAAACTATTATTGCTTATCTCTAATAACTCCATTTCTGTTCTCTGATAGAACTATCCTGTGATTTGTATTGATACTAAATTGTTGAATTGTGTTTTAGGATATAAGACTGTATAGATATTAAAATTATTCAAATGTGGTTTTGTAGAAATATTTTTGCCAAGTAATCTTTTTCATTGTATTTGTTATATGTATATATGATTGTTGATTTAATAAATTTATTGGCCTTCTTACACATATTGATAACCTTATATTGGAGAAGAAAGTGGGTAGATATGGGCTTGTTAAATATAGATTATTTAAAGATGGATTTGTCTGCTCCTTTATTAAGAAGTTTTCCACCTATGGAAATATTGTGTGATGGTAGTAAATGCTTGTCTTTAATGTTGTGGAAGAGAGAAAATGTTTATAGCACCACAAATCCGCCAAGTGAGAGAGACAAGTGGTGTCTGATAAAGAATTATTAATAACATAAATTAAGATTATCATTACTTGTAATTAGTTATGGATGATTAATTAATTAATAATAATCATAAGTGGCATTGGTGTCACAATACTAAATACTCTAAAAAATTAATTTTGAAAAAGGTTAAATATTTTTTTTACTTCAATTTTAATTAGATATACAATCTACAAAATATGTTGTGTTTTAATTTTACAGATATGAGATACAGAAATATAAATTCTGACACTTCTGATTATAATTATCTCCTCTGCATGAGTGATGGAAATTCTTAATCACATACTCTTGCAAATCACATTATCAATTTCTGATTTTGTCTTATAAATTGTATTCAATTGTTTGGTACGCCATGAGTTAAATTTAGAATTTCCCAAGATATGAGGTCACTTATACCGACCATGAAGTCATCAATGTAGGTGTCTGAAATTTGAACGGTCTATGGGATTTTTCTACAGAATCTCCGAAATACTGATAGAATTATTTAAGACTCGCTAACTTGCCATATGATCTCATTAGCTTCATTTCAATTTTGGTTTATGATTATAGAGCGACTAGCAGCAAAATTTATTAAAATTTACTTAATGCACATATAATCTGATATTGATAATAAAAATCTATTCAAGACAGGGGAGAAAAGTCTCCCGGGACTGTTTGCTTACCATAATTACATTCTTATTAAATTTATCTAAAGTGAACTAGACAAAAGCATTATTCTATATTCTGAATGAAAACTGAAAAAAATAAATACATTCAGATAACTAAAAGCAATATTTATAATAATCAACATGTGTATTTAATATAGGCCCTAAGTCTCATTTGAAGTCATTAGTCAAACATAAGGTATTCAAATAGATTACCGAGGTAACTTTCTAAACTTTCAGCCATAATATAAGATTTACAAGTAGTGTCACTAAACATTACTCCACAGATTAAATAATAATGCAAAACAACAACAGAAAAAAGTAAAACAATATCAGTCAAAGATGAAACGCACAAACATCGATCCCTCAGACGCCATATTTAAAATTAAAATTATGGATCGGGAAAAGAACTACTGAACGCAGCACTACCATATACGATATATATCTTCAAGTTAAACACTCGGATATTTTTTATACCTAGATTACTCATTTATTATTTGCTAATTAAATACAATAATTAAAGATATAAATTACAAATTATATTTCTTTTGAAAGAAAAAATGTACTTGACCCTATGAGTATGACTAAGAGGTGAAGCATTTGATCAAGTACAGGTGCGCGTTCATATTCACTTTCACTTCGTGCGAGCCCAATTCGTGTCAAGGCCTCAGGTGAGGCCCAGAAAACAATTCACTTATCTATATATCTTCTTCATATTCATGTTACACATCTTTTGCTTTCTAAAAAAAATATTATATACTTAACGAAGAGAACTCAAATTACACATTTGTTCACATCATAGGAATTCTTACCAGCAAAGGCACGTGAAACACTTGACCTATAGACACCCATTTTCTGCAAGGATGGCTGCGAACATTTTTCTCTATTGGGGATCTGGGAGCGTTCCTTGCTGGAGACCCATGCTGGTTCTAGAAGAAAAGGGTTTATCAGGATATGGTAACAAGCTCATTAGCTTCAGTAAAAACGAGCACAAGGCTGAAGAGGTGTTGAAACTCAACCCTCGTGGTCAGGTAGGCCTAGTATTATATTTAATGTCGGCCAGTTATATCATCATGATCTATATAGGGCTTAGGGCTTATTGGTCTGTCGGCCAGGTTTCACTTGATCGAAATTTAAATGCACAAAAGGTGTATTCATTTTCTTGAACAGTTTGTTTTACCCAATTTAGGACTTGTGTAGAACTAGAAGAACTAAGTGCGCTTAAAAAAAAAAATGCAATCTTTAAGAGAATAGGTAATATAGAAATACAAATATACAATATAAGCCTATATTTTTGTAACATAATCATTAGCATTTTTTACAGCAGGCAACTAATAATTAATTTAATGACATTACTTGATAAATATATATTTTACTACTAGTACATAGCGTTGCAGCCTTTTCAAAATATTACCAGTCATATGATTGTACTGACGTAAAAACATGAAAGAAAAAGAAAAAAAAAAAACGTTTCTAAAAATTCTATTTTTTATTTTTTGTAAAATTTAGAATAATAAGATTAATTAAGCTGTCGTGCTCCCTTTGGTTTTATTCAGCTATACTATCTTGCGCTTTGCTTCAGTTTCTGACATAATTAAAAATTTTGTTGTCTTAAGTTTTCTTGTTTCAGGTTCCAACATTTAAAGATGGAGATGTGATTGTGAATGAATCCACTGCAATTTGTGAATATCTGGAGGTGCGTAGTTGTGTATTAGATTTAGAATTAACCACAGGGGAATTTATAATTGTCCTTTTAAATTAAGAAATATTTTTACTAATTTTAGCAGTAGTATTTTATATAGTAACTTTATTTTCTGTAAAATTCTAACTTTAACTCTTGGATCACCAAATCAGATATTTGTCAGAAAATTTATGAATGAAAAAAACTAAGGGAAATAATATTATATACATTCCATTCTTATACCAAAGATTCATAAACATGAACATTTTTACATTCATTTATTTTAAATACCAACATTATGTATCACTCATAGTCATTCTAAGTCATACTCATAGTCATACAAATCATAGTGCATCTGATGCAAAATAGGAAGTACTCTAAGGTATGCTAAGTAAATTCAGATTGAAAATAATAACACTTTTAACAGAAGAAAGTAGCAGTTGTCATAATTAGAGTTTGTAGAGTGTTGATTTCATCTTAAAATTGCACACAATAGGTAAGAATATATATTTGATTGTTTCATTTGGGAACAAATCACTATGTTTTGCCTAATTTGGAAATAAGGAATTAATTCCATAAATATATCTCACAATTCTTATTACTATTAATCCTGGTAAGTTAACCTAATGACCTAATTCATATGCAGCCTCTGGAATGAACAGAGTAAGAGTCCTCCATAAGAAATTGATTACTTCTTGTCATAGACTTCTGACGTGGAATACATGATGAGTATGATTTGTTATTCTTGTATTTCACTTTAGACTAGAGTACTGCCAGTGCTTACATCTGTATCCACTTTTGTTTCTAAGAGCTTTCCTGTATTGAACATTTGAATTATGATGATTACATTAACGCAGACTGTAAACAACAGTTTCAGTTTAATATCACTAGTTGCTCGTGGGGCAGATTTGCTCCAAATTGATATCTCTTCTCAAATAAATTTATTTGTTGGTACATGGAGAGTAAAATACATGTTAAAGCAGGCCATACTCCTAGTCCTTCAAAATAAATAAATAAAATGTTGTAGCAACTGTTATAAGTTTTACTGTAAAGTGTAAGTTTTAAATAAAATAGACTAGCTAGAACTGAGTCATAATTCAGATATCAGTACTATGCCATAATTGCATAACTTCCCACACACAAGTTGTGGATAGAATAGTAATCACTAAATGATGTAAATCATAACCTATATCAGTATCTCAACTTTATTACACACATAGCATTCATTTAGTCACTTTCACTACTGACTGGACCAGCATTAATTAGCCATAGAGTGGTTCATCTATGTTCTCTTGATAAAACACCACTTCTTATCAGCTGTGTTCCATTTTCCATGATTTTTTTAGTTGTTTAAAAGAGATAATCTGTTTCTCAGTTGACTTTCCAAACTTTTTGACAATTCCCCTAGGAAGCATCACCCTCTGTGTGTAATATATTAGGTACCACTGTTCTGTATGATACTTTTGTTTTTTGAGAAGTACCTATTTACTATATATATTAAAGTGATTAAACACTGTCAATAAATTTAAAATTACAGACATTGAAAATGTATTTTCTGTTGAGCAGCACAAATTCTCTGACCAAGGTACACGCTTACTGCCAACAGATGCTGCAACTCGTGGTGCTGTGCTGCAGCGCATGCATGAGGTAAATAGCTTAAAATTAGAATTATCGTTCTGCAATTATTTAATAGTTCACATTTGATTACACACTTACATTTAAAAATTGCTGATCATAGGATTGGTACTCACTACCCAGGGAGGTTAAAATCGAGCAAGTGTACTGTTGACAGGAACATTCATGGGACATGATGATGAAGCAAAAGATTCCCAACTTTTTTTCTTTAGTTCATGTTAAACTTGTAATACTAATTACTATTCTTACAACTAACTAACCAATACAGTCTTAATCCTGTTTTCTAATACAACATTCATACTCAGTAACGAGTAAGATCTGCTAATCTAATCTTTCCCTGCTATCGGCAACAAATACATTTCACTCACTCTGTCCTTTCTAACTCTTCTCTTTATTTTAGCTGCCTGTAAAACAAACATAAAAATGTATTACATGTTCCATGAAAGTCATTAAAATTACAACACTATCTGTAGCTTCAGATCCAAGCAGACAAGCTTCTTTTCTTTTCATGTATTCATAAATGTCTTGTGGCTAAGACCGCCCTCATATCACAAACGTGCATTGCATATTTCTAAATTTGGTTATTTTTGTTTCCTTTTCACATAATTCTGATCTGAGGATAATACATTCTTTTAATGCAAACCATGTGACAATAGTGAGCTTCCTGTTTTCGCTAAGGCAGGTGCAATTATGTAACACTAACAAGTAACAGTCCAGAATCAGTTTGCAAATACAAAAAATATGCACACTACACTTTGTAACAACAACAAGCACTTTGAATGAAAGATGAAAGTTCACTTTGAAACAGGAGCAAAGAATTTTTACCAAACATATTGATACACATCCTCTTATATAGTTATAGATATAGATATATAATATACATATTCATTGAATTTTGTGTATTTTCTGTGCAGACACAAAATTTAAATAGGACCATGATTGAAGGGGTGGTCTATTACATCATGCGAAGCAAACTTGAAGATATAAATCAGGTAAAAAGAAACATTATTTCTTATAAATTATTATTATCACCATTATTAATTTATGGTATTTTGTAGGATTTAATATCCACACACAGACAACGATCTTATTTTTTATAATTAGAATTTAAGAATCAAGATTAAACACCAAAAATATTTATGCCTTTTAATAGAAGACTTAATGTGTATATTCCATAGCTGTGATTAGAAATTATTTTAAATAATTCAGGTTGCAAAAAAATACTTTAAAATAAATTATTTGGCTGAAAATAATCATAGACTTTTTTTTTTTTTTTTTAGTTAGAAATCAAGTTATAAGGCATTTACTTACTTTTTTGTACTCTCAGGAAAGAATAAAATGGAACTTGGAAGTTACTTTTTTTTTAATCTGACTTAAATGATCTATATTCCAGGACATTCTTGCCTCCAAAAAGAAAGATGCAAGACTGGAACTCGAGCGTTGGGAAGGGTACTTAAAAGCTGTGAGTTGTTGCCATTTTTTATTTTTTGTTTGTTATCTTTTGCCACTCTTTATCTGAATGAATTGCATTCTTGTATTTGTTAGCAAACTTTGTTTTTCTTGTAAATGTTTGGGTTCAACTTAAAACACACTTGCGTTCACTTGCACCACAAACTAGATGACTTCATAGGAGATCATGCTAACTTAATCCCTTTTATTTTTATAGCAAGGTGATGACAGCTTTATTGTGGGGAAAGAATTCACAATGGCTGATGTTTTTCTCTTCCCAATTTTGGCATTTGGAGTTCGAGGACAGCTTAACCTGACTGACTTTCCAGCCCTTGCAAGTTACTACCAGAGACTAGAAAAGCGCCCATCAGTTCAAGCAACATGGCCACCACATTGGAAAGAGGAGCCAGGAAAAGATTTTTTCCAGGGCGTTTAACTGGTCACGGAAAGGTCTAATAGAGGGCTGTTTCCTGGTGAAACTCCAGATAACAAGACAATCATTTCTGGACTTTGAATTTATTTTTGGCCTGAACAGGTTTCGGCCTATTCAGTCTTAATGCTTCAGTATTGTTCCAACCATAGTACTTTCAAGTTTTATTTCTCCTGCTTCCTTGAGCTCTTGTCTTTGTTATGCTTTGTATTCCTTATTAAATGGATATATTTGTACTGCATTTATTTTTTTAACTTGTTTTATTTTACTTGATGTGCTTTTACAAGTAATCATTTCCCATTAGAAAAAAAGAGATACATTCTTAAAATGATTGTTTGGAATTGTATTCAATAAAGCAAGATTGTTTTTCAATTACTTGCAATTTGCAGTGTCTTGGTTATAGTTTCTCAGGCAGTAAAAATTCACACTGCCATTACTTTCGAACTTAACGTTTAATGGAAAGAAGAATATTTTCTGAAAATATAAAGCTACATTCAAAAAGACACTATAGAATCATTGAAATGCTAGTCAGCACTTTGATCAAACTGAATGCTGCTCCTTATTGGTTCATAAACAAAACAGTTTAGTGCAGTGTAACTAGAGATGTCTTCCATTACCACACTAAAGGTAGCACACCCAGACACATTACTATGACCTGCTTTTATCCAAAATGTCAAACATCCAGTTTCATATTCCATTTAGGCATTTTAAAAATGTAAACTCATGCACTTAATGTCTTTTTCAGGCAGGACCTAGGAAAAAATTTTAAAAGCTATGTTTGCACAAGTATACAGTTTTTGTTAAACTTAGTTTTCAGTTGATGCCATGTCCTAATTCTAATTAATGATATTTTGCTTAAGTTGTATATGCTTTAATACAAAATATTTTATGACTTCAGCAAATACAGCTATGGTAGAATGTGATTTTGTAAATAGTTGCAATGGATGAAACAGGCTATTTTTTGATAGGATGGAAGATTTAAAACTTTTAAAAAAAATGTAAGCAAAATAAATCTTGACAATCTGGCACATAATATTTGTTTTCTTTTGTGTGTTATGAGTTGGTGGCATGTTAGTTTTTCAAAGAGGCTACATATAAAGAGCAAACAGTATTGTCACAGCAAAACATGAATGTTTGGGCTTAGGATTAAGCACTATACAGACCTTAGATCACTCTCAGTATCAATAGTGTACACTTCTGACTGTCATGGTCTAGAGACCCAGTTATAATATGATGCATAATCAAGCAAAACAGCAATAAAGGTTGACAGACAAAACAACACATCAATTAAGTATAAAGCTTCCAAACAGAATAGCAAAGAGAATAAAACTTCAATGCATTATAGAAATAACCCTTTGAACAAAATGTTATTCATGAACAAGAAAAAAATTGTGGATCAGATTATTATTATAGCCATGGTTTCAAATTTTCTACTATAATTTCTGTGCTTTTGAGGCTCAGTTTGGCAAAACTGAACAATGACAA
This sequence comes from Sinotaia quadrata, assembly GCA_028829895.1. Lineage (NCBI taxonomy): Eukaryota > Metazoa > Mollusca > Gastropoda > Architaenioglossa > Viviparidae > Sinotaia > Sinotaia quadrata. The sequence goes on along the minus strand of CM054178.1, from coordinate 55,095,659 downwards.
CTGACAGGTATGCCTTTCCTCTCGTCACACTCCAGATGGTGGTTGGGTTTGTCCAAACTATTTTATTTATTATAGTTTATTTTTATTGAGCATATTTAGTTGAATTCAATTATGTTAAATAAGCAAAAGCTATGCAGACAAACAGTGCATTTGAATAGTTTTAAAATTAATTCATACGGAAACAGATGAATCAACATTAACTAATAAATATCAAAACTGGATAAATTTTTAAATAACTATTTATTTCAATATCCATCCAGTCTGTTTAATAAAATATATGTTTTTCTTGAATAACCCATACATTGTTCTCAACCAGTCTTATTCATTCATGAAAATATACACTGTTTTAAATCTTGTTTTCACAGGTGTGGACTACCATTTATAATTCTCCATTTTGAGTCTTGCTCAACCTCTGCAAAAAACAAATGATTTCTAATAGAGATTAAATACATAACTGACTAACAATAAAAAAAAATCTACAATACTATGACAATAAATGTTGACATACTAATGACTGAAACACAGTTCTAATGCCCACAGGCAAAATAAATTATATGAACATGCATGTACACACCAGTTTTCTGAAATGTTCACCATTAGAGACAAAAAGAAAAATGAGAGAAAGAATTGCATCAGTATGATACAGTCATCACAAAGAAAATAATCTCTGCCCTTCACTCAGTCTCCCATCTGTTCCAAGATACACTCAAAGCTTCCACAAAGACTGTTTAATATGAAAACCAGAGTTAAAATGAGAGAAACCAAAGTTGCAATTTTTTTCTCAATTTTAAGAATATTTATTATATTCATATGTACAAAATCTTTACAGAATCTTCCATCCCCATAGAAAATATTTAAATTGTGTATGTCGTCTATGCATGTGAGAATGACCCTAACTAGTAAAATGTTGACCTGTAAGAAGAAGAGCACAGATGTTTAAGGATGGACAGGTGTGTTGGATTGGAGTTTGACAGTGACAGACTGGAGGGAGATGTGCTTGATGTCACTCATAGCGAACTGGTAGCCAGTAAAGGAAGTGGACAGAAGAGGGTTATAGTAATCAAATTTTGACATTAATGAACATGAAACAGCACTAACAAACACATGAAAAAGCACTGGTGAACATATGAGAAATCACTAAGGAACATGTAGAACAGTATAAGAAACGTGTGACAATTGTGTAATATGCTTATAATATACATTATGAATCAATATCCATTATGCTACATATGTGAATGGATCTGGGATGACTATATTTATTTAGCACTTCTTTGGATGATATGAAAAATGAAAATAAAGTCACTAGAGGAAAAAACATTAACAATATGTTGTAAAGCAGCTCTCCAAATGAAAAATGTAATCAGCAAGAACCACATATATATTATAATGTAATATAATATTGAAGTGTTCCTTAAAAGCTCTGTAAACAATAACAACCACTTAAATCTTAAAGAATGGCAAGTGTCACTATAGAAGTGTTCCCTATAAGCTCTATAAGCAATAATGGACTTTTAGTTCTTACAAAACTGCAAGTCCCATTAAAAGCATCCTTTGCAAACAACAGCTGGCTGGTAAACTTAACAGTAAAGGTGTCCCCTAATTGCAATATTTACAAAATTGGAACTATTCATGAAAACTCTTACTATAGAGTACAAGTCTCAGTAATATTTAACATTTTTAAAACTCAAATATAAAGTTCATTGAACTTTACTCACCCACTTTCTTTTCTTGCTTAAGTTTTAACAAGTGCTGGAGCACATTTTGAGATGCAGCCTGATAAAGTTCTGGAGATACACCCTTCAAAATTAAATGTATAATGATCTTCAGAAGTGACATATTTTAATACAATATAAATTTCAAAAATACATTTTAGAATACAATTTTTGACTGATGATCTTGCAAATGTCAGTGAACTTCTTACTGGTCACTGTCATAAAATCAATTAAATTTATTATTATGATGGCAAATACAATATATAACGTATTTCAATTAAATTTTAATGTGCAAAGAATTTTCTATTAATTCTAAGAGAGACAAAATAATATACAATAAAGTGCTTAAAAATACTTTTCACAATTAAAAAAAAAAGAAAATTCTGTACACATTTAAATATAACAAAACAATGAAACTTATGTTTTTATTAAAGGAATCATATCAATCAGGCATTAAATCACAACATAATTGAATAAATCATATGGGTGGAATAAACAGTTCTACAAACAAACAAAAATAATGTAAATGGTAGATTCTTTTTTGATTTTTAGAGAACAATATTTTTAAAGAATTAAATAATTGCTTTGCAGATATCTTTTGGACATCTAGCAAGATGAAATACTAGGAACAACTTACAACATAAATGACTTTCACTATGTCCATTGGCTCCATACTGGTACCCTGGTGATCTTCCAAACACTTTAAGATCTGTTCTTCCCTCATCTGTCGATGCTTGATATAACCCTCGACTACTTCACGAGGATTGTTTATAACAAAGCCATGACCAGGGTAGATAACAAAGGGGTTAATATCTAGTATCTGATGTAGGGATTTCATGTAGCTGGTCAAATCTTCTACAGTCTGTGGGCATATTAAAAGTATTACGTAAATGTTACTACATTGCAATTAGACTCACAAATATACGTAAATGATATGTGGCTAAGGTGTGTATCCATGACTCAAATTATTCTAAAATGTTTAATAATCAACTTAACATTAAAATCATTAAATAAAATATTTCTTTGTTTCTCTCTTGAAACACCTCAAGCAATATTTTGATCCTGCTCAATCTTGAACCCCACAAACCATTTTAAGAGATAATATTTTTTACTTCTCTTTTGTTTGTTTTCTTCTATTAGCAGACTTTTAAAATAAAACTCTTTGTGACAGTAATAATCTGAATAATGTCACTGAAAACAAAAGTTTCTTCCATAAAGGCACTGTTAGAGTGGTAGTGCACCCAAAATAATGTCACTAATGAATATTAAATGTATTCTTTGCCAAAACATTATAAAAATAATACTTTTGTAGTACCACTAAGATTCAGAATGAATTGACTATTAAGACAAAATTTTCCTCTATCAAAACATTTCAAATGAAATTCACTGTGTGACACTAACATTCAATGGATATGATTATTATTATTAATTAATCATCCATAACTAATTACAATGATGAAAATCTTAATTTGGGGTTATTAACAATTCTCCAGAAGACAGCACTTGTCTCTCTCACTTGGCAGATATACGGACGCTGTAAATGTTTTCTCTCTTCCACAACATTAAAGAGACAAACATTTACTGCCATACAATATTTCTGATTGTGGAAAACTAAAGGGGAAGACAAATCCATCTTTTAATCTATATATAGCAAGTCCCCATCCACCCACTGCCTTTCTAACATATTGTTATCAATATATGCAGGAAGGTCAATAAATTTCTTAAATCAACAATCAAATATATAACATATGAATACAGTCGAACCCGGTTATGTTGCTGGCCAAGGGGTTTGCCAAAAAGTGTCGAGATAACCAATGATCGAGATAACTGAAAACCAATATGGCAGCAATATATTACAGTGCTATAACGTGCTTGAAATTTCTTTATGATGTGCATTAATAAATGAGAATGTACATGGTTTTGGTGATATTTTACACAACCGCATTGCCGCAATTTGTTTGATGATGCGATTGGCATGCTATAAAAATATACATACACTGTACATGTTTGCTAAAAACAAAAGGCTTATGTGCACCAACTAACAGCAGAGATTTACCAGTACATGTATACAATAAAAATGTACAAACATTTCATTATATTCTCCAACATTGCAAACACAAAGACCACTCACAAAAAAACTGCGGGAGTGTACACTGTAGTTTGTTTTTACAAAAAAGCTAACCAGTGTCAAAATTAAATTCAAGAGTCATTTTGCTCTTACACAGCTCTGAAAAGTATTGTAAGAACGGTTACTTCAAAAGCGGGCTAATTAACATAAAAGAGGTGTGAGCCAGTTGAAGGGCATCAATAACTAACATTTTCAAAAGTCGGCAATGATCATTTATGGGGATAGAGATAACAGATGTTAAGTGGCGATTTTGGTCCTCTTTTGTGCTCAAGATATTAGGGTTTGGCGACATAAAAGAATCAACATAACCAATGAGAAAATGCTAAGACAAAGAAGGAATTTGGTGGTTTCACTTCAAAAACATCAACATAACAGGGTTGGTGAGTTAACCGAGGTCGAGATAATTGGGTTTGACTGTATAATCAAAGAGCATTGATATTTGCATCACTTCACAACAATGTTCAAGTAACACTGGACAATCATTCAGTTTATCCTAGCAAAGACATAAGCAGTTAATTAAATGCATAGTCAAGTTTATGGTTACCATCATGAAAAATGTTCTGAGAAATAATTAAAGTCAAAGCACATAATTTGTTCAAAGATGGCAGCCATCACTGGCAGATGTTTCACAGTCAATAGGTTTTCAACAAGTCACTGCCTTTCATATTTCGGCTAGGTCCCATGTGTCCCTTCTAGAGACCATTACACAACTGTTAGATTCTTCAATACACTCTCCAAGCATGCACTAGAGAATCATCCTGAATTTCACATGCGCTATCAAGCAAATCAGGAGGAATGTTCTTTTTTCTGTGCACATTTACTCAACACACCACAAGGAATATTCAAAACAATCTTCGTGAATTCTTGAGACCAAACTCAAGCCACAGTTTCCGTCATATTGGTACTCAAATGGAATTCACAGGAATCAACTTACAGCAACACATTTTACTGATTAGTTGACAACAACGCTGGATGCACACACCAAACTATTCAAGTGGAGCACAGTAGTCACTGTAGCATGAATTGACAACCAAAAAGGCTTGCTCTGCTCTACAAAAGTCAAATTAAGGCAGCACTAAATTTCAGGCATATTTCATCTCTAGACTCCTTTCTCTCTTACAAATATTCTCAACTTACAAGTCTTGCAACAATTTCGTTAGCCCAATAAACACATAGCATAAGAAATATAGCATCTATCAAAATTCACAAAGGTACTAATGTACAACACAGTCAAATTAATGAACATAAAAATAATAGATCAATTACAAAAGCAATCTTCAAATCATAGATCAATAGAAAACATGTACAAAATACTCTAAATCCATTCTTTCTTTATCAGTCAGTTAACTTACCATAAACTAACAATCACCTTTATGATTGGACTTGAGTTATGTTCAAATTCAAAGAGATTAGAATAGAGTACTTCGACAAAGAAACTTTTGGTCCATCTCCATCGGATGATTTATTATGAACAAGTAATTGAAACTATTAGCCAGAAAATCTACTCACCCAGAACTGGTTTGGATTGCATCAGCAATTTTCTAGCATATTCTCAACTCGAGTTGTTTACTCCAACTTGGACCCCAAAATACCATTATAAGGAGTGCCCAAGGCCGGGTCCACTCTGATAATTTATATAACAATTAAGTCTAAAAATAGGTTAAATTTACTCTGAAACACACTGTGGCAGTACCACCCAGAACAGTGTCACAGCTGACAGCTCTGTTAAAACAAACTAAGGTAGTACCACCCACATGTCAAATTAAAGATAAAGTTACCTCTATCAAAGCACTATTAAAATGAAATTCACTAAGGTAGTACCACCCACAATATGTCACTGCTTTTTGAAGATAAAATTACCTCTACAAAAGCACTGTTAAAACGAAATTCACTAAGGTAGTTCCACCCCAAATGTGTCATTGCTGGAGATTAAGCACTATTAGAATAACATTAACTACGGCAGTACTATCCAGAATGGTGCTTTAGCTGAATTTCTTGAATGCTGAAGACTAAGTTTACCTCTATCAAAATATTGTTAAAGTAAAACTCATTGTGGTAGCACACCAAAAAATTGCATTACAGCTGAGAACATTATTAACATGAAATTACTATGACCATCACTGAAGATAAAAAGTTTTCCTCTTCAAAACATGTAAGTCAAACATCACTGTGATAGTACCACCCAGAATGGTATCACCATTAAATACAATGTGTTTCTCCATCAAAGTAATGTTAAACTATGACTCACAGTTGTAGAACCACCAAGAACAGTGTCACCACTGAAGATCGAATTTTCCTCCAAAAGGTGCAGGATAATATGATCTTCTGAGTGACCTGGGTTATGATGTATTCTGGAAAATAAAGAAAGAAAACAAATCCAAAAAGCATAGCAAAATACTAGCAATTGTGATGCATTGTGTAATGCTAAAATCTACTGCTTGGTATACAGAAATGGCCAGTGTTCACTTGTGATGAATTCCATGAGCCTGGGAGCCCATCACCCATACATTTCATTTTACAACTGTAAACTTTTAAACTTTATATCAGAAGTTTAGTGGTCAATGTCTAGTTTAGAAATAAATTTGTCCAGGCTGGGCAATTGTTGATTTTACAATAGGAAGTCATAGCACTGCATTATAGGAAAGTTTCCACTACAAATGGCAGTTTCCTGAGCAAAACTGAAAACAGTGATCTGTGAATTTTTTCTTAAAACTTTTTCTTAGTAGTAGCATAGCAGATATAAATTGCTTTTCCACAAGTCAATTTTAATTTTGAAAACTTATTGGGCTAATTTGTATGTACAACATTCACAAAGAACGCAAATTAAACTTAGCAATGCATGAGTATTGTTCATGCAGAGAAAAGTAGCACCCTTCTGTAAATGGTTTTTTTTTTTATAAAGAACTGAAATTGGCAAGCAATTTAAATGGAATAACAAACAAATGCAAGAAAAAATAATAGGTAAACTGATTTTATAAAATAATTTATGATACACCTTTGACATATTTTTTTTCAATTCTAAACCATTTTCAATCATTATTCATACAATAACAAAACAAGCAAAAAGGTATATATTTTAGACATTAACAAATACAAAGTTAATATTTGGCTTCAGTTTACTCAAATGAATATTTATTCAAAGATGACAAACAATTCTGAAAGTTTACTAATGTGTAATTAATGAGTAGTTGTTATGGCTTAAAGGGAATATTATTTAATTATTTAACAGTAACTGAGTAAACAATCATTTACAATTATATTACTTTAATGTTGCTCCCTCTGTGGAAATGGTGTGTTGATCTTTAACAAATGTAAAATTTGTTTCTTTTAATGGAACATCTGGTGCTGACAGACGCTCAAGTTTGGAAACTTTGAATTCTGGTAATAAACAAACAATTAAAATTATAAAAAACAACATAACTGCTGTACACTTTAATAAAAGGCACATGTTATAAGTCTGAAATAATTTAAATCAATGTAAATACAAGATAGGTTGGCTCTGAAATATGACCTACTATATTCATAATTTATAAAATTAAAAGTGAATAAAAGATGCCAAAATGATTAATAGATCTTTTTTTTTTATTCACTGTAGTTTACAATCAGAATTAACTGTTTGTTTGCTAAATAAGCATAACCTACAAATGCCAATATGAATAATAAAGCCAGTAATTGGCAATTATTTTAAAGAAAAGATAGCTCAGTTACAGTTATTCTGTGGATCATTTATAGCAAGCTAAATTTACCTGTAGAAGTTAATAATGAACTATTTTGTAACAAATGATGATAAACTTTCTATTCTTATCTAATGAATTAAAGAAGTTTGTTTCAGGACAACATGTCACCATATATATTGCTATAAATGTGTTTTCCAAATTTTCAATGTCATTGATAATAACTTTTACATTTGAACAACATTTATAATAATCTGCAAAATCAGCAGATGTTAGAAATTAAGTAAAAGCTAATCAGTCCATCCCATTAGGCTATCAGCAGTTTCTTGCTGCTATAAAAATGCTGATGTGATCTTGTTTCACACATTAAAGCATCAACTTCACCATGTTCACAGCTGAAGTGATTACTGTGTGGTGAAGTCAGTCTGAGTTAAAGATTGCTTATCCTGAAAGTTGTGCTATATAGTTATAAAACTGGCATATAAAGAATTGGCATTGCGCAGTGAAAAGACATTAGTAATTATAGAAGTGGTATTGTGTATTCATGTCATATAATTATAGAACTGGCATTCTGCAGCCATGTCATATAATTATAGAAGTGGCATTGTGCAGTAAAAAGACATGATAAGTATAGAACTGGCATTGAGTATCCATGCCATGTAAAGAACTGGCACTGTGCAGCCATGTTATGTAATTATAGAACTGGCATTGTAGAGTGTATTTTGACATATTTTTTTATATATGAGATGCCATGTGTTGACAAGTATACTGTATTATCTTTCTGCAGTATTCAATTCAGAAGTCTGTGGAACACTCCAATGAAACCTTGAGTAATGAAAGAAGGGATGCTGTACAGATGCCAGAATATTTGTTATGCTACATCATCAATGACTGAGCACTGATGTTGAGTACAACAACAACATATTTTGGTTAACAACTAAGTGTCATGCTCAATGAAACAACAAATGCACCATGTCAGGATTTAGGCACTGCAATCAAGTACTATGCTCAAGCAAGCATCTGCTTTAATATGTTTACCAGTGAAATTGTATTCTTTCTCAACATTTATAAAGATAATGTGGGGATTTTCCAATCTATATTCTTTCAATTTTATTTTTAGTCTCTTCTGTAAGTGGTTATTATAAAACTCAAGGAGGATACTTTCACTACTCCAACCCCAAGAAAAGGATCCACAAGGGACATAACTAATTATCAAATGTATCCAAGGAATGATAACTAGTGCAGCTGCCCACCCTCTCAAAAAAGTCCTCACTTTCTGCAAAGGCACAACAGACATTATCCACTCCACCAACATGGTCTGGATGCCAGTGTGTTACAATAATTTCTTGCAGTGATACAGAGAATGTAGAAAGTGCCAATTTCAGTTGGCTAATGTATTCTGGTACATTTTCATCACCAGTATCCACTAGCAACCGTCTGAAATATCAACAACAATAAAATCATAAAAAGCCATTGCACGTCTCATCGACTAAAATAATAAGTAGAGTGGATTTTACAAAATGATAACAGTTAAAGTTAATTATAATAATTTCACTGTTCAAGCACACCCTCCTGAAAGGTAGAGTAACAACCATCTCAATAATTTTATGCATAACAACCATCTCAATAATTTTATGCATACAAAAATTGCAATCTTTCTACACCTGTCCAAATGAACATTATCATAAAAACACTTAAAGATCAATTAGAAACAATATCCAAAACATTTGTTATAAAAAGTTTTTGCCAAAAGGTAAGGTTTGGAATTACATTATAAAAATGAATATTTTAGACAAGTGCCAATATTTTAATTATGTTTTCATCTTAATACACATAATTTAATTACTAGAAGTAATTAGTGACTAAAAGAAGACAAACAGACTCATAATCATATCAGTACTTGATGACTGTAACCTTATCATCACACCATTGTATTTGCTGTCATATCCTGTTGTCATCACACCACTTTGGATAACTGTAACTTTCTCCTTGTTATCAAATTGTTTTGTTCTCCTTGCTATCATATTGTTCTGATGACTAAAACATCTTTTGTCAATACACTGTTTTGATAAGAAAATGTTTGATGACTGCAACATCTTTTGTCAATACACTGTTTTGATAAGAAAATGTTTGATGACTGCAACATCTTTTGTCAATACACTGTTTTGATAAGCAAACATATGAAGACTGCAACATCTCTTGTCAATACGCTGTTTTGATAAACATATGATGACTGCAACATCTCTTGTCAATACACTGTTTTGATAAGAAAATGTTTGATGACTGCAATATTGTGTCATTACACTGGTAAGCCTGTGCTTTTACTAAAATACATGTTTTGAGATGTTTTAAGTAATTAGAAAAAAAATAGTGGGCTGGTTCTATCAATATACTGTTTTATTTTTACCAGTAGAGTGAGGCCAAATGACTGTAGAACAATGTGCATACTGAGGGTATCTTTGTACATTTGTATACACCTACAGTACACTTTCAAATAAATAAGTACAAAATGAACCTATTTTGAATAGGCACCTAAGCACAGATGCACATAAAGCATTCCAGCTTCCCCTCTTAATCAGCCCATGACATTTGATGTGGGTCGGTTAGTAAGAATAAACCAACTCAGAGCCCATTAAGTGGTTGACCTTTTGCCTGTAAATATCTTGAACATTTACAGCAGCTGCTTCAGCAAATGCACTTACTAAGTCAATAAAGGTCAACTCAAAACATTTATGCTTAGATTTAGTAAGTGAGATGTATGTAAATATTACCTATCTGAAAGAAATTATATTACACATATGACAAAAACTGCAGTAGGATGTAAAAATAATACACAAAATTAAAATGTTTAGGTTATTCAATATTTAAGTGATGGAATGAGAGGAGTGGAAGGGACAAATGGAAGAATCCACATAATGATCTTTAATACTATGGACACACCAATGTTTCCCTTGAAATAAAATTTCTGGATTTGCCTGTGGGATTTTACAAATTTGTTGGATGATAATTTTAACAATGACCTCTTCACTGATGAGCATGCTGACACATTTGACCAGCAAATAATATTAAATACTGTTTGGCTAGATTATTTAGGCTAAAGACATATACTGATATAGCATGGTGTTAGTTGCACAAATTAAAAAAACAAGAAAATCTGTAGCTGAATGGATATAGAGAGTCTGTGGGTGAGTCCTGCAAAAGTATTACTATTAGTAGGGCTTAAGGATAATTGGGAACTGGACCAAAGTATCCAACACAACAATAATTTAGAAACGACAATGCCTTACTTGTTATTTAGTTTTATCTGGCATTATGCACAAACCTCTCTAATTTATTTATTAATCCCAGATGACTGACTTGCTCAGTAAAATGAGACATTTAGTTGTGCGATAAATTAATATTCTCAACCACTTTTTATGTATCTCTGACTCTGAGACAGGTCTCAGTGACTGAATATTTGAACCAACAATATACTGTCTTGAGTCGTTGAGATGACAAATTTTACATCGATGAAGCTGACTACACACAAATACATAACACACACACACAGTAATAGAAACTACTCTGTTAAGGAGTAAATTCTTCATTAGTTCTATCACAGTATCAGAAGAGTGTTTGTAGGGTCCAAAAGAAAAATCCCACTGGCTCAGGTCAAACACAAAGACACCTATGATGACCACTTATGTCAACATTAATTATGTCACACAACATGAAGGATACTAAGGTATTCAAGGAATATTTTAAAGAAATGAATAGAATCAAGTATAATAAGACAAAATATCCCCACCTTTTAATGATAAACTAATATACAAAATAAAATTATGTCAACTGTTCCAATAGCTAACCTACAGGAGACGGAAATGTCAATATTTACTATCTCAATCAGCTAGACATTAATACTTTGAATTACAAATATTGTTTCTGAGAAAAAAAAATTAAGAAAACACCATTACACAAGTACAACTACATGGAAGACTGTAAACTGACTTCAGTTTGAATTAAAACATAATAAGAAAAAGTAGTATGTATCATGATGTTAGTTTGCTGAGTGTTGTACATCCTAAAATTGTCCCTATTAAGGTATAATAATTTAATTGGGGACAATTACTAAGTTGTGCCTTGTTTAGAAAAAGAAATTTCACATATACTGTACAGCCTGTGGATCCCATTTTTTTTTTTTTTTTTACCATCCAGCCTCTTCAATTGCATATACAGAGTTAACCGCACTGTATCAATTCATCTGGCTCAATTTGCAAATGTTTTGCCAACCATGAACCATGCCTAAACTTTAAACAGTATAAGTGTTCAGTACATTGTAGTATGTACTTGCCACGTTCAAATCTTCAGGCAAGAGACTGCACATGTTATTGTTGAGAAAATCTTTATATACACGATTTTCTAATTTAGTCCAACAGCGCTGTGTTTACATATGCTTTTATTAGTTTTAAATTACATTGCTAAAAGTAAAGTAAAAGTGCATGTGGTGAAGTAGGGTGAACCGTAAGTTGATAAACTGTAGTCGCCATGTGACATAGGTTGTTCATACGTGACAGAAAGGATCCCTCGTTTTTAAGAGGGCCCCACGTACAACGCTGTCGAACTTTTTGGACCTCAAGGACCGTGTTATATCGAGACATCAGTGTACTAGAAAGGAAGTTCGCACATTGACTATAACTTAAGATCCACAATTTGCATGTAATCTTGAGTATCAACATAATACTCAAGTTCTCTATAAAAGAGATAACATGCCATAGACTTTGAATAACGAATTAATATGCCCTTTTAACACACACACACACACACACACACACACACACACACACAGGCAGACACCTATATATATAATGTACCCATTGTACTAATATAAAAGTGACTATAAGTATATATTTGAGATATTCAAGTGTATTTTACTTTTTTCCTGTTCCAACTAGGTATGTATTTGTTCCCTGTAATCGACGACCTCCAGGATTGCAACCTAGAACACGAATAACCCGTTGTGAGAGTTGTTCTAGTTTTGGAATTGTTACTGTCGCCATTTTGGAAACCATATGACTGAAACTAAAAGTTAATATTAAAATCAAATTAATATTAAAAAGAATATAAGGAAAGCTGTAATAAATTTTTTGTACAAGAAAGTGACCAGAAATATTATGCATCAATATTAACTTTAATGTTTCAAAAGTTGTAAATAATTTTCGAGACTTTGCGAGATTAAGTTATTTCCGGAGAGATTGTCGGCTCACATTTTGTTGAAAATGATTTTGCTTTCCTGACATGTTTTCCTTGTGCTGTGCAGTTTAAATTGATACATCATGTCGAATCAGAGGTGAGTGATTGCATTCTCCGGTATCATTTTAAGAAAGTGATGTGTCGTATGTGAATAAATTGTTAAAGTTTTCAATAAAGAACAGGGTAATTCTTAGACTATATTGTCGTACTCGTAGGTAATGCCTTTATGTCAAACTGAGGACAGATTTTTGTTTTAAACTAGGTAATAATAAAATTACTTTACTGCTATCTTTTATTCAGAATGGATCATTCAGAAGTTGATTGCTACTTTCTTTAAATATGTAATATACAGTTTAATATATTTAGGTTTTCTTGCTGATGAAATGTACACTTTGCTCTGTTCTTTAGCTTTGCTCTGTTCCGTAGACTTCAAAACTTCATTTTTTTTTTTAATAGTTCAGCAGTTGATTAACTGATTTGATTTTGGCATCTTTATAAAAGAAAGAAAGGAAGGAAACAGTACATTCGCAATCGCAATATGGTTTTATCGTATACATTTAGTGATTAATTTACAAATGGACACAACTAACAAGTTTACAATATTGAAGATAATTGCAATCGATCATTTCTTCAATATTTTAAACAATTAAACGCTTTTTATATAAAAGGATTCTATTTACTTATATTTTAATGTGTGATCATTTATAAAGCAAACATTAACATAAGATTTTTAAGATTACACTTAATGAATTATGATTATAAATATATTGTTTAAAGCAATTTAGTTTAGCTACTGTAGTGTAATGTAAATAGGTGTCGCATCTCTTGGTCGGACAGTGTATAAATAGTGAATAAGATACAAACAGTTTCTTTTGAATAACGTACTATTTTCATGCTCTTAAATTCTCCTTCTGAATAATATTTATGGATTATTTCTTGTAATCTTTGCAGTAATTCATTGATACATTATTTTACTAATAAAATGTAAGTAAACATATTTATGTTTATTACTTATGCATATATACTTTAAAAATAAATTAATAATAGTTTTAATGTCTTTAGTAAGTTGTAATCAGTATTATTTTGGGGGATTGTTTATTTAATTTATAACCACAATGATTAATATTATAGACATTTGCAGAATCAATAGTTATCATGTTATGGAGGAAGTATGATTTTTTTTTTCCCCTCTCCCATACACAGAAATAAAAATAATGGAACCAAACTTTATTGTTGTTTTTCTCCATGTTTAACAGTGAATTAAAGAAGCTAAGTGATGAAAATTTGGCCAAACAGCCTGATGAAGTATTTGATGTTATTTGTAAGATAGGTCGTGGGTAAGAATCAATTATAACTATTATTGGATGGAGTTTTCCTAGTGGCATATTCCAAGCTTTTTTATTTTCTTTGCATAAACCTTCTTTTTGATATTGCATGTTTTAAGTTTGTCATATTAGCAGAGCCAGATTTATCTAATTTAGTTTTACATATTCTGTGAATAATTGATTTTTATGATACATCTAAATTGTTTCTCTTACCTACTATAACAACATCTCCCCTCCCCCCCAAGTCTGACCTCACACCTTGTAAAATACTCAAACAAGCATAGTTTCAGGTTCTACTTAGAAAAAGAACTGCTAAATAATAGTTATCTTAATAATAATTGTGCTATTTTCATTTATGTTTAATAGATTATTATTAACTGATCAAACACTAATCTTTTGCTGATTTATAATTACAAGGAATGCATTAACAGAATCATAAGCAGTATATATATATTCAGATTTTTTCTAATGAAGCTTTTGAAACTGCATTATTTTGGAATATTTAATATAGTGTTAACATTTGTATCTTAATTCTTATATTTGTAAGTTAATTAAGTTAGTTCTAAGGTCCTTTACTCTTAGTTTCTTTGCCTTTTCTGTTCTTTAAAAAGATTTCTTCAACATTAAAATTCAGACAGTTAATTAAATCATCCAAATTGGAAGTTAACTAACTCATTGATTGATTACTCATTAAGTAATAAAGTACTGATGAGGTATTATATTTATTATTATTGTTACAAACTGCAGTATGCATGCATTTGACATTTTTCTTTTATAAAATCATAAAATGTAACTATTTTAATAGCCTATTTCAGTATTTGGTTAGGTGTGTCAGTTTCTTACACTTGGATGCTAAAATGTTAAATCTTTAATTCTTAACAATATAAGAGAAAAGTATTATAAGTCATACTCATGTCATTGAGTTAAACATTTGTTAGGAGAAGAAACTGTTATTGTCAATTTATTAGTAAATTAGTATTCTGGCTGTGCTGATCTGGGCTTTGTTTGTTGTGTTTGTTGGACATTGTCATTGTGCATGGAATTGGAGCCATTTTTTTCTTTTAAGCAGTTCAAGTGCCTTGCCTTGCATGTTGTTTTGTTGTCTTGCAAAGTTGCCAACCATAGAATTAATAGTAAAAATGGTTGGAAATATTTATTTTTCACTAAACTAACTCCAGTCCCGTTTATTTCCCCTCATTTTGTCACCATATTTCAAACATAGAAGTAGGTAGGTATAAGTGTAAATTTTTGTAATATTATAAAATGAAAGGAAATTTAAGTTTATTCTTTTGTTATAAGCAGTTTGTACATAATATTAAAGAAAAAATAATTAATTTAATTAAACTGGCTCTAATAACAGCTTTTAGTGAAAATTAGTTTGTACATTCTACCCTCCCCAATTCAGATTAGGTTTATAAAATATAAGGACTTTTTTCCTTCTACAGAATTTCAAACAAAAGAAGTTAGTTTTACATTCACACACAGACACTCTCACTCAAAGCTATCTATATGCACACAGAGAGTGATGTTTGGTCTATTCATAAAAGTCTTTTTAACTTCCCTTTTATTTAGAAATATAAAATAAAATGTTTTATTAAGTGTACCAACTAACATTCTTGAAGCTAAAACTAATAAAATATGAAATAAATTTGTCTCACACCCAACTAATTTGTTTTGTGTAAAATAGTTTTCTAAACTTAATTCACCCACCCACACATACACACACACTTCATATTCAGACTAGTTCTAAAACCTATTCTTAGGTCTATTTTATATTTTTTAGTTAAATATGTCATTGCTTGCTTTCTTTTTAAACTTACACATGGTAAGTGTTATTTTGGAGAAGTGACTAAAGCTTTTCCTTTAATTTGTTAGTGTTTGTTTTAGTATTATAATCCATACTTTTGTTCCAAGAGAAAATAATTATGCTATGCTGTTGGTGCCTGGATTTTGTTCACATCTTTAGCTTGTGCACTGGTGCATGCTTCGTCTAGATTGCCTGCTTTGGTTTTGTTTTCTCATGCTAGCAATGACAATGGCATTTGGAGACTAAGTGAAGAAAGCCTAGCACGTCCGCCAGAGGATGTCTTCGACATTTTGGGCAAATTGGGAGAAGGGTAAGATCATGCGACATATAATGATGTACCTCTATGCATATGATCTGTAGAATTAGTGAAAACCACAATAGAAGCCTTTAGTTTTATTAACTTTAATAGATCTATAGGATTGGGAATATATATTATTACTACTTTTGGTAGTGGTATTTATTAGTACTACTACTATCATATTTTCATGTTTTATTTATTTATATATTTATATACAATGGTAATGAGACATTGAAAAAAAACTGATGTCATTTTACAGAATATTAATTATTGTTTTTATGAAATAATTTTATATTATTTTTACTTTTTATTTAATAATATATGTTATACAGCGGTAGCATGTGACTAATGTTTTCTGAGATTCTGTGTGTGTTTGTGTATTTATTAAAAATTAATAGGGAATTTAACGGTTTATTTTTTAAAATTAAATCATATGATGTTTATGTTAATTTCACTGCCTATAATGTTAATTATTTTTTGTACTAATGCCATATTATATATAATAATATATATTACTTATATTTTTTGTTATGATTTCATTTTCAATCTAAATAGTGTTAACAATATTTTAATTGTAATTATGTTTAACAAATAAGATTGTCCTGCTGATCTTGTACAATACATTTTGGACAGAAAATGCTTGCTATGCCTGAGTAACAGGGCAAGTTATAAGTATTGACTTGACATTACCTATCACTTTATTACTTTTTTCCTCCTTCAGCCTTTGTCATTAAGAATAAGATCTCCAACATCTTACCATTTCCTCTAGGGAAAGACTTACACTAAGAGAGTTGGTGCATTATTTGTCAATGTTTAACAATTTACAGCAACATATTTTACTTATAGAATATAATAAGTTATAAGTTGATAACAACACTGGTTCCACACACCAATGTGATCTAATAGAGTACAGTAGTCATTATAGCATGAAGTGACATCCCCAAAAGGCTTGCTCTGCTCTACAAAAGTCAAATTAAGGCAGCACTAAAGTTCAGGCATATTTCATCTCCAAACTCCTTTCTCTCTTACAAACATTCTCAACTTATAAATCTTGCAATAATTTCGTTAGCCTGATTCACACACAGCATAAGAAATATAGCATCAGTCAAAATTCATAAGTATAGTGTACAATGTAGTCAAATTAATGAACATAAAATAATGGTTCAATTACATAAGCATTCTCCTATTCAAATCATAGATCAGTAGCAAACATGAAGTATTCTAAGTTCGTTTTTACTTTATCATTCAGTTAACTTACCATAAGTTAACGATTGCCTTTATGACCAGACTTGAGTTATGTTCATATTCAAAGTGATTAGAGTACTTCTACTACAAGGAAACTTCCGGTCCATCTCCATTAGATGAAATTGATATAATTATTAAGTGTGAAATGATTAGTCAGAAAAACTACTCACCCAGTTGGAACTGATTTGGATTGCATCAGCAATTTTCTAGCATATTCTCGAGTTGTTTACTCCAAGCCTGACACTTACAAAAAATACCATCAAAAGGAGTGCCCAAGGCCAGGTCACTTGGACAATTTAACAATTTATATAACAATTAAGACATGAAATAGGGATAGGCAAATTTACTTTGCCATAAATGGCTTATCAGCTATCAGTTATCATAATTAGCTAGACAAGTAAAGAGAATGTAAAATACTGAGCACGAATTGCTCACATTGTTTTGTTGATCACACTACCTAACATTGCCAGAAATTTATATGGCTTGATAGGCCTTATATGAATAGATCTGTTATAATTAACTTGAATTTGGATTATGTTTCTGTAAGAGCAGTTATAAATGCAGTTTAGTAGATACTTTATTTTGTACAATACCCATCTGTTATGATTTAGATTAGTATCAATAAATTGAATAATACATTAGTTTGTTAAATGTTAGGATTGCCATCTTTTAATATTGACTTAATTATGCAGTGCTTTTTCTAGTCCACCTCTAATTGAAACATATATTTGAATAATTTACAGAGACAGATCTTAATTATCTCTACTTTCATTTTTTTAAAAAAATATATGTATACATATTTCTTTTTCTTCTTTTTGTCATTTTGTGAACCCAATCACTATGGAGTCACAAGCTTAAGACCTACCCCTGTCAGTGGCACTTTTGCAATTAACACACCTCTATTAACTTGGAATTGTTGAGTTCAAGAACACTTAGACTTGGAAGTGTTAGTAAAACTCCACACTGCTATTATTAATATTATGTGTTCACTGTCATTCAGTAGTTCTCTCAGCCATTATGGAAAACATTGTTCAGCCTCCATCATGCAGACATTATTTCAGTACTGCTACTTGAATTTAGAATTGTATTTTAACTACATCCTCTATCCACCTGTTCTTCATGCAGGTATAATTTTACTACTGTATTAACTACTTGAATTTAGAACTAAATTAACTATATGTCATTTCCTGCGAAAAGCAGGCTAAAGTTGCTTTAATTAATTATTATAAACTATAAACTATATCTTTCCTCTCCTCCTTTATGACTGAGCACCTACATTACTGGCTCTTTGAATTTAGAGCCATGCTAACTACTTCTTCCATATTCCTTCTTCTTGTACAGTTGTAGGCATAATTACATAAATATAATAAATAAATAAATAAATAATTTACCATGCTAAATTTAGTTGTAGATATATATACACATATAATTATAAATTAGACTATTTACAGGAAATCAGAGCTGTCCTTAGGTATGTACAGTGTATATGATTGTGTGGGATCTGCAAAGCTCAGGGTCTCCACAAAAAGTAGTTTTATGATTTTAAAAGGTTTAATTTACTTTTCCAATTCCAGTAAAATGTATTTGTCATAGTTCTTTTTATGCTATAATAAACCATCAGCACTATGCATTAGTGTATTTAATTAATTCAGTGTTACATGGGATATTTTTTCCTTGTTATGGTTTTATATGTCATGATGCCTCTGTATGTTTCAAATCACTAAATTCTAATGTTCCCTTTTTTTTTTTAAAAAAAAAACATAACCATCTTCCTTTATGGAAAACAGCTCAGATGACTACTTAATGATAAATCATGGTTTTAAATTTCATTATTACTGACTAAACAGTAAACTGTACATAAATTACAAAGTTGATACTTATTTCAGTGATGCCACCTCTAATTCAACCTTTAGTTTTAATCTTATTTTAGACAGTAGAACAATTGTCTATTATTAAAACACGAATAAAAATTATTATTTTTAATGGTGTATAATTGCTTTATCTCGTAAAACTAATTCTGAATACAAAAGTGCAAGGGCATGTTCATTTTAAGTAGTTATGAGTTTGTATGACTCATTGACTGGAACAATTGCATTTAATGATTTACTTTTCTTTTATGTGGCATGATAAATATCTTCTCATTTATAATTATACATATTCATAAAAACTGATGTTTGATTATCAGGTAAGAGAATGTATGGAATGGGTTTTTTAATGCACTATTTGATTTTACTTACCTGATTGTTTTTTGGTCTTTTTACTTTAGACAGGCAAGAGCTAAACTTTTCCTCCCCTTCCATGCATACATAATACTATGAATACATATAAAAGTTCCCTTTCTTCACATCACATGATACAGCACCTGCTCTCTAAGATATCTGCAAGTTTTATTTATTAGAAAGTTTACTGTATCAAACTGCATTTTAGGAGCACAAATTGAAAGTCAAGTTTGAATGGTAACAATAGAATTATGATAGATAATATTGTGCAAAGTATGTGTCCAAAAGTTATGAAAGATCACCTGGATTGCCTCCGAAAAGTATACACTCTTGAAATCCATTGGCTGTTTTTCATGCTGGCATAATTGAATTACTAATGTGTTTAAATATGAAGAATGTTTTAAACTTGTATAATGTGGTGGGTTTCTCTATAGTATAAGGTCATGATATTATTATTATTATTATTATTATTATTACTATTATTGTCTACAAGTTCCAATGTTTGTGTTCACTATGAAATAATTAATTTTTTCCACTTCCAGCAATATGCTAGTTATATTCCCTCATGTAGATGTCATAACACACCAGCTATTTAAATTTTATTGACTTGTATATACTGTGTCTACTGGTACACTAATGAATTTCTGTTAGTATTGGAAATAATGATATGCTATACAATATATATTTAAAATTTATTTTTAAAACTTAAGCAAGTTCCTTTTTTTTTCATTCTTGCACCTTACTGTATTTTACTAGATTTCACTAGCACTAGCAGTTGGCTTTCTCTACCAAACAAGCCTCAGTACTGGAATATTTATTTTAGACAGTATTACTTTAAATCTCTTGTTCTGATTTTCTTCATTCTTGCGCCACACTACTCTGGATCAGTGGATGGCACAAGCAGTAGCAGTTGAATTTCTCCACTAAACATGCCTCAATGCAGGAATGTTTATTTCATATAGCATTAGAAGTCTCTTTATAGTTGTGATTTTCTTTATTCTCTCACCATTGAAACAGATACAAGAATATCTAGTTCATACAGCATTTGAATAATGTTGAGATTTGTGATGTCAAGCTCTATATGGTTCTGTTTTCTTTGAAACTAGTTACAGTATGTCTGTCTTATACTATCTGAGGTTTCACTTACCCAGATCAGTTAGAGTTTTGAAATTAATATAATTTTGTTTTGTGTTGTATATTATTAATTTATTGTAATTTTTCCTACTCTGAAGCTGTAATTATTGTTTGGGCTACATCGAACTTTGACTTTTTATGATATTGATCATATGGATAATGTAAATACTTAACTAGGTAATCAACCCACTGTATATAATTCATTATTTTCTTATTTGCAGCTCAACCTGCATGCACAGCGATAATATATCTGCTGTATATATTGTTACATCAAATTTGCCAGCTCTTAATGTCTTATTATATAAAAATATATATGCTAATTTCTGCTTTCTGATTATTTAACAACACTTTGCAGTATTAAAGCAATATTGTTAATGTTATATCTCCACACACACTATATTTGAATCTAAATTAAATTAATGATAGTATACCTTTTCTCTTATATTTATAATATATTGGGCATGACTCTATTCTTTAAAAAATGTCTTTAGTATCTTCACATTTTATTTTTTAAAGAATAACTCATTTGTGCTAAAGTAGTAGCTGTTGAAAATTTATACTTTTTCATTTTTTATAATAGCAGAAGTGTTATTGGTGAATTGCATATGTTTATTTATTTTTTTTAAAGTCAGTATATTTAAATTTAAGAAAATTCTTTTAAAAGTTGACATTTTCTTTTGGCTGCAACCAAACAACTTTGAATAATTTATTTGCTATTTATGCAAGACAAAAGGGGCATAGCATTTTCCATATAATTTCCATAGTGATTGGTTGGAAATGGACAGCAGTAAGTAATCTCATTTTAGCTTACTTTTTTACATGTATTTACAAGTTAATGAATCAACCACAATGAATCAGTCCTAGTTGATTGTAATTATTTTCCTGCCTGTCCCTCAAGCTACTCTTTACTGTCATTATGTTCTTTTTCTTTTGATTTAATAAATTTGTTGAGCAATGATATACTGTGTATTACTATTTTAAAAGTAAAGTTAATAATAATTTGTGTACAATTTTTATTACTGACTAGTATGAATATGTTTCCCTTATTTCCATTTTAGTGTGCTACCTTACAATGCATTGTAGTGTGTGCCAGCCTACTATTTTCTTTCTGCTTATCTTCCTTGGTTTTTGAATGTGTTCTTTTGATTGGTTATTTGTTTATTTTTTCTGTTTTAGCTTTTTAAATTTTATTTATATGCACATAGAATCATTACTATAGATTTAGAGCATTCTATACATTGTCAAATTAAATGTGGCATATATGCTTTGCATGGTGTAGTTAGCATGCCAAGCAAAATTGCATATTATACAATTGAGATTGCAATGTTGTTGTTTGTCATAAATAAACTATTAAAATATACTCTATTACTCTAAAATTATGACTCTATACAAAGATAATTGTTAAATACATTTTTTATTATTTAAAATAAATTCTAATTAACAACCAGTACAATTTTATGTTTTTATATTAATACGTGAAACATCCAAGTACAATTAAGTTTACTTTCAATTTCATAAATATCTTTCATTATTAGTTAACATTTACTTTAACTTTATTTAATTTGTTTACATCTTTTGTTTTAACATGTCTGCTCTAGTTTTCATATAAATTGCTTTAAAATAAAATTATATGAAAGAAGGATAATAGAAATTTTGTTCACTTTTTATAAACAGAATATAATATGCTAGAAATATTTTACTTGCTTTTAATATTTTTAATAGTAAAGTTATTTAGAAAAATGTTTTTATTTTCTTTGAAGTGAAAGCATTTGATTAGTAGTGATATTAGCTTTTGCATATTTGTTAATTTAAACACTTTGACTATTTTATTAATCTGTTTGTTAAAAAGGATGTTTAAGTTTTAAAAAGACACTAAAATCAACACTTTTTAGTTTAATGAGTTTATCAAATACTTGATTTATCTTGCTGTTAAATTTTCGTTATAAGGTATTTTTATTTTTTGTATGGCTGTCTTAGGTCATATGGCAGTGTTTATAAATCACTTCACAAAGAATCAGGACAGGTGCTGGCAATCAAGCAGGTTCCTGTCGACACTGACCTTCAAGAGATCATCAAAGAGATCTCCATTATGCAACAGTGTGATAGCAAATACATTGTGAAATATTATGGCAGCTACTTCAAAAATACAGACTTATGGGTATGTTTCAGTTTCCATTCACTACAATGAATAATAATGGGAAGGAAGGGATTGAACAATTATAGGTATTATTTTAATCCAATCCCAGTGTCCCAATAGTTCTTTCATTTGTGACCCTATCTCAGCATTTGTCTAGTCAGATAGTCATAAACACACACAAGACTTGATTTAATGTTCCAGTATTTATAATATATTCCCATTTTGGAATACTATTCAGAAATACAGAAGGAATAAGTTTGGAATTAATACATAAAGAAATAGACAAAATTCGATGATAAATTCAGAGATGTCATAACTGTAGCTAAAATTTTGAATACAAGAAACAAGAAAACAGTGTGGAGATCATTTACCTTCTCATCTAGCTGTCATTGCCTGGTAAATGTCAGTTTTGTTTTTTTTTAAATGGGAAAGCCTAAAATGAATCTTTTGCCTTTATCAGTTGGAATAAGCAACACGTACCAGTTTTGAAAGTGATATAATGTTTTTAAAATATTGAAAGAAGTCCATGAAACTATCATCATTTTTTTAATAAATGAATAATAAATATACTTGTATAATTTTAATTGGTGACAAGATTATGTAATTAAACATGACTCTTAATGTAATTTTTGAATGCATGTGTGGAAACTAATGTAGCAGTTGCTTGGTTGCTGCTCAATTTTACTATTGCAGGGAATGTTTAGAAGTAGAAATCTTCAGGAATATTTTTCAGCAGAGTAAATAAATCACTGAGTAATTGCTCTGCTCATTAATACTTTTGTTCCATGTAAGTTTGAATATTGTGTTGTGACAATATACTTAAACTTGGCTTAACATAATATGCACCAAGTTTTTTCCTGAATGGATATTATCTCACTGTCTGGACCAGGCTACATGAATGATGCATGCATTTTACTGCTCACAAACATAAGTGTGGCTAGGGAATCATAACTTCAATAGTGTCTTCATTTTCTAGTACATATATCATTGTTATAATTATCTGAACCAGTGTATAAATATTAAAGTCATGGATGGCCATTTTTGATGACTCTTTATAATATATATGACCCAACATTTACTGCTTGTAGATTGTCATGGAATACTGTGGTGCTGGATCTGTGTCTGACATCATGCGGTTACGGAACAAAACAGTAAGTAAATTAATTTCATCAGTGTGAAATAATTTTAACTATTTTTAGAAGTGAGTATTACCAATATATTCCTCTGTGGTTTATGGCCTTGAACAGCACCTGAAGGGGGGGGGGGGGTGTCTCTTTTTTTTTCTACTTTTGACATTAATGCATATTTGCATTATTCTGTCTGTTAGAATTTTATATTTCTGTGAGCAAATAGAATGTATTTTTTTTAATGCTAATAGTGATGTTTATTGACCCCTCCTGCATTGAAAAATGTCTTTCCTAAGCTGAAAACACAATATGTTTGGTTCATAATTGTTGGCATTATTTGTATTGTATAAAGCAGGGGTAAAAAGTAACATGGCACTTGGAAGCAGAGAGCATTACCTCCCCAACTTTATAATCATTAAAATAAGATAAAATTGTGTCCCTAATCTGCTTTACAAACTGGCTTTTTGAGAGATCTTGATCTCACCTAACAGCCTGATTTAATCAGATTGTATGCAAAAGGCACAATTTGATTGTTTAAACAGTTGGTTGCTAAGAATGCTTAAACAAAGAGGTACTTTTCAAGCACTTTATGAATTTTATCACTTGATATTATATTAACTATAGTTGACAAAACATATAATTTCACTTTTGAATTAACCTCTTGTTTTTAGATATTTAGTTATGGTTAGAAGTCAATGTTCTGTAACATTTTTTAATATATAATAAGCCTAATCACTGTGTTTATATTCGTGATTGTAATTCACACGTTTTTCTATTCTTATTAGCTCAGGTTTAAAACATACACCAGCAATGTGAAAATTTAAATGTAAATGAAACCATATGAATATGTACATAAATATGAAAGCTTCTTATAATAATAAATTTAATCAAATATATGGAGATTATCAAAAATCTAAGCTGATTTCAGAATTCGATGATGATTCCAAAAAGTTTCTCTGCATTGCTGTTTTAACAATGTGATCATAATGGAACCAAAGTTTATTTTTCTTAATCGGTTCATAAACTCATCACACCAAGACAGAATGACATGAGAGTTATCTTTCCCACAAATATGGCATCTCCGAACATGCAAGAAGTAGTTTGTGATATATTATCAACATTATTTTATATTTACAAATTTATTATTTTCTTTGTCACATGATCAAATGGAAATGTAGGCGAATTAGGATTTTTTTAAAACTGAATACAATGAATACATTTAAAAAACATTGGCATATGAATATTTCTATTGCTTCAATTGTTTAAATAGAAAAAGACGTTTTTGTATGACATGTCAATGTTCGATAAAAGAATACAAAGTTTGGATCCAATTTTTTTTTTTGAGAGGAAGTGCAACCAAACAAGAAATTGCATTTTAAAAGGATTTTTTCATAAAATTGACTGTTTCAAGATAAAAGGTATATAGAATTTTGCTTTAATGTATTATCCCTTCTAAGAAAACTTTGATATGGTAAGTTTATTGGATTATTTATAATAATGAAAATTAAAGAAAATAGCTATATGCAAGCACGTCACAAAGAGATGTGCCATTTCAGTCAAAATGAATTTGTATTACTAATATTGTAATAATTACAAAATAAATAAAAACAAATTCATCCAACTATCTCGTATATCTTTCACATTAATTCTGAATATATAGAATATAAACATATGATGTTTCAGTGCTTTATTTTTAAGAAAATACATTTCACATGGACCCATCCTATGTGGTACACTCATCCAGAGAATGAGTTATCTATAAAAGAATATTTTATGATGTGTTAACATAGTTAGAAATGGTATGTATTTTTATCCATTAAAAATCAATTTAAAAAAAACAAACTAAACAAGATTTTTCAGAAAATGTTCAGCTGATATTGCTTTCTTATATCAGAGGCTACTTCCATATTTGAAGACTGTAGGTTGATAAATAATTTTTTCCTGTTTTTTGTGTGTGTAGAAATGTAACTTTAATGTGTTTTTACAGGTTTTTTTCTAAAAATAATGCCTAATAATTTAACAATTTAATTTAAAATGCATGTTATATTCAGTTGATTTTAGGGTCTCAGACTTGCAGCTTTTAGGCCATTTGTGGCCTAATTTTAGTTTATATTTCAGCCGTCAAGATATTTTAATCTCTTGTCATGCCATAATGGTTGAAGACATCATACAAAGAAAAAAAAATATATATTTTTTTGAAGTTTAGGAGATGGCAATTATACTCAGATAATTTATTTATGATTTTTTTGAGTATTGTGTTCAGTTTTCCTTTGTAGGTATCTTCTTTTTTTGAACAAGTTTGCATATAAAATAGTCTACATTTTCTCTAGGAAACAGAGTTGCAAAACTGAGCAAGCAAGGAGTTAATAAGACCTGAGAATACAGCATCTTTGACTTCATATTGCTTAGTCTGAATGCATTGTGTAACTTTCCTTTTATTTTCAAATCTCTATATATCAGAATTGTCATTTCGTTTTTCTAAGTATTGAAACAGTAATTGCTCTTTAATGCTGTGTAGTGACTTTTTATTTTTTTCATGGCTTTTAGTTTGTCCGTTTCACATGCTCAATGGTTGTAATGTCTTAAATACATCAATGTGTATATTCTAAATACATACCATATATTCATGGTGTTTGTTTGGAATATTTTCTCCAAAAAATAAATAGACAATGAATTTCAAACCCAATGTAAATGAGCTTTTGGCCCCTGTCTTTATTAAACCAGCTGCTAAACAGAATATTTAACATAGAAAATACAAATCCTAATTGTAATCAATAATGGTGTACAACTGTGTGTGCAAGGAACCATTTGTATTGTACAATATTTCACTGGTTATGCATTCAATGTCAGGGTTTATCTCCACAGCTGAATGAGAGGGAAATCGCAACAATCCTATATTATACTTTAAAAGGGCTTGAATATTTGCACTCTCGGCGTAAAATCCACCGTGACATCAAGGCTGGGAACATTTTACTGAACAATGAAGGTCATGCCAAACTTGCAGACTTCGGTGTTGCAGGACAACTTACAGTGAGTTGTTTCTAGTTACTGCTTATTTTTTCCTTCCCTGCCCTCTTCACTTCTGTTTTATCTTTCTGGTGCTTTGTGCATGTTATTTTTAGATTAGAATTGTTTTTTTTCTAAGTTGTGCCTTCTGATTAGAGTTTTCAATTTTTAGATTATCATTTTATTTGCTTGCCAGTTATTTTCTTCTACTTTGAATTATCTCCCCTTCTTCATATTTATTAAAGGGTCTTAAACTTTATTGAGTGACCTATTTATTATAATCTGTATTAAAGTCTTAAATGGTGCACAAAACCAGGCCCACAAAACATTATATTGCTCTGATGATGAGTTACTTATGCAATTTGACATTATTTTTCTTTATATGCATTTATAAATTTTGTCATAATTCAAACCACATATTGATCATCACCCTTCATCAGATTCATTCATTTATATTGATTTTATGTTGGGAAACTTCAGTTATTTGTTTTAATTTCTCAAAATTGGTATGTGATAAAGTTTAGTAAATTTATATGTGTAAATGCCTTTGTCCCCTGTAAAACAGTGATGGTTGGACTACCTGTATAATAATTTGAATCAATATTAATGCAGTTACATCAAGAAATGCTGAATTTTTTTAAAGTTGTGAAATAAAGGTAATAATAACATTTGTAGATTCTTTAATTAATTTTGTCCTATTATATACAGGATACCATGGCAAAGCGAAACACTGTGATAGGCACACCTTACTGGATGGCCCCTGAAGTGATACAAGAAATTGGTTATGACTGTGTTGCTGATATATGGAGTTTAGGTAAGATTTTAACATACAAATTTGCTACCTTTGTATGAATCTATTCTAGCATGCTATGTCTATTCTTGTAGTATCACTCTTCATTGTCCTGACATTTGTTCACTTTAAGCCCTCCCCACTCTCTCAATTATCTAATTCTCTGGCAGAGTAAATTTGCCTATCCCTATTTCTAGACTTAATTGTTTTATAAATTGTTAAATTAATTATCATAGTGACCCAGCTTTGGACACTCCTTATGATGGTATTTTGTGTAAGTGTCAGAGTTGGAGTAAACAACTGAAGTTGAGAATATGCTAGAAAATTGCTGATGTCATCCAAATCAGTTCCAACTGGATTAGTCATTTTTCTGACTAATAGTCTCAGACTTGTTCATATCAATTTCATCCAGTGGGGATTGACCGGATGTTTCTTTGTTGAAGAAGTACTCTATTCTAATCACTTTGAATTTGTACATAACTCGAGTCTGGTCATAAAGATGATCATTAGCTAATGAGCAGAACAAGCCTTTTTGGTTGTCACTTCATGCAACACTGATTACTTTACTTGAATATGTTGGTGTTTGCATCCACGTTGTTGTCAACTTATTAGTAAGTTGTGTTGCTGTAAGTTGATTCCTGTGAATTCCATTCGAGAACCAGTATGGTGGAGATTTGTGGCCTAAGTTTAGTCTTCAGAATTCACGAAGATCATTGTGAACATTCCTTGTGGTGTGTTGAGTAAATGCACAC
The DNA here is from genome assembly GCA_028829895.1 of Sinotaia quadrata. NCBI lineage: Eukaryota > Metazoa > Mollusca > Gastropoda > Architaenioglossa > Viviparidae > Sinotaia > Sinotaia quadrata. The sequence continues at coordinate 55,067,076 of CM054178.1, read as the reverse complement.
AAAAATTCGAGAGCATTCCTCCAGATATGCTTGATAACAAGTGAAATTCAGTACAATTCTCTATAGAGTGCTTGGAGAGCACGTTGAAGATTCTGGAACAGTTGTATAATGTGCTTCTAGAAGAGACACGTGGGGCCTCTCCTAAATATGAAAGGCAGTGACTTGTTGCAAACTGCATGACTGAAACATGTGCCGCTGACAGCTGCCATCTTTGAACAGGTTATGTGTATTGACTTTAACTAATTCTCTAAAACTCCACTCTCATTTCCATGATGATATCTATGAACTCGATTGTATATATTTATGTTATTGACTGCTTATGTCTATGCTAGGATAAACTGAACAGTTGTCCAGCATTCATTGAACATTGTTGTAAAGTGATGTAAGTGTAAATGCTTATATTCATATGTTACATATTCGATTGTTGATTTAATAAATTTATTGACCTTACACATTTTGATAACCATATGTTGGAAAGACATTGGGGGGGAGGGGCACTAAATATAGATTAAAGACAAATTTGTCTTCTCCTTTAGTAAGAAGTTTTCCCCTACAGAAATATTGTGTGACAGTAAATGTTTGTGTTTGATTTTGTGGAAGAGAGAAAACGTTTAATGCCTGCATACCTGCCAAGTGAGAGAGATGAGTGGTGTCTTCTGGAGAATTATTAATAACATAAATTAGGATTCTCATCACTTATAATTTGTTATGGATGATTAATTAATAATAGTAATAATAACCATGAATTAGGTGGCTTTAGCGTCACATTTACTTTCATTATTTTTGAATGTTGGGTTTTTTGTTTTTAATTTGGACACCCTATCCTTCTATTTTTCTAACTGTTTCTGAGTTTTTTATTTGGAAAGATTTTTAACAGAGCAGAAATAGAAAGAACTCGTCAAGATTAAAACATTTATTGCAAATCTATTTTGTAAGGATATATGTATTATGGAAATGATTTTATTCAAGTATTTTTTTTTAAATTGAAACTGGTATGGTTTTGCAGCTTAATGTAAATTTTCAAAATGCATATTGTTCTAATATAGAAAAGAAGTGTCATTTTGTTACTTTGAATAATGTTGATTGCTGGCCATTTTATTTTTATTTTAATTTATAATAGGTATAACAGCTTTGGAGATGGCAGAAGGAAAACCACCGTATGGTGACATCCACCCTATGCGTGTAAGCATGTTTTCTTTCTACAGCCATGCAAATGCAAGGCTGTCATGTATCTTTTATACCACTGAATAGCCTGGTTTCTGACCACAACTTATTTTATTTAAGAGGTATTCTCTTATTTTGTGTATATATTAAGCAAAATCATTATAGTAATAACATTAACATTACACCACACTAATACATGTTAAAAGATATTTTGTTATTTCACTTAAGAGGTATTCTTATTTTGTTTTAAATATAAAGCAAAGTCATCATTATAGTAATAACATTAACATTACACCACACTAATACATGTTCAAAGAGAATATTTTATTTTATTTATGCCCAAGATGTTAATTTAAAAGATAACTACAATAAGACATTTAATAGAAAATCTTGTTCAGAATTTTAATTAAATCGGGATTTACTTTGGGCCATTTTTTAAATTTTTTCTTCTCCTGATATGTGGCATCATTACCCATTTGCCATTCAGTTTCAGATTTATTCTCAGCCTACTAAAATTCAACCACTGACTATTTTTCTGTTTTAGGCAATTTTTATGATTCCTACAAAGCCACCACCATCCTTTCGTCAGCCTGACAAATGGTCAGCAGAGTTCATTGATTTTGTTTCAAAGTGTCTGGTCAAAAATCCAGAAAATAGAGCCACAGCTGTTGATTTGTTAAAGGTATGTTTTACATATGTTTTCTGATTCTAGAATTTATAATCTGATGTTTGATGTGATCTTCATCTGTGTTTGCTTATTACAAAATTTAAACACTTGTTAACATTTTAAGTAAAAGTCTTGCTAAAAATCTTGATGGATTATTCTCACAATTTCTTGGTAACAGGTCAATCTTTCTTAATATGTTGCAATCAGAAGTATATTTTGGAACTGAAAATTTGAGTAAATGTTCCATAAAAAAATTAGTTTTATTCATATGAGTGATTTTTTTCTTTTGAAAGATCTCATACATTTGTCATACTTTCATGTATATTATTCTTGATTTCAAAATTCCAAGTTCTTAAATAAAACATTTTGAAATTTTGTGTCACAGCAGACTAGATTTTGATATGAGAGTTTTGCCTTTGATGATATTCTTATCGCAAATATCACTGTTTCTGTCATTGAAATATACTAATAATGAATGTTTCAGCATGATTTTATCCGGAAAGCAGAGTCCTGTGAAATTTTGCAGGAAATGATAAGAGAGGCCAAGGAGATTCAAGACCTTCAAAATAGCCATTTATCAAATGGAGAAGATTCCGTAAGAACCTTTTGTTAAATCACATAACATAAATAGGGCAAGATATTATATTATATTATTGAATGAGAACAACAACAACAACAAAAATATCACTCCATTTTTACTATTTTGTATTTAATTGATTGTAGAGTACAGTTTTGGAACTGTAGAATTTATATATAGTTTTGTCCTTTCAAATTCATTTTGAGTGTTCTGAAGGGCAGAATTGATGCTGAATATAAATGGAGTTTGCACCATTAAAATTGTCACTTTAGCCCAAAACATTGTAAAGAAACAAATGCTGCTCATTTGAGAAAAAATTCTCATTCTAACAAATGTAACACAAGAATTAAGACACTTTGCATACCTGACTGCAGTATATGCTGAAAAGTGTTGGTATGACAGTTGGCAACATACTTTTCAGTGCAAAAGTTCAAGCTGCGTTATTAAAATAAAATGTCATTGTGCATTTTTAAAAGTGATCGCATTAGTTACAATCGATGTAAATGAAGAGCCATTCTAAGCAATTTTGTTTTTGTGTGTAATTTGTTTGACATTTAGATTATTTTCCAGGGAGAGGAGGATGATATAGATGGTACTATGGTGAAAAAGACTGAACAGCAGGAAGGAACTATGAAGTCACAAATTGAGGGTGAGTCTTCATTTTTCATCAGAAATCATGTTCTTTTGCTATGTTGAAACAATTTTTAAAAATATCAGTTTACTTCAGGGTTCCTGTGCAGGTCCGGAAAATCATTAAAATGTCAAATTAATCTGGAATAAGTCTTCAATTTCCATTTTAATTTTGGGACTGTCCGCAGACTAAATTTTGAAACTGTAATAATGGACTTGCCTTTTTAAATTAGAGTAATTGCCCTTTTCAGATAATGTGATCTTAGTTTTATTGTAAATTTGCATATTTTTTAAGAACGTATCAAGTGTAATTTTAATTTATGACTTTTAATATTTTTTCTTTTAATTTGGGTGGTGTTAGTCTGAGGAAAGTTCATGTTCAGATTTTGCAGTTATTTTTTTTTTTAATTACTTTGAAATATCTTTTAAAATTTAAATATTAATTGTGTCATCCGAATCCTGGTTATAATTTTTTCTCAGTATTTAATGCATTGCTAATTACTGTTCACAACATAGTTCTGGAATTTGAAAAATTTTGGTCTGGTAAAAGTCTGGAAAATCATTTTAAACTTGTAGCAAGAACACTGTTACTTGATCATTGTATTGTTAGTTTTTGTGTGTAATTATTTAGATATTATAATTGATTCTATAACAGATGTTGTAATTGGTGATTTGGATTAGTGTTAAACATGATTGTGGGGAAAGTTATTGTAATTGGTGATTGGGATAAGTGTTTTACTTGATTGTGAAGAAAGTCATTATAATTGGTGAATGGGGTTATTGTTTTACTTGATTATGGAGAAAGTCATTATAATTGGTGATTTGGATTAGTGTTTTACTGGTTGGAATTACTTTGTCTTCTTAAGGCCATGAACAAGCATGAACAGATATAATTTTTTTAAATGTACAAAATCAGCCTCGGCTGGAAGCACTCCCCATAAATTAAGTATTTTCTAAAATTTTAATTTTAATAACTTTTTAAAATTATGTATTTGCATTGTTTAGTGTCTTCTTTTTCTAAACAAAAAATGTATTTTTATGCTAATAAAAATGTTTTTGAACTCATTTATGTGTTAAGAAATTACCCCTCCTTTGCTGCCATAATTTGTATTGTGTAGTGAAACAGCAAAAGGGGAAAGAAAAGCAAGCATTACCTCCCCTACATTATTACTGTAAACACTAATCTCGAGATTCTAGAAGGTTGTTTATTTGAGAAAACTCAATCTCACCTAATGATCTGGTTTAATCATATTCTGTAAAAAGCATGTACAAGGCTTGCTTTGATTGGCTGAACAGTCACTTGCTAAGTACACTTTATTTTGATTGATTTATATCCTCAGAATGAAAGAAGAAATAGAATTTATTATTTTGATATAGGGGATTCTTGGGTGCATATAATTTATGTTGAAGTTATCTTTTTTGAGTTTAATAAAAGGTTGTATGGGAGGTTGTCTTAATTTCAGTCAGCAATTTTGTTGATTAACTTTGAAATCTTGATTGTTTTGGGAATGTTGTATTCAAATAATAGCGGAAATTGCTAAATCAGTTATTAATATTACATTCAAATAACTGTCCATTTCTAAAATTTCATATTTTAAAAATTATGTAAGCAACATAATACTAAAATATAATGTTGTACTGCATTAAAAACTTTGTAATGGGGTAAGTTGTGCTCACGCAAGACAATGGATGTCTGGAGTTGTTTCAATAAGTTTTATCTAAAACAGCTGGGCCAGGTGGACTGTCTGTAAATGTAACATAGCATGAAGTGGATTAATTAATTAAAATGATTGTCATCAAATGATTGTCATTGAATTAAATGGTCTTGTTTGGTGCTGAATTCGAATAATAGTTACTATCAGTCATAAAATAAATTTAAAAACTGCATATTGATTTTTTCCTCAAATAATGGTAATACAAATGGTTTTATTTGATTGTGTTTGTACCTTCCAGGGACATTGGTGCCGGATGGAAATAATAGTAATGTCAGCACACTTCAATCTGAATTGGGCACTATGGTCATTAATCAGGACTCAGAAGAGGAGGAGGAAGAAGATGGAACAATGAAACGTGAGTAAATTGAATTGATGGGTATTTATACTTATTTTCTCTTCTGATGCTTACTTTTCATTTTTTAATTTTACTTTAAACTATTACAAATGTTAATTGTCATGATATGAGATAACCTGCATGGTTTTCCCTGTGTTAAAACAGATAAACAAAGAAACACATTTATTTTGCATTGATACCAAGAGCTCGTTTGTCTAATATTGAAGCTTTTTTTTTTTTTAAAGAGAGGGAGATTATCAAATTAATGGTTCATATTTAATTGACAGTAGTAATTAGATCTAAATAGAAACCATGAAATAAGAGATCAGCAGACCTCCCTACATTGACAAACTTTTTTGTTGGTTAATAACAACTAATCTGTAAATGATTTAGAATGAGACTAAAGTCATGTGACATGATTTGTAGCATTTTTCTTTCTGGAACAATGGAAACCCAGAACTTTTAAAATGTTTTGAATTACTTTTGATATGTTCAAATTAACACTGTAAATCTCACTTGTAGACTACAGTATAGGGTGTCCATAAAGTCTCTTTACAATTTCAAAAATTTATTACAAAGGCACTTGATGAGATACCTTCATCAGATTTATTCTAGAATTGCCTTTGTAATAAATTTTTGAAATTGTAAAGAGATTTTTGCAGTTGATGAGATACCTTCATCAGATTTGTTCTAGAATAAATCTGATGAAGGTATCTCATCAATTGCCTTTGTAATAAATTTTTGAAATTGTAAAGAAACTTTATTGGTCATCCTATATTTTGCACTGTAATGCTTTGCATTATTCTTATTTTACAGTATTTGTTCCATCCTCCTCGTTCATTAAGAAATGAGTATGAAAATTAACATTGTTAGACTCTATGCCAGAATATTAGCAGATTACTTACATTCCTAAAGTATCAAATTAACTAGTTTCCCACTTAATCCTCATAAAACTTCACACTTGCATGATTTTTTTGAATTGCTTTTCTTCTATATAGTTTATTGCCAGGTGTCTTTCTCACATCTTTGTAATTTATTGCCTGATTTCTTTTTTACTGTTTTCATTGATTAAATTTTAATTCATGCAATATATTGTAAATTTTTATTATAATAGTCTTGACTTTTCTGTTTTACATCTACTTTATTTTTGCATGTTAATACTAACGCCTTTCTGATTTTGTACTAATTTTTTTCAATTTAAATTTTTAGTGCAAAATTTGTTAAAATAAAAGAAATTACATTTTAGTCAGAAAATGTTCAATCAAAATAAATATTTTGCTATTTTATTTAGAATATCAAAAAACCTTTCTTTTTTGCACCACAGAGCGTCATTTATATATTTATTTTTATTTGTAGCTCCATTAAAACAACTAGTGTCATGCTTTTTCTTTGAACCTCTCAAACAGTTTAAAAAATTTTAGACTTGATTACATAATAGCATTGCACACTTTATTTGACATATTCTATCTGTACTGTTGCTACTTGTTCAGTCTTCTTTTCAATTATTTGAATATCTGGACAGTGTTACTGTCTCTTCAAATGCCATTACAAAGTAGCTGACTGGTCAGTTGTATTATCTACTCTAATGCCATTACATAGGAGTTGACTAGTCAGTCTTTTCCGGAAGTTTTTACATTAATTACAGGAGTAGTCTTCATCATCAACACTATAAGAGCCCTTAATTTTAACCCCTTGGCCGGCAACCATGTTGGATGCTAACGATAACTGAATGGGTCAGTGTGCTAAAAAATTTAAAGCGACTGTAATTATCAATGGATTTTAAAAATTTAAATTACTACCTATTATAGACATACTAAGGAATCTTAAAAGTATTTTTAAAATTTTTTTCGAATTCAAAAACAAAGAAATAATACAAAGATTTCTTATCTTTTTGTTGAACTTGGGAACATTTTCACCGTTTTTTTTTTTTTACTAGTCTACTAAATAATTAAAAGCAAGCATAATTCGTACAATTCTAAAATGATTTTCAAAATAAATATTATGGGGGACATTTTAAAAATATTTATTTAATTTTTTAACGTTTGCTTATTATTATTTTAAATTCAAAAATAAATAAATAAATAAAAAGTTTTCTTACCTTTTTCTTGTGTTGACCTTCGTCAATTTGTTAGATGTTTCCTTGAATAAAATCCGAAAGAAAACGATTTTTGTTGATTGCCATTTGAATATATGGTATAAATAATAATTTATCTTGTGTAAATAAATATTATTCTGGGGAAATTGGTTGATTTTGAACAAAACGAAAGAGTCATATGAAAACCACGAGGGTTCGGTTTGAGACTGATCGGTTTTTTTTTTTTTATTATCAAATGGTCACATCCAAAAATTCAGTAGGCCTGTCGAATTTCATCTACAATATGTTAAATTAATTTACACAATAAAGTTCTTTAGGTAGGATCAGGCAATCAACTAAAAATCGTGTTTGAAACGTGCAATGTATAATTCCAAACCGGTTCAAAATGGCGGCTCAGCTTCTTTACAAGCGAGGGGTGACTCGGGATTTTTGAACTTTGTAATGGAAAATACCTTTCTAAAATTAGTTAGCCAATGATAAAATTAGAGCAGATTGGCTGCTGAACACAAACATATCTTTCTCCTTGACCTTGATTGGTATTTTTTTTAAAGTGGTCATCGATAAAAATAGTATCATAACGACGTCATAACGACGACCACGAGGGTTCGGTTTGAGACCGAACGGTTTTTATTTTTTATTATCAAATGGTCACATCCAAAAATTCAGTAGGCCTGTCGAATTTCATCTACAATATATTAAATTTATTTACACAATTAAGTTCGTTAGGTAGGATCAAGCAAACAACTGAAAATAGTCCTTGAAACGAGCCATGTGTAGTACAAACTTCGGTTCAAAATGGCGGCTCAGCTTCGATAAACGTGAGGTGTCTGGGGATTTCCGAACTTTGTAATGGAAAATACCTTTCTAAAAATAGTTAGCCAATGATAAAATTAGAGCAGATTGGCTGCTGAACCCAAACATATCGTCTGCTTGACTTGATTGTTATTTTTTTAAAGTGGCTATCGATGTGCGCAAGCGCATCCCTTTTGTGTCCGTAGGTCAGCGAACGGGTTAAACGTGTACATGAATTCATTTGTACATGTACCTGCTTACAGGGCACAGTACAGCTACAGGTGGCAAGGATACATATCGTCCAGCTTACCTCGAGCACTTTGAAAAGAAAGAACAAGAAGATAAAGCTCGGATGTCTAGCAAGACACAGCCTGTGCCTCCCAACCTTGTAACTCCTCAGCAACAACAACAGCAGCAGCAGCAGCAACAACAGCAACCAGCATTGAAACAAGTTACCCCACCCCATCATTTCCAGAGGTCTTTCATCGATGGAGATTTTGAGTTTGTAAGTTTGCTTTTAAAATGCATTAGGCCAAGAATAAAAGCAACATTGATTTCACAGTTATATATGTTTCAAGAATAACATTACAGTGTATATATAAACAGTCATTTAGAATGAAAAGCACATCCCTCCACAGTTATACTTATTTGCTTAAAACCAGAGTATGCAGAAAGAGAATATTTTGCACTTATTCTGACAACATTGCACCACTGTAGAGCCAAACTGTACATGCTGATATTTTCTTGTGCAGGCTAGTGTGTAATATTTAAAATTTTATTTAAAATTTATATTAAATTAAATATTTAAAATTCTACTCCGATTTAAATTTGGTGATGGAATAATTTCTGGGTGTTTATCTTAATTTGTGCTTTAAAGCATATAGTACAGATCACGGGTGCACAAACCGTGGGCTGCATGCAGCCCGAGACAGGGCTCTGTGTGACCTACAGAGAACTTTAGGATGTTACCATTATTTGTGGCCTGCAACAAACTTTTAACATTAATCTGGACACGGGAGTAGTTTTATAATATTAATAATAATAATTATTAATAATAATAAATTAATAATATAAAAATATTAGTTTTTTCTTTTCCCCATTGACATATCCACTCAGAAGCAACAGTAGACTTTTTATCCAAAGATATTTTCGGTCTTGGTCTGCTTCTGAGGGATCTTTCTCCCCTCACTGTCTTCTGGAGATGGCGGGTGTGTGTGTGTGTGTGTGTGTGGTGTTAAGTTGTGTTGAGTAGTTGTTGATTTTTTTTTTCTGTTAGCTTGTGTTGTCTCATTTATGATTGAAGTGTAAAGAGTTTGTAGTTCTTTTTGTAGATTGTTGTGGTAGTGTCATTGTAGAGTCCTGTTGTTGATTTTGGGAATTTGTGGGTGTCGTGTGTGTTGCTGGTGGCTGTGCAGTGTTGCATTCTGTAGTGCGTTCATCCATTGTGATACATGTCAGGTCGGCAAAGGCAGGTTTTAGTCCTGATTTCCGTGGACTAAAGCGCTGTTGGAATTCCAACAGACATTGTCCACATGTACCTTTGCATAATTCACCAGGAATTGCTCTGTGCACGAGTCTTGAAATTTGACAAGGTCATGAAATTCGTTTTTAATTCTCTGAACTTCATACAATCCAGAGGACTTAATCATCGACAGTTTAGATCATTTCTTGAAGATATCGAGGCAGAATATCGAGACATATATCACACAGATGTTAGGTGGTTAAGTCGAGGAAAGGTATTAAAATGGTTTGTTGAGTTGTGAATGAAAATTTGTGAATTCCTTACTGTCAAACATGGATGTGTATACTGACAAACAGTGGTTGGCAGGCTTTGCATTTCTAACAGACATGACAGACCACTTGAATAGATTCAACCAGCATCTCCAAGGCAAAGATCACTTCATCTTTGATATGTACCAGGAGCTGCAGTCCTTCACATTGAAGTTGAGGCTCATCTATTTGAATCTGCAAGCTGGAAATCTTTGTCATTTTCCAATTTATTCAGCTTTTAAGAAAGAGTACCAATGTGACTTCAGCAGATACCATTGCAATTGTGAAACATTGCTGAAGGAATTTACTGAACGCTTTGATGCCTTCAAGGAGCACAAGGACTTATTCAACTTCAATCGCGATCCTTTCTCATGTAGTGGAGTCCGTGCCTGATCACTGTCATCTGGAGGTCATTGATCTTCAATGTTCACCTGAACTGAAGTCATCATTTCAGCAGAACAACATTTTAACATTTTACGGAAGTCTCATTTTGAGCACATACAGAAGTGTCAAGGACTTGGCTTGAAAGTTGTTGTCAGAATTTGGCTGCATGTACTTGTGTGAACAAACGTTTTCAGTAATAACACAAACAAGAACAAGCTGAGATCGAATTTGATTGACTTTGATTTTGAGGCCGATGACTACAAAACTCAAACCAAATATTGACAAAGTTGTTAACAACATTCAGGCTCACCCTTCTCACTAAAGACTAACCTAGGTTAGTGAGACAAAAATGATTGTAAAGCACATTATTTCATTATCTGTGTCGTCTTTTTCTACTGAGCCATCCATATGCAATCTGACTTGCGACCCTCCATGCACTATCAACTGGAAATTTGGCCCTCTGGCCTAAATGTTTGTGCACCCCTGGTATAGATTGTTATAGTGTTAAAAATAGTTGATGCTTATTGTTATTGTGCTTTTACAACACTTGGTATACAAGGTGGCCCCAAATTAGGTTTACAGTTATTAAACTACCTTTTATATGGTTGAAGTTACTTGCTTAGTAATACCAATGTAAACCGTTCCTCAGTGTTGAAGGAGGACATTTTGAGCATCTGAGAGATTAAATTGTTTATGTTTATGTTAACAGGTATAACGAATTTTCAAATAAATAGTCTATGTAATAACTGTAAACCTACTTTTGGGCCACCCTGTATATTATTGTGCCTTTACATCACTGGGTATATATTGTTATTGTACGTTTACAATACTTGGTACATATTATTGTGCCTTCACATCACTGAGTATATGTTGTTATTGTACCTTTATAGTACTTGGTACATATTGTGCCTTCACATCACTGGATATATATTGTTATTGTTCCTTTACATTACTTGGAACATATTATTGTGCCTTTACATCACTGGATATAAATTGTTATTGAGCCTTTACAACACTTGATATATATTGTTATTATGCTTTTACAACACTTAGTATGTATTGTTAATGTGTTTTTAAAACAGCTGTTGCAGATTCTTATGCTCCATATCTACCAGTTTGACTATCCGCTTATTCTTTCTATTCATTCACTACCATACAAATTAAATTTAAGAATGACAGCATTTGATCTGACTTTATTATCAGCCAGATTTCTTTTTAAGAAGCTTTCAGCTATCAGTTAACAGTATGAATTTTGTTCTTTAAAATCAGTAAGTTTGTCAGTTATTTAATTGTACAGAAAAGTGTGGTTTATTTTTCATTGCAATTGCAGAGTTTGACTTATTAAAAATATACCAAAATAAAAACATGATTTATATTTCATTTCAGTTGTAGAGTTTATCATTTATCTGATTACTTAGAAAAATATGTGATTTATTTTTCATTGCAATTGTGGAGTTTGTTAGTTATTTATTATACAGAAAAATATATAGTTTTATTTTTCTTTGCAGTTGCGGAGTTTGACTTATGAAGAATTAGAGCAGCGCCTACAAGATCTTGATCCAGAAATGGAGCGAGAAATTGAAGAACTTCGAGCACGATATCAAGCCAAAAGACAACCAATTCTAGAGGCTATAGATGCCAAAAAGAAACGCCAGCAGAACTTTTAGTTACAGAATTCTTGCAAATGGATGCCTGAAGGGCTAAATAACATTTTAACTGCGTAACGTTGATGACAATGGCTATTGGTTTCCAAACATCCTTTTGGATCCCAGTGAGTCAATCCTGAACTACTTACAAGTTTTTGAAAACAAGATTCTGTAGGAAAGTCTTTTGAGGGCACAACAGAAGACACTAAGAATACCTCTGGACAGGATTCCAGATGCGTTAAATTCTTTGTGTGTTGCACAAGCCCATATTGCAGCAAATTCCTGGAAGTGAATTGGGAACACATCTGTTTCTACCTTCATCTGCTATTCATGCAAGCAATTCTTAGAAATTGACTTTTCTTTTCATTCTTGAAGAGTACTGAAGTCTGTTTCTCTTTTGCTTGGATTCTAGAAGGCTGTTGAAATCTGCCATAGTTTAGAGAAATGAATAGCAAAAGTATATACTGAACAGAGTGCAGATATAGTTTTGAAATAATGAACCAGCAGTCTGTTTATACAAAGTCAATCAAATGGTTTTTATTAGACGTTATGAGAAATGTGTATGAGAAGTTGTTCTAGTCAGCTCAAAGACTTATAGAGAGGGGAAAAGGAAAAACCGAACAAGCTCAAAGACTTATAGAGAGGGGAAATGGAAAAACCTTAAGGAAATTGGCCATCCAGACTGAATTATTATCAGATACTTTTACTGAACAAATTATCCTGTAAAAAATACTTAAGACATTTTGGCTGTACATGATCGGCTTGAGATTCTTCATGCAGATTTAAAGAAATTGTTCTTCATCAAGGCTTGTTTCAATGGTATACACTTCTAGAGTATATGAGTGAGAATTTTAAAAAGTAAGTGTAATTTATACACCTGACTAGTCACATTTGAACACAGGTTTATTGTAATTGAAACATTAATCACCTGAAAAAATACTATTACAATTAGTAACTATTAGAAAAACAAGTATTTAGACATGTTAAAGGCAGAATAATTTTACTGGTGAAAAGATTTATTCATCACATTTTTAGTATGAATTTTCAGTTCATCTTTCACCAGCTTTGATACACAGCTAGGTAGTCTTGAGGCTATATAATGAGAATCATAGAGGTAATATTTATCAAATCTTACAAAATAATTTCTCTGTTTGAAACATCATGTTAAGGCTACAGTTCAGTAGATGAATATGAGATGACCATGAATCCAGCAACCAAGCCAAAGTATTACTCAGGTTTTCCCTATTATTTCAAATATACTTTTTGTGTAGATTGACAATTAAAGCATATGGCTGATTTAAAGCAAAATAATCATGTACACACATTTATATATATTTAAACAGAAGTAAAAATATTACCTCAATTTAAAAAAAAAATATGTCATTACTTTTTGGGCTGGTGAGAAGAGAAAAATATCATGTATAAACTGACTTCTGTTAAACTTTACTGCTAGTATTTGTGATAGTATGCTGTGCTTGGTATGTAGTATACATTCAAATGTATACAGTCTATTGTTGGGCTACTTAGGGATTATTACTATATATTTAAAAATTGTCATTGTCATTTATTTAATATAATCTGGAACATTTTATTTTATTTTATTTTTTCTTGCAAGTGCAGAAAAGTATACTGTTTGTTTATGTTTCTTATTTTGGAGAGAAAAATACTGTTATGGAATTTGTACCTATCCACCAAACTTGTCCAAAAGATTTTCATGGCACAAATGCTTTTGTGCATAAATGATATTTATTGGATTTATTCACTTTCATATGCTTTTTTCATACAAGAAATGGCTTCCAGCTTGGGAGAGGTGTATTTTGTTTATGAAATTAATTTTTGCAAAGATCCTGAATGAAAGTAAAATATAATTTTCAAATATACTCTTTTATTTACAAAGCTGTACTTTAGTAATAAACTTGTACATTATACCATTATATACCCTTCGGCAGAATGGCAAATCCAAATGAATCAGCAGTTGGCATTGTTCAAGTAATCTGCTATTCAGCTAATGGAACATTATAGAAGGTAACTACAGAAGATGCGAGACAAAGGTAGTCATTGAGAATAAAGTTTTTGGATTGTAAAAATATGCCAGACTTACCATTGGAGTAAATTGAAGGCTACACAAAGATATGCAGAAACTGTATGGATCATCATAAATTGAAGGCCACATGACTTACACTGAAATCTAGCATTTCTTAGTTCTTTCTAAAGACCAGATGAATGACAAAAGTATAGCAACATTTCATAGTTCTTTCTAAAGACCAAATGAATGACAAAAGTATAGCAACATTTCATAGTTCTTTCTAAAGACCAAATGAATGACAAACGTATAGCAACATTTCATAGAGATGGCACTTTGTAGTTAGTAGTGATAATATAAACTTCTATAAAAGAGAAATTCACACCTAAGTACTTAGTGTGAAAGAAAGAAATTTGGACCATGCCTTTAAAAGCAAGTTGTTCTGCAAAGGAAACAACAATTATACATACACACTTACAGATTGAGTGTTGAGAAGAAAATCTTGTTAGTTTGTGTATTGTACAATAATGTTTTTACTTGTAAGCATCAAACTAAAATCTTAAATATTTATTGCATTAGTGTATTTTATTTATTTATTTTTTGGTGGGGAGTGATGACAAAATAAATGCAGCTTAACAAAAATCATTATAGTCATTATGTTTGCAACAATCTTTTATATAGACTCCTGATTTCTCTCAAATGATAATAGTCATTAAGATCAGATTCGATTTTAAATTATAATTCTTATAATTTTATTTTTTTTCCCCAGTTAGACCTTTTTTAGTTAATCGTGCTTGTTTTTGTCAGTCACGGAAAACTTTTGATTTATATTTTCTAAATTGCTAGGGCATCACATTATCTGATCAATACAAATTTATAAATTCTATAATGAAGACAAGGTGTACATAATTTCTTTCTTTAAGCTGGTACATTGTTAAAGGTTAAAGCACTTTGTATCCTAAATAAATATAGCACACATTTTATGAAGAAAAACTGAAAATATAATCTTGGTCATATATTTTTATAATCGATGGGCAAATTTCAATCATGCAAATAATTAACTTCATAATGTTCATGTACTTTAATTTTACTCCTCTGTAAAGAGATTTACTTTGAAGAATTCACAGAGCTTATTTCGTTAACACAGCACTATGGGTATTTGTTGTTTGATAAAAGTTAATGTTACAGGTGCAAAATATACTTTTAAGGTAAAAATATAAAACAAACCATCTTGCTGCCACTGTTTGTCCTTTGTGATATTTGCCTGTTAGCTACAAAGCAGAGTGCAGAGTTTATCTGGAAATGCATTATTTAATAAGTTGCAAGCTGCTTCTCTGCTTCACTACTTGCATAGGTAATGGCAGTTTCATCCATGTTTGAAAATGAAGATGACAATCAGACTGAACCAAAGTTTGTCCTATCTTAATTAAGAATTAGATGTCATTTTACAATTAAGAATTAGACATCGTTGTCATATTTATATAAAAATGTTTGCCTGTATATCATCACATCACTTTGCACCAATTATACCAGAATGACCAGTATAGAGTTGAAGCGAAGAATGGCTGCTCGTGTTTGATTGATTCTTAAACTTGTGTCAAATTTAACTATGCTAGGTAGTACCATTTATAATTCAAAAGGACTTAAACAGTTGAATGTTCTTTATTTTTAATTTTGTTTAGCCATTTTATATTTTCATGCTATGTAAATAATTAACATAGGCAATAATAAATACATAAGTCTAGTTCTTGCCCATAAGTTGAAATTACCTGGCCAATCATTACAGGCATACCTCGCTTTAAGGTGCTTCACTATAGAATTGCTAATATGGTGCTTTCAATTCAAATTTATTATTTTTGGCACTTGCCCTGCTCTTAAGGGGGTTTTTGGCCGTGATTTGCATCATTTTTTTTAGGCCTAACACTATTGCACACTTAAGAAATGATAGTGTAAACAATGTTTTTAGGCTTTTATATACACTGGCAAGTGAAAAAAGGCTGTAATTTGCTTTTAAGGTTATATTCATTTTAAGGCAGTGGCCTGAAACCTAACCTGCCAAATTAGTGAAGTAATGCCAGTAGTGAGATGCAGGATTGTTAGAAACAGAACTCTCTTTAGACTGTCAAACATGTTTCACTACAGTTCTCATTATTTTTCCATCCACCAACTACAACTCAGAGAAGACATTTGTATTAATAGCTAATCAAATGATTTCAAATGGGGGAATTAAAAACCACCTTTAATATGTCTTTTTTAAAACAGTTAAATACCAATGAAGACTTTTCTGTTTCATTGTAGCCAGTAAGAAATGCATTATGAAAAAGTAATATTACGAATGCTTTAATGATTTGCTTATAGCTGGTAGAACTACCACAAAGCATACCAATGTTATCTAATCAGGTTACTTTTGTGTGTTTGCAGTGAGTTATGCCAGTTTTATCATTTATGCAGTTGTAGAGTGTTTGATTGTTTTGCCAGGCTTAGTGTGAATGTAGCTAATGTATGTTTGATTGCAGTGAATTTTGCCTGACTTAGTATATTTTAATGTTTTTAATTGTTGTCAGTCATGCCAGGTTTAGTGTGGATGTAGCTAATGTATGTTGGATTGCAGTGGATTTTGCTAGACTTAGTGTATTTTAATGTTTTTAATTGTTGTCAGTTTTGCCAGGTTTAGTGTGGATGTAGCTGACTGTGATTTTAAAATAGAAGAAAATGAGAAAGTGCTCTGAGTACAAATGACAACAGTTTTTTTGTCCATGCTTGCATATCATTGTCTTTTAAGCATCTGAGATATAGGATGTTTGCAGTCATATTTTGAAGTATTTATTATACAGCAAAATTCAACTGTTGCCACTGCTGTGTTGTATTAAATTTTGATTTGGTTAATGTTTATTTACAAAGCAACTGAGGTTCATATTGTTCTTTATCTCACTAATAATTGCTCAGTGTTCAGTTGGGTCTTCCTGATCCCTCAGGCCCCTCAACGCCCCTATCCTCTCTCTATTTTTTCCATTATGAAAGGGCTTCATGGTTACGATGAAAATATTGTTTCTTTTGTGTTTTTGCCTGCATGACAAATGTGTGATTAGTACTGTTTCATTTAGTATAATCATTTCCCTTGTTTTGTGTTGTTTATTTTCAGGGGGAATCTCAAGATATTTTCATTTTGTTTATTTTGTGAGTGTTCTGTTATAAAATTTTGATTTAGTTTAAATTTAATTATAATGTAAAATTTGTAATGAACTTATGTTAAATCTGGTAAATTTAGGATGAAAATGAAATTAGGAAGTTAGAAAAATGTGTAATGTTTGTTTTGTTTTCTTAATTTAAAAAAAAAAAATTAATTTGTATGTGTGGTATAGGAAGCACTGCACAAGCAAAACTGACAACTGCGATTTTTATTTATATATAATTGTTTGTGTAAGTGTATACATTGTGTGTTATCTGCACATATATTAAAATTACTTTTCTTCTCTTTGGTGAAGTTCTAGTCTTTTCACCAAAATGTGCATCCACTCATTTTCTTTTGTAAATCCATGTTCATGTTTAATAGTCATTCTATCTCTTTTCTTTTCCTAATTTAAAATATTTTGGGCTTGGAGTTGTAAAAATTCAATAGCGTATATAAGTTGTTCTTTCTTAGTTGTCATTGGGTATATGTGTTGATATGTGTATATGTGAGCCATTGATTTGAAAGCAGTCAAACTTTATTTTAAAAAAATATTCAAATGAGACTTTGTTCTTTGTTTTAATGTTGGCTCAATAATTTTGAGTCATTGTTACGGCTGCAGGTGATGTTTTCTGATTATTTCATTGTAAATACCACAGTGATGATTTTAACTTCAGTACTACTACTCGCTACTCAATACAAAATGCATACATGCATGTACTGCTGCTATTTTGGGGACATGTCCATGGTGCTAGATAGTGTGTGCTGGGTAGAAATAAATACAACTTGAATTCCTAATTATTCATTGCATTGTTGTTTAGTCTCATTCAACTTAATGTGGCATCTGTCCTAAAAGTGGAATGGATAGGATTCTTCCTATAAAGGTTTGGACAGTATTTTTGGGCTGTAGTGTATTTCCTTTTTTGCGCGTTTGTCTCAGTATTATGTACACTCCTGACAGACCTGTTTTTGTTGGAATTCAAGATTTAACTGATTGTTATTACTTATATTTTCATTAAAAGAAATGCACATTTGTGACAAATTATGTTACATAGAATTATTGTGTTATACTGCAAAGCATGAGTGTTACATAGGATTCTATTTTATGCTTCTTTGGGGAGTTTTGTCACAAAAAATTATGTAAGCTATTAACTTGCTGTAGAATTTTAGCATTTAGAAACAGTGGTAACCAGCCACATGAATGAAAACTTTCTTTGTTGATTAAGGTCATCAGAAATCTTTTAATCTGCATCCATGTTGGTTGTTTTGTATAGATTTTAGAGGGTATGCCTAAATCACAAACTGTAGAACATTAGAAATACATATAAATTTTGATTTCAGCAAAGAATTGAAAGCATTGGATATGAATATAATAGTTGCAAATATTACTGTGCTATTTAACAGTAGCTTTTATACTTTGTGCACCCCGTGATGTTTAAAAGCCTGCATTTTGCACCATTCTGTTCTTTTCATATTCTCATTGTCATATTTATCAGAAAAGTTGAAAATAAATTATCTCCTTCCCAGTTTGAAACCACATCAGTAATTAAATTCAGTAATTTCAACCCATTCACAAATTTGAATTTTTTAAAGAGTATACTACTAATTTACTTTAGGTTGTTTCCCCTTCAGGTAAGTCATCAGTACATTCACATTTCATTTAAATTATTGAAGTGATGAATGTAATTATGTTTATATTTAGAATTATTAAAACACTTTCCAGTTATTTGTTTATATTTTTAAAAATATGCTCATTGGTTGAAGCATGTTATTTCTTTCTTTTCTTTCTTGTTTGAGTCAGTTTATTTGAGTTTTTGTTTTTTCTCAGACTTTTCTTTTGTTTTTATTTTCCAGGTGTGTGTGTTATTTTAATGTACTTTACATATATTTAACAGGAAAGTTCACCCTTTTTATAATGAATTTAGAATGTAGTTAGATTAGAATACTGATTAATGATTTTACACTTTTGGAAGAATTAAACAGATTGTTTGAGAAGAGAAGTCAATAGTAAAATATTCTGTCTTGAGATGCTATAATTCCTGTTAATGTCCCTAGTAAACAAAGCTCTGTGGATATATCCTTTTCTTTGTTTATATTACTTGCATTCTATTACATGTCATTTTGGTAAATTATTTTTATTTATTTATTTTTCTATTTGGGTATAATTATTGTGCATGTTCCGAGGCTTACTTTGCGAAAGGATAAAATCTGTGATTGCCACATTGTTAACTTTTTTTTTTTGGCAGACCATGTATTTACCTCCCTGTAAATTTGTAAGGAATTCTGATAGGACTGTGCCTCTTTCTAGAATCAGTTAAGGTAGGGTCTGGCAAGATGTGGTTTCTGCATGTTGTGTACTCACCTGTTAACAGTTTTGTTTCCTGTTTCTTGTTGCTGTATGATTTCAAGCATGTATCCTGTGTGAACAAAACTTTTGTCTTTGTCTATTAAGGACATGCAATTAGAAACTGTTGTGGCTTTTAATTAACAAAAAAATAATTTATGGTGCCATACTGGTAGCACAGTTGTGTTGATTTCTTAGCCACAGTCTTTATGACTTTGTATGTGTGTGTGTGTATGTTATTGCAAAAGGTGGTATGGTGACCCTTGAACTCAATTTGCGCCTTACATGCTTACTGTCTTTGTTTTTCAGATTCAGTCTTCAGTCTGCCAGACCATAAACCATGTTTTATATTAAAAAAATAAAGGAAATGAAAATAAACTTTGAAAAAAATTGTACAACCTTAATTATATATTTTGCACTAATCTATTGAAAGTTTGCTTTAAATTTAATTCTTTACCGTGTTTGGTTATCAGATTTAGTGTATTCTCTTTTCACAGTTGTGTAATAGAGTTTGAATTTCTTTTTATAAATTTATTTCACATTCTGTTTGACAGTTTAAAAAAATGTTTAAGTCTAACAAAGCAGTAAATTATAATACACTTTATGGTGATATTAATTTCTTCAGTATGGTATACAGTACTTCATTTGTACCTCATGTTTTACTCTCTGTATATTTAGTGAATTCATACCTAGTTTGAACAAATACAGAATTTAATGTTTAGTTTATTTACAGTAATAACCAGAATAGAAGGCTGAAGTGTACTTTTCTCCAAGTGTGTATTATTGGCAAATAATATAGTCTGTTTTCTCAGAGCTTGTGTAGAATCTGTTTGGACTTGGTTTATTTATTATTTTTTTTTTTTACATTTGTCATGTGTTCGATTGTCTTTATTATGTTAAAAAATTAACTACAACAAACCTGCTTAAAAATGAAATATACTCATTAGCTATATAGCATACTGTAACAGAGGAATAATGAAAACTAAAACCAGCTATTGGTATCACCTCAAAATGTCACTTAAGATTTGAAGCATTTCTTTACAAGAAAGAATCCTTTGTAATGCATGAAGGATATTTGCCTTCAACAGGCAAGCTGAATTTTTTGATAAAGGAAAATAAAACAACTAAATACTGTTTTTGGAAAATTATTCATTGAAGCAGGGTTACATTTGTGCCTTTTGAAGTCAAAGTCCTGATCATGTGAAAAACATTCTCTGTTTTTACCTTAACAGTGGCTGTTTTCATTTTTCCTATTGATGTCTCGTCCATCATCTAATCGCTGCATCTTGGTTTTGTTATTGTTTAAGTTGTGCTGCAGTGTTGAAAGGAAAATCATATAATTTATATATATATATATATATTAATGCATTGCCACCTTTTTCTGTCCATCAGATCACATTAAATTTGAAGGTGACAATGTTTCAAATGTATATAATACATAATTGTAGATACAAGATGCTGTTATAATAAAAATCGGAGAGTTGATATTAATAACTATCCCTAATTATTATATTTTAGTGTACATAATATATGTTTTGAAATTGAAATGGAAAATTATGGAAATTAAAGAAATGCACTGAAATGTCATGTAATTTGTAATGAGATCTTGCTTGCTACCATTGTTTGTTTGGTCATGTGTGTACTTTACTGCATGAATGCACACACACTCACATACTCAAAACTCATGCATACAAAAATGTGAATGTGTAAATCACAATCAGGTCTCCAGGTAAACACATATACTTTTCAATGCATTTGCATTGTGTTTTGTAAAATGTTTAAACTTTCAGGGATTATAAGCATGAGTTATGAGCCTTGAAATCCAGATAGTATGGTGCTTTAAGATATTTTGAATATATCATTTCCTGAAGACTGTTGAATAGTGTACACCCATGCATGCATGTGTACACACACGCACACACACACAATTCTTAAATTCTATGATTTCTCCAAATTTTGCACAACCATGTCCCAGCAGAGTAAGAGTAATGTCACAGCAGGGTTAGTTTTAGAAGTGTAATTAGGCTGTCTTGTTTTCTCCCAGGCAGAAAGTAAATCTGTTACAACAACAGTTAATGTTTTATTGATAAAGACTTCATTAGGTGGGTCTTTAAGGTGTTCCCAGACAGAAACCAGTAAATCTGTTGCAACAACAGTTAATGTTTTATTGGTAAAGACTTCATTAGGTGGGTCTTTAAGGTGTTCCAGACAGAAACCAATAAATATGTTGTAACAGAGGTAATTTATTGGCAAAGACTTCATTAGATGAGTCTTAAGGTGTTCCCAACAGAAAACAGTAAATATGTTGTAACAGCAGTTAATGATTTAGTGGGAGAAAGTAAATTAGGTTGGTGTTGAGTTGTCCGAGGCAGAAAGTAAATCTCTTGTAAAAACAGTTAATGATTTAGTGGCAAAGACTTCATTAGGTATATTTTGAGGGTTCCCAGTGAGAAAATAGTAAATCTTTTGTAACAACAGTTAATGATTTAGTGGGCAAAGACTTCATTAAGTGGGTCTTGAGTTGTTTCCAGACAGAAAATAGATAATGTAGCAGCAGTTAAAGAATTAGTAAGTGAGGGTTAATTAGGGAGTCCTGAGAAATTTAATCAGTACATGTTAGCAATAAACTTGCTATTTACATCTCCCAATATATAAAATGATATTTGAAAGTATATTAGTAGATTGTTTTGTTTTTAATTTCGCTGTATTATTTCAATAAAGTATTAACTATGTACATTTTTTTCAGGAAACACTAGGCGTGTCGTTATTGTTATGTCGTCTTCGTAGTGTTCTGGTCAGAATTTATTCACATTGACTTTTACAGATCACCAAATCAATATAATCAGTAGCAATTATCCAACCATCCAACAGCTTCACTCTGTCATTTGGGCTGTTTACTTACTAATTAGCAAAAACTGAAGAGACGAAATTACCCTGACATACTTGCAGCATTCCCAGAAATAACCCTGACACTTGCAGCATTATCCCAGAAATAACCCTGACACTTGCAGCATTCTCCCAGAAATAACCCTGACACTTGCAGCATTCTCCCAGAAATAACCCTGACACGCAGCATTCTCCCAGAAATAACCCTGACACTTGCAGCATTCTCCCAGAAATAACCCTGACACTTGCAGCATTCTCCCAGAAATAACCCTGACACTTGCAGCATTCTCCCAGAAATAACCCTGACACACTTGCAGCATTCTCCCAGAAATCATTCCAAGCGGAGATGGTCGACAGTATTATACCTCGATATTAAACAGAGATTCAGAACGTTGATAACCAGTAACCGCGATCATCATCTGAGACAAACTGTCATGGCATTCCAACTATTCTCCGCAAGTTTGTGCTCTGCTGAAAATGTGCATACATTTAGTTTGGAATAAGCAGCTTCTTGGTCCCCGTTTGGGTTTTCCTTGATCATCACCATTACGTTACCAAATCTCTGGCCTCCACGAAGACTTATCATCCTGCATTGGTGGTTAGGGGTCTTCTGCCTGCCTGTATACTTTTAGCGTAGAGCAAACATCCTGTTTCTTGCTTGGGCTTTACGTGACTTGATGCTATCCTGATCACGTCCTCTCATGTGGACGACAGTAGACCTTGCTTCTCAGCATGTTACTTTGAAGCAACTTTAGCTATTCAAATCATTTCCGCTAATTATTTTATCATGAATACTATTTGTTTCAATCCTGATAGAATGTCTTTTGCAACTTTTGTGATACATGTTTTTCTAACAAAGAGTATTGCCTTTGTAATAGGGTATAATGTCTGTGGACTTGATTGAGAGCTCAAAACTTGCCATCTTGACTTTGTTCTACTTTGCTGGTCTTATCCGTTTTCTTGTTTTGCTAATAACCGGGTACCCTAATATCTATACTGCTAATAACCGGGTACCCTAATATGAGTTTGCCCTTTCGCGCCATTACATTCTCTTAATAAATTCATAAATTCACTTATATTTGCTACTATATGTAATTAGTCTTTAATATATATTTTCTGCCCAGATAAAGATTCCTAATTTGTTTTTGCAGCACTGTTCGCTATTACTAATCTGTGCGCGCTAATGACTAGCATGAGCAGATTGACTTGTATTTAGCATTGATTGACTAATGTGCGACAATTTTTTACTTGTGACAAGTGCAACAAAGATTAAATTGTATGTGATTGCCTATGTGCGACAATGACTTATTTGTGTGTGAAAATGGCTTGTAATCACCAGCACTGACTTGTATCTATCCATGGCTGACTGACATGCAAATAATAATTTACTTCCATATGACTATTATTTAATAGTATGCAATTCACGCACGTGTGACTTTTTTTAATGAGAAAATTGCTCTAACAAATGAGTAATTTATATTAGCACCATTTAATATAAATTTATCTTCCTGCGGATCAGCGGATCAGGTCTAAATACTTAAGGAAATGCAAGTCTAAAAATTTGTGGCCTATCAACAGTCCCCCTCCCCCCGGATTTTAACATAGACACTTGTCCTCCAGAGTAAATCTGACTTGTCAAGACTTTTCATATACAGATCTCATTTGGTTCAACTTTCTCATGTGTGTGACATTTACATCGCAATTGCCCCCATTTGCATACCCGATATTTTCTTTCAAAGGAAGTGCGAAATGTAAAAACAACATATAACAAGAATTTAATAACAGATACAATAAATAAATTCTTCTTAACAATGTACACAGTGGCAGGAAATGAATCAATTATACATGAAGGAAAATCTAGTATAAGATAGTGAACACAATCATACATGAAGGAAAATCTAGTATAAGATAGTGAACACAATCAATTATACATGAAGGAAAATCTAGTATAAGATAGTGAACACAATCAATTATACATGAAGGAAAATCTAGTATAAGATAGTGAACACAATGTGCAAAGGATGAAGGAAATTCTAGTCGTATTTAATATTCTAAAACTAATCAGTCTCAAGGTCATAGTTTATACTTCTTGGTTTACTCAATGTTCGTTAGTACAATCCATCACTTTATACGAGAAAATCCAGCACCTATCTGCTCTCAGTTGAAATGAAAGACAATTTTCCTCTTAATCGACTTCGTTTCTATTATCAATAAATCCTTTCTATGCTCTCAATAAAATTCAAATGTTATTAGTGTTATCAGTATAAAGACATATAGTGTACAGCACAATAATACAAGACTAGTTAATATAAGACAATCAGCTGTGGTCTTATCCGGGAGTCACCACACTAAGTAGCTGGGGACAGTTTCACTTCAGTGAATTCCGTCAGTCAGTGAGGCAGGACGTCACGAGAGACAATGAAACAGAAGGAAACTGAAAGATGAAGGTCAATGGACAGAGCCGTGGAGACGTCGAATACTGAATGATGTACTTGTGTTCAAAAATGCAAATACACCTACAACTTTTCCATGCATTCTAAAAGCGGAGTCTAACCATCTGCTTCTATAAAGTAAACGTTTGATTTTTTGTTGTTTTTTTTTTTTTGCAACGTGCTGTTAAATATTAAATATCAAATTCACGAAATCAGTCTGATGGTTATTATAATATCTATTACAGTATTAGGCCTCGCTGCCTATTTTCGTTTACACATTTCTGGAGACACACATGATTGAGGACTGAGTGGATTATTTCTTAGCACTTCGTTTATCGTGAGTAAAATAAGTATACAGGTTACGTACTGCGCTTATGAAATAAAATGAGTCTAATTAAGACGAAATTAAATGTGTACAAGTTACGTACTGCGCTTATGAAATACAATGAGTCTAATTAAGACGAAATTAAATGTGTACAAGTTACATACTGCGCTTATGAAATACAATGAGTCTAATTAAGACGAAATTAAATGTGTACAGGTTACGTACTGCGCTTATGAAATACAATGAGTCTAATTAAGACGAAATTAAATGTGTACAGGTTACGTACTGACCTTATGAAATACAATGAGTCTAAGACGAAATTAAATGCTATGCGAGTCATACTATTCTATAAGTTCAACAATAAACCCCGCATAAATAGGTTAGTTTGACTTATTTTTAAATATGGGACAGCAAGTCAGATTTTTAGGTAATTTTCATTTTAAATCATTTAATATTAATATGATAATTAATCGTCTGTTTGAGATAAAATTCATAATCATTTAATATTAATATGATAATTACTCGTCTGTTAGAAATAAATTCATAAGCAAGTTTTGGACGTATCTTTGTTACATTTAAAAAAGCCATGGAAACATGAACAAGTTTTGGACATATCTTTGTTACATTTAAAAAAGCCATGGAGACATGAGCAAGTTTTGGATATATCTGAGTTACATTTAAAAAAGCCATGGAGACATGAGCAAGTTTTGGATATATCTGAGTTACATTTAAAAAAGCCATGGAGACATGAGCAAGTTTTGGACATATCTGAGTTACATATTAAGAAAGCCATGTAGATGTAAGCAAGTTTTGGATATACATGTACACTAACCAGACTATACACGCACTTTATAGTTACTAAGAGCCCAACTAAAATCAATAGCGTGACTGGGATCCACCCCCCTAATCACTAATCGACATTTTCTGACTTCGCACGAAGAAAATGCGACACTGGTATCGAAAACGGTCACTGCAAAAACCATAGACGAGGGGATTGACGATGCTGTTAATGAAATAACTTCGGAGAGCTATACTATACAAATTCAATGCCCACCCTTCTAATCCGACTTCCACCTTGTGCGAAACCGCCCTAATAGCTTGGATAACTAAGTGAGGCATGAAACTCACTATGAAAATGGCGGCCAAAACGAACATCATCCATGTGGTACGGTTCGGAATCTTTCGTCTAGAGCGATGTCGACGAAGTGACGACGCGCTACTGTGTGCACTGTCATCATCCAGACTCATTGTCTTGATTCGGGAAAGACTTTTATGAAGAAGTGTGTTCATGTGACTGACATGACTAGCCGACAAATTTTTCATGTATGAAATGTTGTCTCGGCGATCCGAGAGTTCATCTATTATGCCATTGGTATAAGTAGTCACTTCCGGTGTTGGAGACGGCCCTTTGTTTGGGAAAGGTTCAACATCTGTCGTGGAACCCGTTTCGTGACTGTAGTTTACTGAATTGCCTTGCTTTGTATTCGTTGTATCTTTAATTTGTCCACATATCAGTGCCTGCTTCCGCTCACTGCTGTCTTGAAAATGTTTATCGTTAACTGGTTCACATTTCAGCGCCTCTTTGGATTCACTGCTATCTTGAAATAGTTTTTCCTTAACTGGTTCGCATTGCTGATTCTGCGTGGGTTGCTGTCTGCCTGGAAATAGTTTATCCGGGTTGGAGAACTTGTATCCGTCACTCACGCACCGCGACCGAAGTAATATCGATTCGGCGTCCGATAATAATTTGTGAGATTTAATATTCGTTTCCGAGACAGCATGCGTTATGCTTTGCATATCCTGCTCCTGTGTCTTTTGACATTTCGTTTCAGTTTCTGTTTCGCCGTTTTCAAGCACTTTCTGATCTGATGTCACGAGGACTCCAGAATGCAAAGATGAAGCGAAGTTTTCTATCTTCTCCTGTCTGGCCGGTTGTCCGGTGTTTTCCGGCGGGAATTTAAACCGCGAATTACTTTCGGCAATTTTCAGAGAAATGCTAGCCCCCTTGTAAATCTTCCCGGGTGAATTCCTTTCTGTCTTACCTCTCGGGCTTTCCTGTTCTTTTCGACGCTCGGTGAGTTTATTGAGAGCCAGCGTCGTACTTTCACAGTTCTTTCTAGAAATGAACACGTCTTCGCTATGGACAAAAGAACTCTCTTCTTCGCCGAGAGTTGACCGTGGCGTTTGTCTGCCAGACCCGGAGACGCTTCCGTCGTCAAAACGGGCAGCCAGACTCAACCGTCCTTCCAAACCTACCGTAATCCTTTTGTGCTTGACGATCCTGCGCGCGATTTGGACGTAAGACGTCGTCATAGCGCCAAAGCAGGCAAAGAAGGCGATTACGAACAGCACGTTACACAGGAGCGGGAAATAAGAATCAATGAACGCGTCATCAATGGAGCAGGCAGAACCTGTGACGTCCAGACCCTCGATTTTGACAGAGTGATGTCCGTTGGCGATAACGTAAGGTACGCTAATGATGATTGCAGCCAGGCTGCACCACACAATGGACAGTTTTGTTTGGCGTTCGGTAAACTGCTGTCGAAACGGATGCAGGATTTTGCGGCGGCGCTCCAGCGCCACAGCTACTAGAATGAACCCGGAGACGAGAGTCAGAAAGGAAGTGTATGCCCGCACTGTCCTGCAAAGCCAAGGGTAGTTATACGTCATCGAGAATCGCAGGTCAAGGATCTCGCCAGGAATGACCAAGATATTGAACAGCAAGTCGAAAACGCTAATGGCCACGATGTAAGTACGGGTTGAGCTAGGCTTGAACTTCTTGTAGTAAACGACGAAGGCGATGGTGTTCCCGATAACGCCCACGATTGCAAAGAGACCCAGGGTTATTAGGGCGGGCAACAGTTCAAGAGCTTCTGCGTCCTCGAGAGTTCTCAGAAGCTGCATAGCGTCGATAGGAGTTGTGACGAGTGACGTGTTCAGTGTTGTTGGCGGCATTAAGTCTATTTTCGTGGTTGGTAGACCCATGATGATTTTACACAACCCTCTCGCCTTTTAATTTTCATCAAAGCTGCAATAGAAATAGA
Organism: Sinotaia quadrata; assembly: GCA_028829895.1. Lineage (NCBI taxonomy): Eukaryota > Metazoa > Mollusca > Gastropoda > Architaenioglossa > Viviparidae > Sinotaia > Sinotaia quadrata. Next base: position 55,039,079 of record CM054178.1, on the reverse strand, counting down.
AATATTTTAAAACGACTGTCCCTTATAACTGATTTTGTTTTATTCTTTTTGATTTACATGTGAATTATTATCTATCTATCTATCTATCTATCTACCTATCTATCTATCTATCTATCTATTTATCTATCTATCTGTCTGTCTGTATGTCTGCCTGCCTGCTTGCCTATCTGTCTGTCTGTCTCTCTATCCATCTATCAGTCATACAGTGTTCGTATTGTACTGTGCAAAATCAAGCTGCTCTAAATGTAAAGAAGTCTTTTTGTGATGCTCTCTTGGGTAATGAGTAATAATTTGTGAATTAATACTGATAAAATTATAGAAACAGTTTATAGGTTTATAAATAGGTTTATAACTCATTGTAACATGCTCAGTGCATATCTCTTACACTCACATTAAATTTTGTCCGTCATATATGAATTGTGGGTGTACTTTCTGACAGTTGTCTTCCTTACACCAATTCCTGTTCAGTGGACATGGAGCAGCATATCTGGTAATGAGACGAAAGTTTCAAAAGTTTCCTCTATTGCTGATATATAAACTTTGCTCTTGTTTTTAACTAGTATTCTTTCGACTTGATTGTGCGACTCTCTTCTCTCTGTTATACCGGTGTGCTTTGCATTATCTTAAGTTCAAAATACTGCCAGTGTGAACTGTGCATTAAATTTTCAAATTTCAAAATACTGCCACAAAAAAAAACCAAATATCTTCAGAGGCTTTGTATTCAAATACTTTACATTTTAAAATTAATTTAATATTTTAAAAGTTTTACTTAATTCAGTTAAATGTAATATATTGTCTGTTTGCATTGAATTAATTTTATTTAATTATATCTTTAGTTTCCTTATGTATTTAAGTGGCTTGTATAAATACCTTACATACTTATTTTAGAATGAGCGCTGTATTGTCTTCCTTAATGATTTTGTTATTAATAGAATGCACGACTCAGCACACGAACTAGAGTCCTCGGCGAAATGAGTGTCAGAGCTTTTTACAGAAAGTACAAAATGTTAACATGTAGGAACACTTTACCGAAGTACGTACTTACATATAAGAGCTTTTGCAGAACGCATATATATTTACATACCAAGGCTCAACCATGACCTACGTGGTCGACATACCAATATTTTAATCGAAGGCATTTGTTGGCGTACTAGATTTTTAATACGACCTTCGTGTTAACATGTCAAAACTCTAACAGAAAGTACATGCTAACCTAACAAAACTTTAACAGAATATGCAAGTTAAAATAGCAAAATTCCAACAGAAAGTAGCTGTCAAATATCAGAGTTCTAACAAAATGCACGTGTTCAAGAATGAGAACTCTACTTGAATACACCTATTAAAATATGGTTCCAACTGGAATAGGTACATATACCTGTATATTTATTTATTTACTTAGGCACACTGAATTTATTCAGTTGACAAATTCCACCAATGAATATGCTAACGTGCATGATAACAAAATATAGAGTTCACACAATCAGTGTTAAAGTTGAGCGATAATACATAAGTTTCCTGGAATTTGTAAACGTTCCTGTTAATATATAATTGTCTGAAATGGAATGTAGTCATGTATTCGTTAAGTTAATGTGTGTCAATCGGATTATGTTAATGATGCATGACTATACGACTTTCAACCGAATCTGTGGTAATGTACATGTTAACAAATAAGAGTTTTCTGAGGAAAGTTATCACATTGATTTCACATTTTAATATTGTCTGAGGTAATGTATCTGTGAGCAAATATGAGTTTCCATAGCAATGTTGTCAGTATGATATCACATTTCTAATAAGCACGTTAAAGAAATTTCTTACTTTCTGATTATGTTTAGCATCAAGGTTTCCCTTCAGATAAACTTGCACAAACCTTTCTAGACTAAGTACGAGGTCCCAGTATATTTTACATTTAGTTAGGCCAGGTCTTTTAACGTTAATGTAAGAAATGTGTTCACAGCTCCTTTAGCGTTATTGTAAGAAATTTGTTCACAGCAAATAAATTGTTTAGCCAGCTCTTTTAACGTTATAGCAAGAAACGTGTTCACAGCTCTTTTAACGTTATTGTAATAAATGTGTTCACAGCTCTCTTAACGTTATTTACAGCTGTGAATGTTCGTTTTTTCGAATGTTCGTTTACTGTTGTGAATGTTCGTTTACTCTTGTGAATCTTCGTTTACTCTTGTGAATCTTCATTTACTGTTGTGAATCTTCGTTTACTGTTGTGAATCTTCGCTTCTCCTCCTACTACTACATCTCTACTCCTACAACTATTACTACTCCTCTATTCCTACTACTTCTCTATTACTGCTACTACTTCTACTCCTAGTACTTCTCTATTACTACTAATCTACTACTTCTCTATTACTACATCTCTACTACTACTACTAGTTCTCTACTCCTACTATTTCTCTATTACTACTTCTCTACTAATACTTCTCTAATCCTACTACTTCTCTATTACTACTTTCCTCCTACTTCTACTTCTCTACTCCTACTACTTCTCTTTTACTAATTTTCTACTTCTTCTCTACTACTACTACTTCTCTAATCATATTTCTCTTCTACTACTACTTCTCTATAACTACTTCTCTACTCTCACTACTTCTCTACTACTACTACTACTACTTCTCCACTACTGCTACTTCTCTACTACTACTCTATTCTTATAACTTCTCTTCTTCTACTACTTCTCTACTACTACTAATCTACTATTTATCTATTTCTACTTTCTATTCCTACTACTTTTCTATTACTATTTCACTACTACTACTTCTCTACTACTTCTACCTATATATTACTACTTCTCTACTACTACTACCTTTACTCTTACTACTTCTATATTACTACTACTTCTTTACTATTACTACTAATCTACTACTTATCTATTACTACTTCTCTATTCCCACTACTTCTGTATTACTACTTCTCTACTCCTACTACTTTTCTATTACTACTTCTCTACTCTTACTACTTATCTACTTCTACTACTACTACTACTACTTGTCTATTACTACCCCTCTATTCCTACTACTTCTCTACTACTACTACTACTTCTGTACTACTACTAATCTACTACTTCTCTATACTACTACTTCTCTTCCTACTACTTCTCTATTACTACTTTTTTACTACTACTTCTCTACTATTACTTCTTTATTACTACTTCTCTACTACTACTAATCTGCTACTTATCTATTACTACATCTCTATTACTACTTCTGCTACTACTTCTCTGCTACTACTACTCCTCTACTCCTACTAATACTTCCCTACTACTACTTCTATTTTTATTGTACAAATTTGTATTTGTATTGTATATGTGGATATAGATCACAATTGCATGCTGAATAAAATCTTACAAGAAAGGAGCCCAACATTTAGAACTCAAACTATATCAGACACATTTATTATGGGGATCCAAAGTATAAGACTGAAACCAAGGACGACAATAAAAAGTAAAAAAAAATAATGTATAAATAAAACACTTCAGTGGCTGGAGAAAAGGAAAAGAAGAGATAAGAATAAAGTCACAAATAACATAAAGAGGTAGAAATCAAAGCATGTCTCTCATATTTCACACGCGCGCGAACACATCAACCCAAACTTTAAATAAATAACGAAAATACACATACAAAATGCAGCACCTTAAAAGGGAACTCTAGTAAACAAATAACGAAAATACACATACAAAATGCAGCACCTTAAAAGGGAACTCTAGTAAACAAATAACGAAAATACACGTACAAAATGCAGCACCTTAAAAGGGAACTCTAGTAAACAAATAACGAAAATACACATACAAAATGCAGCACCTTAAAAGGGAACTCTAGTAAACAAATAACGAAAATACACATACAAAATGCAGCACCTTAAAAGGGAACTCTAGTAAACAAATAACGAAAATACACATACAAAATGCAGCACCTTAAAAGGGAACTCTAGTAAACAAATAACTGATTTAATTAATTTATATGTGCTATTTAATTATTTGATAATCGGCATGCAGATTAAGATACGACATCCGCGTGGAACATTAAGACTGCAATTCAAGAAGAGAACAAATAATTAATTATAAATAGCTGTATCCTTCACCTTATTTTCACTAGGACACTTTCAAAAACAATTATTGTGCTTAGTATATATTTCAATTTTACCATGTCAATTTCACCACTACGCAGATTGTAAGTGAAAACAGAATCACATACCTTGCTAGAGCTCACGACTGACAAAAAAACACCGCAACGTTCAACAGAGTTCGTACAATGCAATGGTCTTCAGGCCTAAGATGTGACATCATCAAACTGTCACTTAAAGGCGATTTCCAGACAATTTAATGAGTAACACTGTTCTGGCGTAAACTGCATGCATGGATTTATTCATTGACGCAAATCCTGTTTACGGCGGAAATAAAATTTGTCATAATTTCAATCCTATTATATACTTTCAAGACATTCCACTTGTGCGAGGTTCTTTTATATTTGAATTCTACTTTTAAAAAATTAAAAATTTTATATCTATCTTCTCAAGAGTACCTTCTCCCCAATGCAACATTTATTCCGATTGACAACTGAAATAGAACCGATTCGCTTGTTGCCGACATACAAATCAAAGGTTAATACTGATATCTGCCAAGGAACTTATCTTATTAAAGCAGACTCGTTTAACATACTTTAAGCTGCGACTTTATATCCGGACTCCGGATAAGTGCATGAAGAACCATTTCCGGTATTTGACAAACTGGAAATGAAGTGTGTCTTGTTTGGAGTAATTAACTCAGATTTTCTCACTTTGCCAGAACAAATCTATAACTAGGAAACTAATAAAAATAATTTCTTTTTACTATTATCCTTTTCTCCTCTCACCTTTAGAATTTTAAACAAGCAATTGTAATTCGAATCCCTGGAGTAGGGGGAGGGGAGGATATTTGCTTGTGTGTGCAAACGTGCTAGTAGGTGTGTTCGCTAACCGAGAAGTACGTGACGGCATTGATACTAAGTAAACGGATAGAACCAGAAATAGCACTTTGCCAGATAATTATTACACGTCATGTAACTTAGAGGTATGATAATTTATTATCGATTAGGAGTCATTATACTTGGCGGCAGTTATTTACTTCTTACTTAATTGAGTTTGATCACCTGCTTTTTAATCTCTTTTCTTATAATCCTAGGCATCAACTCTAAACTGATACAACCTATCAAAGCGTCTTATTTTAATTTAAAATAGACAGAATCCTAGACATGGTATTATCTAACCCAGATCCTCATTGTTTATTTAATCTAACCATAAATAATAATATGATGTAATTATTATTTCACAATTTCAAGTTTGTATTTAACAGACTAATTATTACACTTTTTGATGAGCAGGTTGATGAATTAATCCCCAACTAATTAATGCACCTAACTCTACCCGTGAAGTTCTTTATAACACGCGAACGAGAAATCTCAAAACCACTCTCCTGTGACGCCTCGAATCACGATATTATTACTGGTAATTTATTCAGGACACCTATATCCATGCTTAATTGATACAAAAATGGCCTTCACCTTGGGACGATACTCACTCAAGGTATGTTCGCTTCCGACAATTGCCATTACACAATAATATTTAACCACCACCCCGATCAGTCCCATCAGTATTTCATATTTGTTTATAAATTTAGAAAGTTAACGTATTGATATAAACACACTAACGAACACATTACCAATTTAAGTAGCACCACTGAATCACCATTTAAACAAACAGATACAAAGGCAATTTGTACATCTACTTCCTGGGTTTTGGCACTGGTGTCAGCAAATATTTCTGGGTCTTGGTACTGGTATCAACATATACTTCTTGTGTCTTGGCACTGGTGTCAGTAAATATTTCTGGGTCTTGGCAGTGGTGTCAGCAAATATTTCTGGGTCTTGGTACTGGTATCAGCATATACTTCTTGGCACTGATGTCAGCAAATACAGTGGTACCTTGCATAACGAACGCCGCTGCGAACGTCCGCGTGACTCGCAGAACGAACTTGTTTCACATAACGAACCGTATGTACGCCGTGAAAACATCGCATTTCCCGGGAATAAATGGCCGAATCCGGCCAGTCATGTCTTGCGTGGCTCAGATGAAGGCAGGGCGTGTTTGTCCCCAGTTGATTGTCCTTTTTTTCCTTGCTTTGATGTGTTTTTGCCATCTGTGTGAACTGTACATAAGTGTGTGTGTGTCCTCCTCCTCACATCTCCATTTCACCTCATCAACGCCTAACAGCTTACCTCATCAACACCTAACATTATACCCTGCTTTGTTGAGTGTCATTACTAGTGTTCCCCCCCACCCCGAACACTGCCCGGTCTTCATTTTCCTCTAATTTCTTTGATTTTTCGCGGCGATGTGGAACGGATTGCACGATTTCCTGTAGAAGTCTATGGGATATCGTGTTTCGCATAACGAACATACTGCTGGAACGAATTGTGTTCTTTATGCGAGGTACCATTGTATTTCTGGATCTTGGCACTGGTGCCAGCATATACTTCCTGTCTTGGCACTGGTGTCAGCATATACTTCCTGTCTTGGCACTGGTGTCAGCATATTCTTCCTGTCTTAAAACTGGTGTCAACATATACTTCCTGTGTCTTGATACTGGTGTCAACATATACTTCCTGTCTTGTCACTAATGTCAACATATCAAGGCACCTTCATGAAGACAGCAACAAGAATTGAGTGAGTTCACAAATTTGGCAGGTCAGAGTTCCAGAAACGGGACTACCAGAATGCAGAATCATATCACAAGACAATATCAAGTACTTACATACCCTGTTTATACCCATCATTTTCTGTCCATGGCACCAAAACTAGCAGGTACTGGTACCAACTGATCAATTCAATAGAGTGTCTATCACTTTCTCTATCTCTGCCTATCTATCTATCTATCAATCTGTGACACAAAAAATGCAAATAATGCAAATAATTCATAAAATATATATTTTTCTAAATATTTTTATATTAATTTGAACTTAAACCAAAATTGTTTTATTTTTTGTCAATAAAAATCCTTAAACAATTTCTGAACAAAAACTGCCTGTGTTAAGGCTGGTGCTTATGCAATTTTTGGAATGTAAAGAATGCCCAGCCACACACCTTAACATTTAACAATAAAGACTAATTGTCATGGGGCAAGAGATGCTACTCTGTAAGTAGGATTAAAACCCCTCACATAGCTGACCTATATTTGAATCATAGGAAATGCCGCTGACTGTGTCTAATGAAGTTATTGTTGACTAACAAAAGATTCAAACTCCTTTCGTTTGCATGAGGTTCTGCAAATTGAATTAGATGAATATAACTATCTTGCCAGAGGGCTTACGCTACTGACGTCACAGTTAATACCTCAGCTTCTAGGACCTTCTCGAACGAATAGACTTGTTAGTATAAATATCTTGCCAGAGGGCTGACGCTACTGACGTCACAGTTAATACCTCAGCTTCTAGGACCTTCTCGAACGAATAGACTTGTTAGTATAAATATCTTGCCAGAGGGCTGACGCTACTGACGTCACAGTTAATACCTCAGCTTCTAGGACCTTCTCGAACGAATAGGTTTGTTAGTATAAATATCTTGCCAGAGGGCTGACGCTACTGACGTCACAGTTAATACCTCAGCTTCTAGGACCTTCTCGAACGAATAGGTTTGTTAGTATAAATACTGAGGTGCACTCTGAAACCATCACTACGTATTTTACTATGGTCCGATAGTTTGCTGGCTTGGTAGGAGAAAGGGCTAATCAGGTATGTCTGGATAGTTATGATATCAGATGGAATGAAACTCATTTTGTTAGAATATATATTGGTGTAAATGTTATTTTACTTAATTGAAAAAACATCACAATTCATTTTTGTATTTTCACATTTTGTCTTACTGACAAAATGATTCTAAACCAAAGTCTATAATGTTAAGCCTGTTATATAAAGAGGCAATTGTATATCTTTGTTTAATATTGTAAATTAACTATGCAAGATACCTATTAAACTTATGAGAGAGACATCAACAGAATAGATTTAATTAATGTTGTTAGGAGAGAGCTGACACATGCATTTATGTATTCTACAGTTTTACAAACCAGCCACAGGTTGAAGTACTGAAGCCTCAGGTTGAAGCTCAGAAATGGCAGATTGAAACCAGCACAGAAGTTGCTACAGTTGAAGCTATGGAAGTTATGTGAGAAGCTTTGTTTCCAAGCCTTGTTGAACATTGAGATCGAGAGTGAATTCAAGTTCAAGTCTTCTGGTAACAATTGTATGTTACCATCTTCAAGTACTGTGCTAGAGTGTGTGTAGCAATTGTCAAAGACCCTACAGTTGTGAGTGTATAGCTGTGAAATCAAGAGACCATCGAATTTGCTTACCAAGTTGGGGTAATGAGTTCATCTTCTAATTGGTTGTGAACCAATGTTGGAGGGCGCAGAGTGGGTATTTTGATATCTGCACTTCCAGACTTGTCAGGAGAGAACAGCAAAGGATACCATGATGTAACCAGCATTTATTTGTGACTCCCATGTTGTTGCAATGATGGAATAAATGTGACTGTATTGAACTGTGAGAGTGAGGACTGCTTGATTCATATATGCTTGAACATTTTGTGTGTCATTAACGAACTGGTGACCACCTATCCGCATCTGTATTGCTTTGTGCCTGGCAGCTTCAGCGACAAGTCCACATTGATGAACACATAAACAATCAGGTGAATGAGTGTCCAGCTCTCAGCTTATGTCGTAATGTCTTTCTATGATTTTTTTCTATTTCTCATATTGTAATGTAAAAGTTTAGTAGAGATTTAGTATTAATGTTTTTGAACTGAAAAGTCTTTGAACAAGTTAAATTGAGGAGATTTAATTGTATTTATTAAGAACTAATGTATAATTTGTGATCTGCTTGTAAATAGTGTATAGATGATTTTGCTAATTATTTAGTTATTTGTATAGTTAATAAAATTGATGATTTATTCTTTCACTTTGGTTAGGTTAATTGCTAAAGGAAGTATGTAGGTTTGAGGGTGGGGGCTGCCAAATGTAATTAATCTTAAAATTCAGTCAAAAATACTTTTGGGGAAGAATTACTCAAACAGGTGGCTATCTATCTATCTATCTATCTATCTATCTATCTATCTATCTATCTATCTATCTATCTATCTATCTAGTAAATGTCCATCTCTGAGTGCTTGAATCTCTCTGTGTGCGTATGTACACATTGTTTTACAACCAGCTATACCGAATTGATTCCAGCAAAAGATAATATTTTTTCATGAAAGCTCACAATTTTCTGTTCAGCTTTAAATGATGTATGCGTGGACGTTTACTGCGCGTCCTAATAGTTCAATTCATATGTGTTGCATTATAATTATGACCGTTCATGTTATTTCAAGTACGCGCAACCAGCACACAACACTGAGTGTACATATTTGTGTATTGAGTGCTTGTATCCACGATTTTCAAAATATAGTGCATCTGTGTAAAAACAACCCAAAAGAAAAGAACAACGACAAACCAACTGCAACAAACCTTCCAAACATCTACAGTGTCGAGTGAGTTTGTTGGTGGCTGTCACCACAAAAGCCTGTATTTGAGCAATGTGGGTGTGACTGAGACACATACTTGGCAACCTTCACCCTACAATGCTCGTTTGAAGTACAATGAATGAGAAGTGAAAACAAATGTCATAACTTGTCTTGCTCTTTGTCTACATAGTTATCTATATAAAGTATTGAAGGAAGAAGAGTTTGCAACCATTTACAAAATAATTATAGTAGGGAAATTGCCGTTTTATATTTGTACGTTTGAATATCTGTGCGGTCGCCATTAAGGAATGATTGCAGAATGAAAGTAATGTAAACAAATGCAAACAAATAAATTAATTTACACCCGTAAACGCACCAAACGCAGAAACATAGGCGCACATACATTCGTACTCTGTAGTAATAGAAGTTGAAAAAAAAATCTCTGAAATGACATTTAAGCTGAACAAATAAATACACTTTATTAAGTGCGTCAAAATACTTTTACATATCATTCATAATCTAAACAAAAAAATGTTATTTCTTTTAAATGTATAAACTGTATAGGAAAAGTTTTATGATAAATATATGTACATAAAAATACATTACATTATGAACACGTCTTAATAATTGTCATCAATTGGGACTTTTGAAAGCGATCTCTACTCCTAACCTACAAACGTCTTAATAATTGTCATCAATTGAGACTTTTGAAAGCGACCTCTACTCCTAACCTACAAACGTCTTAATAATTGTCATCAATTGGGACTTTTGAAAGCGATCTCTACTCCTAACCTACAAACGTCTTAATAATTGTCATCAATTGGGACTTTTGAAAGCGATCTCTACTCCTAACCTACAAACGTCTTAATAATTGTCATCAATTGGGACTTTTGAAAGCGATCTCTACTCCTAACCTACAAACGTCTTAATAATTGTCATCAATTGGGACTTTTGAAAGCGATCTCTACTCCTAACCTACAAACGTCTTAATAATTGTCATCAATTGGGACTTTTGAAAGCGATCTCTACTCCTAACCTACAAACGCTTTTTACTGAGAAAATGCTTTCAAAGTCGAATACTCTTTTTCAAATTTTAACAGAAAATTATGTCTACGAGCAAGAAAATGTTATTTTATTTTGTCGTACATAAAACTAGAATTTATATTAAACTTGTTGACTTTAACATGACATTATGTCTACGAGCAAGAAAATGTTATTTTATTTTGTCGTACATAAAACTAGAATTTATATTAAACTTGTTGACTTTAACATGACATTATGTCTACGAGCAAGAAAATGTTATTTTATTTCGTGGTACATAAAACTAGAATTTATATTAAACTTGTTGACTTTAACATGACATTATGTCTACGAGCAAGAAAATGTTATTTTATTTCGTGGTACATAAAACTAGAATTTATATTAAACTTGTTGACTTTAAACGATACTTTTCGACATTCTGTGGAAGCCTTAAAATGTAATTTATATTTTTATTTTATTTCCATTCGCTTTCACTTTTAGTGTTGTGTGTAAAAAAAAACAGAAAAAAAAGACGGTGCTTATACATTAATATACAGCTAAAATATAAATAATTATTTTTACTTCGAAATCTAAAAGCAATAAATCCGTGTAGTCCTACATTTGTCCATGGAAATCTAAAAACAACAATTCCATGTAGTCCTACATTTGTCCATGGAAATCTAAAAACAACAATTCCATGTAGTCCTACATTTGTCCATGGAAATCTAAAAACAACAATTCCATGTAGTCCTCATATGTCCATGGAAATCTAAAAACAACAATTCCATGTAGTCCTCATATGTCCATGGAAATCTAAAAACAACTTTTATACTACAACAACTGCATCGTAAAAAAGTAATTAAGGAGAAAACTGCATAGTGTGGAAAGGTTTCTAAAGTGTTGTACATGTACCTACAACTTCACATGCGGACAGTTGTCAGGTGTCATCCATAGGAATAATTGTACCGAATGTTTAGGAAATAGTTGTACTGAATGTTTAGGAATAATTGTACTGAATGTTTAGGAAGTAGTTGTAGTGAATGTTTAGGAAGTAGTTGTAGTGAATGTTTAGGAAATTTCAGTACTGAAAGTATAGGAAGTAGTGTACTGAATGTTTAGGAAGTAGTTGTAGTGAATGTTTAGGAAATTGTTGTACTGAATGTTTAGGAATAATTGTACTGAATGTTTAGGAAGTAGTTGTAGTGAATGTTTAGGAAATTTCAGTACTGAAAGTATAGGAAGTAGTGTACTGAATGTTTAGGAAGTAGTTGTAGTGAATGTTTAGGAAGTAGTTGTAGTGAATGTTTAGGAAATTTCAGTACTGAAAGTATAGGAAGTAGTGTACTGAATGTTTAGGAAGTAGCAATACTGCAGGTAGTACATCAACATTGCTTGACTCTACGGCTTTAAACGTAACAAGTACAAATTATACCATTAATGAAACCTACACACGACATTATCTGCACCCTACAGCATATATCGGCCTCTATTATCAAAAACCCAGCCGCTACCGCGGCTTCATGCTTTTGGCCAGATGTCGGCATTCTTGCCGAAATTTGGCACTGCAGAAGCTGTAGACAATGGGGTTGACAGCGCAGTTTATAAAGTAAGAACGCAGGCCAATGTTGTAAGCATTCAACAGGGCCCCACTCAACCCCTTACCGATGTCATCGGAAACTGCGCGTGCCGAAATGATGATGAGGTGAGGCAGGTAGTTGATGATGAAAATGGCGGTGAGAACAAACATCGTGAAAGTCGTACTGTACGGAATCTGCTTCACACCGGTGAGTTTCTTGCCGTTCCCTTGTTTGGTCCTGGTCACTCTCTTTGTGTTCGCCCTTTTCTTTGCCCTAGACAACACCCTCATTATTATGTTGTCACTCTTCAGTCTGCGAAGGTAAGAAAACGGCCCGACGACCCCGCCCTCTTCGCTCGATGGATGCTCGGGATGCGAGTCTTCGCCTGACAAGGATGTGAGTTGGTCCGTAGATTCTGTGTACTCTGAGTGGACAGTGTCCAGGGAAGAAAACGTTACACGAGGCGCTTTGGAGTTTTGAAAGTGACAATCTTTGTAAGGGACAGCGGAACTCTCTAACGTGACTTTCTTGTTCATGTTCACCAGCACTACATCCCTGTCTGCTGTACTGGGGACGCCATCGCAACTTGCGTTCACCGAAAACAGAGACAATGCTGGACCGGATGTAGAACTTGTAGAGTGAGAATCTGTACTGGAAGAAGGATGAAGTTCGGAGCTGGCCGATTCGTTCTTTGAATCGGAAGTCGACTCGTCTTGCTGTGCACTGGCCCTCAACCAACCACCGGAAGCGGCGCATGGACCGCCGTCGTTGGCGATTCCGGTGTCGACTTTGCTGCTCCGCTTCCGGTGAACGAGAATTTGCCGAATAATTCGCGAGTAGCAGACGATCATTGTCGTCAAGCAAGCAATGAAGGTGATGCCCATGAATCCGGTGTAGATGAGCGGGAATAGAGTATTCTTATAGACGTCATCGATAGAGCACGTCACACCCGTGACGTTTGACAGACCAGTCACCTCGAACGTGTGGTTTCCGTTCAACACAATGAAAGGGATCGTCAGGACGAAGGACAGTGCCGTGCAAATGGCAATAGATATGTTAATTTGATGTTCGGACCTCTGTTTCTTCAAAGGGTGGCAGATTTTCTTGTGCCGGTCCAGGGCCACTGAGACAAGGAGGAAAGCCGACACTAGAGTCAGAAAGCTGTTGACGAACCGGAAAAGTTTGCAGAGCCACGGAATGTCGAATGTGTAGTAGAAACGCATGTCTATAATTTCTCCAGGCAAAGAGAGAATGTTGGCAGAGAGGTCGAACACGCTCATTGCTAAGATGTAGCTTCGAATGGCGCTGGGTTTAAACCTCTTGTAATACACTATGAACACAACCGTGTTACCCACTACGCCAGTAACCAAGAGAAAGCCAATGTAAATGAGTGTGGGCATTAAGGATATCGCCATCTGGTCATTCAGATCGGTATATATGTCATCAGGCAGGCTTATGATGTCAATATTGACCTTGTCTAGCACAGTTGATGTGTCAGCACTGACGTTGTTTGACAAAGATGACATTGCAGCAGAGTCAGTGACACTAACGTCACTTTCGTGACTTGTGTCTGCGTTCAGGTGATGTGAAATGTTGGCGATAACGATACCAGTACTATTATCCATTTTCCCCAATATTATAGCCTTTTCGTCTTAATGGCAAGAGAGGTAAATGTAAATTATTAATATTATAACTCTTTTTCCTAATGTCAAGAGAGCTGGATGGAAATTATTAATATTATAGACTGTTTTCCTAATGTCAAGAGAGCTGAATAGAAATTATTAATATTATAGGTTTTTTATGTCAAGAGAACTGAATGGAAATTATTAAAATGTACTCGCTTTACCAAGTTTAGGAAGATTTTCTTATCAATCAGAAGTTACCATGGTTGTTTTATCCGTCAAAATCATGTTCTTCTAAACCAAGTTCACCAGTTCAAAGCTTATAGGCATTTACGTCGTAGTGACGTTTATTCTTCAGTGACGTATTCTTTGCAATAGCATTTTCATAACAATGAGTTTTTTCCACTCCGTGGACTGACAATGTGAGGTGACGTCTTCCGTACAGCAAAGTTAGTTTTGCAGTGACGTTTCCTTATAGTAACGTTTATTTCACGTAACATTTACTATACAATGATGTTTTCGTTGCAATGGGCGTTCCTTTTCCAATGAATTGACTTTGAAATGACGTTTTTCTTGCAATACTGTTCTCTCTTTGCAGCGAATTTACCAAAGTAATATGTCCCTCACTGTGATATTTCCTTTCCTGTAAGAGTGTGATGACGTTACCTGCAGTGACGTTTACTGGGGTAATGTTTCTTTTCAGACGCCTTTCGCCAGTCCTTCAGTCCTGTAAGAAAAGAGAATAAGAATTATTTCCTTAAAACAGGAAAGAATAGAGACGTGATTGTTGTAATTTATGCAATGATGTGTTCGACAGTAATTATTTGCTCTGTATTTCCAGTTTGACTCATTAACCCTTACTCAGCTGTATCCTGTGCAACGTATTGTGCCCTTTGTGTTTATGCTCATTCATAAATGTCCCAAAATGAGGAGAGTGGCTCAAATTTATATTAGTTGTCTATGGTACTTAATTTACTGCACGTCATTTTGGAAAACAGTGTCACCCTCAGTGTGCAAATGAAAGAAATTACTTTTCTTGACTGCACAAATACCTTTCTCCCAGAAGGAACTGGCACTGTTTCATCGATTTGATATTCAAACAATAATTGCTCGACAAATAAATAAAGTTACTGTTTCATGTATTCATACTGTGAAGTGAGCCATCCAACTTTTAGTTTGGAAGTCAAGCTCGAACCATTCTGGATTTTAGGATTATTATTATTATTTTTTAATGAAGTGCAAAATAAAACGGCTTGCATTTACAGACTTGTTTCTTTTCGATTTTTCTTTTCTTTTCTTTTTCAGTACGTTATTCTTGCATGCATAGTCATTGGGGCACAAAGTTTTGAATTCTAAATGGGTCGGTTAAAGAAATTATATGAGTTTATTATTTTACACAGAGACCATTTACCCAGTTACTTTCCTTAAAGTTAAAAATAAATTAAAATTAATGAGCTGTCTGGTAAAACACTAGGATTCCAAATGTAAAATCCGATAGTATCCCCAGATATAATGAAACAAGCCCAATTTCGGCCCCGTTGGCTCAGTAGAACCGACTATATACCTGTTGAAACGCAGCTCACCGCCCCCATATATATATATCTCTCGAAAGAATTTAAGTAACCGTGTGCTACTAACGAGAATTCTTAGTGGTAAATGAAAGTCTTAATGAGATGTAGACAATCACAATCATTAGAAGTTTTGAAAATAATTTAAAAAAAAAACAACAATCTAATGCTGCTTTTATAAAACTTATGAAGCTGTCACAATAAGAAAAGGGAGGCAAGAAGGTAAAACCCTTTGCAGTAATCGTTGGATTTTTTTTTTTTTTATAGATTTATCTGAGTGGCCACACACATTTTAAATCTATAAATAGAAGTACGTCACAATAGTACAGTGTATTTATAGATGACGAAGTACCTTTTGTAAATGATAATACTTTAATGTTCAAACTTAAAAGTTAAAAAAAACACACACACGATACATTAAAAAATATAATTAAATATTAAGCCCATTTCTATTTGAGAGGCTTCTTCTCTCCACTCCCCCCACCCACCCACCCCCGACGGAGGGCGGTTGAGGGTGTGCGCCAAACTAGGTGCGACCTGTTTCACCCCCTTTCGCCAGCCCTCCACCTCAGAAGCACCGAAGCTGTGGGGCTCTCCCAAAAGCAGCCCAAGACTGAGAACATAATTTTAAAAAAACAACAACAAACATTTGACTGTAAATGGTGTAACATTAAAGTTTCTTCGTACTAAATCGGACTTTATTTCATTTTGATCGGATGACGCATCAGTTTCTCTCACTGAACTCGCTCGCTAATTGCATCCAAGTTCACTCCCTTTTATTTCGTGCGCGCGCGTAATGTTGAGACCCAGTTAGATTCCAATGACGGTCAAAGGCCATCTGTTTTTACCCTGTCCTCTTTTGACGTGTCACTCATCCTGCAGCCTTAGAACGGATGTGATTCGCGTCCAACTCGCTGCCGGCCAAGTGGTTCCTCCTCGAGCATCCTGTTTTTATGTTCTGTAGCCGTTTTCTATGAGCTTACGAAATCATTTAGTGTATTAAGTTTATTAATACTTTACTTTGTTTATTTTCTTAAGCTTTTCAACGATAACATTTGATTTGATTGATTTACGAAATATTTTATAAATCCAAACAGATTTTACTGGTCTAATCTTTCGCTTTAGACTTGGCACATGATCAGGTCTAAAAGCAGGCTTTCACTGGGTCTAGTTTTCTCTTCGGCTATTTAGATTTGACTGGTAAACTATTAAATAAAACATACTTTCACTGGGTCTAGTTTTTCCCTTAGCTATTTAGACTTGACACTTAAACTATTAAATCAAACACTTTCAATCAGTCTAGCTTCAATTTAGTTTTCGAAAAGACACATATTACACATTTAACACATATGACACATATTACACATTTAACACATATGACTCATATTACACATTTCTGATACACTTACTTTTAATTTTATTAACGGAGTATTACCGTATCTGTATGCTTTATGTAGTCTATGCGTGTATATATTGTGCATAGTTTTGCACATTTAAATCAGAATAGAATTCTCAGTTTACATTGCAGGAGCAAGTCAACCAGCCATCGTTTGACAACCCGGCCACAGAAACAAAATTATGATAACCGAACTTCAAGCTCCAGTTCTAACCGGTTGTAATGCGAGATATGCAAGTTGAAAGATAATAACTTTCTTTATAGAAGTATGTAATAAGCACATTGCTATTAATATTTATATAAACTACTATGATAACTGTATTATTATTATTATTATTATGTGATAAGCAATAGAAGATTGAATTTACGTAACGACAAATGTATCATATCAAGTATAATTAGAATAAAAACATTATTACAAGTAGATAATACACGTAACGACAAATGTATCATATCAAGTATAATTAGATTAAAAACATTATTACAAGTAGATAATACACGAAGTAAACAATGATAAAATGCAGACACTCTGTTGTGTACGACAAGGGCCCTGAAGGGCAAAGAAGGACAAAGTTATATTACTTTTAAAGTGTTACTGGATGCTATTTTACTGCAATATTTAAGTTATTAACACACACATTTGCAGAAACAAAAACTAAATGAGGAATGAATGGTTAATGAAAATAAAAAAATAAAAACATTAGTGTAAGGATTTATTTTCGTTTATATTTGCAGCTAATCCTAACCCTAACCTTTCTTTTAAAATATGCAAACCCTAACCCTTATATATCTCTAAAAAATAAAGCCCCCCAAATCTTTCTCTAAGATAAAACACGACAGTTGTGTACGGAGCTGTTGGATCTTCCGTACACAACCGTTGTTTACGAATACACTTCAATGATAAAAGCTAGTGAGATAAGCAAAGAACTTCACACGCACACGCACGCACACACAACGCGTTTATCTATGATTAAGAAAAATATCCGTAAATAAACTATTTCTTACCATCCAGTTTTAATCATTATCGTTCTGGCCAAATGGGTTGGCATCACTATCTCTCATCATTCCTTGGGCACTAAGAGTGAAAGTGCCGAGAGAGTAGAGTACACATTATGTGATTAAGATCTAATGAAAGTAGGAACCCTGCCAGGAAAAACGTACTTCTTTGTCTATATTCCTTGTTTCTCTGAACCACGCTTGCCAATATATAAAGCCACCTCTACTTGTCATACATGAATCATGAAAGTCAAGCCCACTCTTCTCCTGCTGAAATAATTATCAACCGTATCTACTAATGCTACTTTTCTTATACACTCTATCGCTGCTGATACAAGTATAAGCTGCAAATATAATGCTTATATATTCTTATACTCTTTACCAATGTTAATAATTTGAACTAAGCAACGCGGAAGAATTGTTAGAAAGTTTGCCCCACACCCACCCCTTATCATTGGTGGATCCTTGAAGCTGATAGCGGAAAAGGATCTATTTCATTTCACTTCTTCTCTCTGGTAGGCATGGAAAGAGGGCGAGTACGGTGTATTCCAACGCAATAATGACTTGCTGCTAGCATAAAACATTATGTTAAAGACACTAATGCTGAGTCATGTTCTAACTTTTAAAATTAAGGAAAATTAATTCAGCGCTCACTCACACACATTTATATTAAATAGACAGATTTGAGCGAGTTACAACCCTACATGACGAAGTAATAATTCCAACATTTTAGTCCAAACCTGATAATTCTGTCAACTCTTCGTTTTTGAGTACTGTCAATGGCTGTCAGTGCGGGCGTATCACACTCGGTAAATTCAACTTCTCAACTATCGGAGTGTCAACCCCATTCTGAGTCACTGCATGCTCTTCTTCCTGCAATGAAATGCAGTGCACGACCGCGAGGTCTGGAAGCGTTGATTGTTATAACATTGAGAACGATCACGAAACTGTCTATCGGTTGTCACCGTGCTACGAACGCTGAGGTGTCGATGGGACTGTCCCGATGTTGAAATGTTAAATCATGTGTAGGTTTCTGAATCAACAATTCACAGTATGCTGATAGTTACACAGCATCGCTAAGTGTGAACATGTGAACTGGTGTGGCAGAAACCGCCGGCTCTCCGGTAAAGTGGAGTTTACGGAAATCAAGGATGTACAAATCTGAGAATGTGTCGCACATCTGTACACCTTGTCTCGTCTACCTGTACACCCTGTACACCTTGTCTTGTCTACCTGTACACCTTGTCTTGTCTACCTGTACACCTTGTCTCGTGTACCTGTACACATGGCAAGACTATTTAACCATACTCAGCTTTCCTCGTGTTGCAATGCAGTAGAAATGTTTTTCTTTTAGTTGTTATTTGTTCGTTTGTTTAACTTTCTTTACTTATATTTTAAAAAATAGCTCACAATAAAAACTGAGATATATTAAACTATTATTTGGTCAAAAACATTATTGTTACATTTTCACTTCACAAATGCTGTTAATCTGCATGTCTTGACTGATTATAGCAGACCATATATTTAGGCATTCTGGTGTGTGTGTGTGTGTGAATTTAATTCTCTATTGTTACAAAAACGTTTAGATCTTCAGTGATCTTTTAGTATGCTTACAAATGGTGCTTGTTAGATTGTATGCCAGTAACAACAGCAATATTATTACAATCATCATCATCATTTTTATTATTACTCTTTACCTTTTTCATTCTTTTCAAAGACCAAGTTAGGAAAGACTATCTATTTATATAACCTTTTTACAGACCAAGTTGGGACTGACAATACAGTGTCAGGCTCTCAGTGGCAATTTGCTTCATTCCCATCACGCACATACACACGTACGCACGCACGCAGGCAGGCAAGTTAATTGGTATTTGAATAAAATGCGGTAGATGACCTGAAAGGGAGGTAAATGAGCGAATGATTCTCGGTTTATCTAAGTTTCGGTGTGACTGAGCAAATTTACCCAATCGTATATAGAATTACATAATTTTGATTCATCATCTTTATTATTAATAAATATAAAATGAATAATATTTTAGTCTTCCAAGACTAAAATAACCATGTTGAGTCCCAATTCTTACATTCTTTAGATAAGATACTGGCCTGTTCCTACAAGGCGTGCGGCCTGAAAGGATACAGATCATGTGACTGGGTGTTTCGTATAGAATGCACGCGCGACAGGTCAAAGGTTAGCGTCTAGCTATGATGCCACGCGAAGTGCTAGAGATGATAAGTCAGGAAACTAGCACTTATCTAAATTTATTAGCTTGCCGAAATTTCTCCAATCATTGACTTATCTTAAATATCAGGACGAATTATGGCTAAGTCACTGCGGCTCTAGTAATTGGAAAGAATGCTGCGTCAGCCTAATTATTCTTGGTAAGCTTCTGGTCGATATTTGTTTGGAAATTGAACTTAGAAATATTCTGTCGTTTTGCGTACATGGATGATGAATAATAGAGGTAATGTTAAATTTAAAGTTATTGCCGTATCCTGGTGTGCATATAATTTAAATATTTTGCATTTTGACTCGGTTTAAGGCTATTGTATTTGAAATGTTTACAATCTTCGATTATCTTGAATGAATGGGATAATGACATTCTTTGCAGACGAAGTAAGTTTTCAGAATGGAAAGAGTGAGGAAGGATATTGAACGCAGCCAGTAAACGAGATATTAATTTATGAGTACGTCACTCAATTACGTTCCAGGCCAACCGCGCTTCTGAATATAAGACCTGCTTCCGTCCTGATGTTGGCGATCTTCATTGCATTGTTCAGTACCTATGTTATTTTCTGCACTGAGATATCGGCAGCAGGAGAGATCATATTAACCTAACCCGCCAAATAGATGAGTGTCTGAGAAGAACTTATCGGATTTTTGTTCCTTATCTTCTTTAGAGAAGCGATGGGGGGGGGGGGCTAGGACTGAATATTAAACTGCTACTTCGAATTCGCTCGGAGCGTGACGTCACGAGCCACAACAAAGCAAGGGCCCAAACAGACTGCGAACTGTCAGGTTGTGGCTCAAATTAATCTAATTTATATTTCTTCTTGCTGGAATTTCCCTCTGATACGACGTAGGTTGTAGTGATTGTCGTAGTTTTCCTCTTACGAGTAAATGGAAGCGAGTAGTGTATTGGGATAATTATTTGAATCTGTTATTTCTTCCTTGTAATCTAATTCTTGATTTCTTCATTTGATATAGTTAATAGATATTGGTTGTTATGCTCTTCAATTACCTTATTGCCCACAAGAATCTGTTGTGAATTCAATAATAAAACGACGGGGGATGGGTTGTTAATTAAAGTCGGACCAATCATTATTTCTTAAGTGTCATTGGAATAAAGTTCCGAAACCGCCAGCCAGATCTGTCAGGTAAAAATTGGAGAGGAATTGTCCATTTCGAATATAATTTATAAGTTATCGTTCTATCGTTCACTCACATGCAATTAAGACTGTTATTGATTGTCAAAGGTAAATATTAATAATAATAACTTATGTGAGGGGCGGAGTCACACTTGGAATATTACGATGTTGACCCAAGGCAATATAAAGACATTTCAGTGAATACCGCATGAATAGAGAACACTGCACTATTCGATCACTTAGTTGTACCGAGGTCACTGATTGAGATTCTCTCCCTTCACAGAAATTGTCTACATGGTTTTAATGTGCCATTCTAACGCAATCGAATGGAGGTTATCTGTTAACGATATCAATTCGTCCATCTAAACGCTGTCACACTGAAGTTAAAAGAAATAAGCTAAATATAGGTTGTTAAGTCAACGAAAGACAAGGCAAGCTGATAAATTAAAATAAGATACCATCTGTTTAAGACAATGTTATGAAGACAAGGTAATATAAAGCGATCTTTATTTACATAAGTTAAAATCTGGAATGATATGCATTTTTATATATAAAACAACAACATAAATATATAAACCATTTGCAAATATTTAGAATACCTTCTAAATATTGAAATAATCAATTCTGATACTATGACAGTGATTTCTTGAGTACATGATACATTCTACTAATGCCTTGAATACCAACAGCACAGTATAGTTTAAAACATTCTACTAATGCCATTGAATACCAACAGCACATTATAGTTTAAAAACAAGAAGCTCTTATGATGTATATTTTTAATAAATTTATAACAAAAGCACTCTTACATGGATAAATGTATCTAATATCGCTTTAGAAGAAAAATACACTCACATGGACGTAAAAGCTAATAATTCTTTATAACATAAACTCTCTCACATGGTTATATATATCTAATAATTCTTTATAACATAAACTCTCTCACATGGTTATACATTTCTAATAATTCTTTATGATATAAGCATGCACACGTGGATACAATTGCTGATAATTCTCTACAACAAAAGCACAATCACACGAATATAATTGCTAATAAAACTCTATAACGAAAGCACACCCGCATGGATATAATTGCTAATAATGCTTTATAACAAATCACATCACACGGATATAATTGCTAATAATGCTTTATAACAAATCACACTCCACATGGATATAATTGCTAATAACTCTTTTTAACTAACGCACAGTCTGTCACATAATGGCTTGAGTAGCCCACACCCTACCCTCCCTTAAAAATAGACTGCAAGCAAACCTAACTCTAGAAAATTGACTCTTACCCTGGACTAGAGTAATATTTGAGTTCCCACTCACTTAAACTAACCAATCTGATGCAGAGCAATTGCACACAAATAATGTGCCAGAAACTCACCTAATAATCATCAGTTGAATGCAATGACCATTGAGGCGACCGTCATTAATAAGTTGTAATTACTACTAATCCTTACTGCTTGGAAACATCCTCTCTATATATTACTGCTGAAGGTATGTGGGTTTGCTTGCATAACTAAATATTATATCTATATTCATGTAACATGACTATATTTTATATCGCTATATTTCACTTAATTGTTATTATTTGAATGTATGATTACCGAGTGTTTAGTGAGTGAATATATGTGGATAAATTCTTAGCCCATGTGTATTTTACTGGCAGGTTAGCACATTTTATTGGATGTTGAATTCGATGAGTGCTGAGCCATGAAGCAATGCCAGAACAGAACCATATTATCTTGGATGTTGAATTCGATGAGTGCTGAGCCATGAAGCAATGCCAGAACAGAACCATATTATCTTGGATGTTGAATTCGATGAGTGCTGAGCCATGAAGCAATGCCAGAACAGAACCACATTATCTTGGATGTTGAATTCGATGAGTGCTGAGCCATGAAGGAATGCCAGAACAGAACCATATTATCTTGGAAGCTGATTTCAGTGAACTATGAACCACAAAGCAGCACCAGAGCAGAATGATGATACAGGCAATAGACAAGTTCAATGGACCATGTGCACATCTGCTATTACACAACTTTCACTGGGACCCTAGACAACACAACAGGTAATCCTAAAGTTAAGTGACTATAAAATCAACAACTGTACAGCTTCAATCAGAGTTCACTTAGATTCAGCCAAGATGTAGTCAAACTTTACCAAAGTACGTTTAGAGTTCACTCAGTTGTTCTCTTATAAACACACCTATTAGTTCGCTCATATGAACAAACTGCCACAGTGCCATAGGACTCAAATGTACTTTCTCTTATGACACTACATGGTCATAATTAAGAACGATATCCATTTATAAACTTAATTGTAACCATTGAAATATTCACTAATTGTTACCATGCTGTCTTATTTTATTTCTTGTTGAATACATTTATTATTGATACTCAAACCACTCGTGTTAATGTGGCTCACTTATATGTTACATGTTGTAGTCTGTTACTTACTATCCTCGCTGTAAGTATCAGGAGGAACGAGCTATCTTCGAGAAGTATAACTCTTCTATTCTACATTACCTATCTTTCATCTTCTAAAACATGTGGCCAGCCAGAAGGTGTGTCTGGAGATTAGCCTAAGGTTATGGTCGGCCTGGGGTGGTGGAGAATTAACATCTTGCCCATCTTCCAGCAAAATGCCACATGGTCACATGGATGTAATTGCTGAAACTGTACAATAACTTGCGGGAAGAAATAAAACTGTATTTTCGATATAAGGTAAACTCTCAGCCAAATTTATAAAACGCCTAACTGTCTGGCAATAATGAACTATTTTCTGTTAGATTACTGTAGTTGCAGCTTTAGTCTACAATGTACCAGTAAAAGTAATTTTCAATCTACACAAAC
The DNA here is from genome assembly GCA_028829895.1 of Sinotaia quadrata. Classification (NCBI taxonomy): domain Eukaryota; kingdom Metazoa; phylum Mollusca; class Gastropoda; order Architaenioglossa; family Viviparidae; genus Sinotaia; species Sinotaia quadrata. Next base: position 55,015,133 of record CM054178.1, on the reverse strand, counting down.
ACTGAATTCTTCCAGAGACATTTCTCACACTTGAGCCGCATCAGATTGAAACATGGAATGGCGTCTTTATTACAACGCTGAGTTACATTACTAGACCCAATTTTATTCTGATTGAGCAGCTTAGAACCGCCATTTCTAAACATATCAGTGGACTGAAGGAGCCAGAAATATTTTTTGTTTTATTTTTTCCAACAAAGAAATCTTACTTCTGAGAATACACAAAACAGACTTTGGCACTCTTGTCGAAATCTGGCACTACAGAAGCTGTAGACGATTGCATTTACTGCACAGTTGAGGAAGTAACTTCGATTCGCTATCTGGTAAAGATTTAAAACCAAAGGAGAAAAATTATTTCCCAATACGTCCTGGCCGACCATAACAAATGAAATGGTTAGATATGGGAGATAATTGAAAATGAAAATGACAGTCAGCACAAACATCATTAGAGTTGTCCGAGCAGGTATTTTCTTAACCGATTTAGTTTTCTTTCGAAGTCCTTTTCTAAACTTAGATAGTAAAGATAAGTCAGTTTCTGCCCTTTCTGAATTTTCTTTTAATTCGGTATTTCTAAGCAAAGAGACGGAATGCTGAGCAGATGATGAACTGGCGGTATCTTGTGCTCGGCCGTTTACTTGACAGCTATTCCTTCTTGTAGAATTGTCCATCATCTTTTCTGCCTGTAACATTTCTATTTCAGGTTCCTGTAAGTGGAAGTCTTCTTCACCTGAATTAGTAAAGTTTGCCGAACCCTTTATGAATGTCATATTGATCGCACTATTTAGGGATGTCATCACGGCTGTTCCATTTGTGAATATCACGGATGTGTTGATATTGACACCATTATGTTTTGAAGCGATAAGGAAATCTTCGGGTGAATGTCCTTCACTAATGTTACGTGAACTGTTTTCGCTTGGTTGGTCTACGTTCTGGTCTATGGAATGAGATGTAGAAAATGTGCTCCGAATGCTGTCAGCGGAAAGGTGACAGCTGAAGCCCTTGCTGAAAGCTGACTTCAACAGAACGAGAGACGAGTTAAAACCTTTCTTTTCGTCATGGTTCCGTTCTACGGTTGTTTCTCGTTCATCGTGGGATTTTTCCTCTACAGTGTTCGTCACACTGCTGCTTGTATCACCTCCATTGATGACGCCAGCAGCTCGTTTCCTGTGTCTCCAAAGTTTGCGTGCGATGAGTGCATAGGAAAGCGTCATCACTATGACGGAACCGGAGAAAAAGACGTTCATGACAATTATGAAGATGCGGTAGCTGTTAGAATGTACGTAGCTGTCAGCGACACTACATGTCACTCCTGTCACGTTCGCGACCTCAATCTTCAGAGTGTGACGGCCAACGAACATGATGTAAGAGATCGATACAGCGGCTGAGGCACCTGCACACACAGCAATAGACACGTAAGTTGGTATTCGAATTTTTTTCTGTCTCAATGGTTGACATATCTTATAGTATCGATGGATAGCAACTGCGACAAGAATGGTAGAAGAAACGGTCGTTAGAAAACTTTTGACAAAACGAATACCGCGACACAAGTCAGGCATGTCGAAAGTGTAAAAGTACAGATTTTCCAAAATGTCTCCAGGAAGTGAGAGGCAGTTGGTCAGCAGGTCAAAGACGCCAATGGCTAAAATGTAAGTTCTAGAGGTGCTAGGTTTGTACCTCTTGAAATAGACGAGAAGCACCGTGATGTTACCCACTAATCCCACGGCCATCAGGATGCTGACGTAGATTAATGTCGGAATGAGAGAGTTCACGTAGTCGTTGTTCATATTCTGGAGAACATAGTTGATGTCGCTGGACAGATAACTGGCGGGAGTGGTCATGGCGAAGTCGGCAACTGCTAGTGATGCTGACATTGCGATTTACGTTTTAAATTCTAGAGTGCCGTTCTACGAGAGTGGTGTTCGTTCATGGAAATGCTATGAAAAATACAAGATGAAAATATTTCGAGAATATCTATTTACAAATAGCATGACATACCACTGCCCAGATAATAATGCAAAGGTAGAAAAATTCTATTCTTGCGTTCTCATATTTTCTGTTATGTCCTGTTCAGTCTGTATAAACCAACTCATGGAAATACATTTTTCATCCCTTTTGTTAGAGAAATACATCTTGGTATATGCTTGAAAATTAAAATTAAAACTATTGTTTTGTTTGTTTTTTTAAAATTGCCGTTTACTGCCAAGTAGAGGAATGTTGAATGGATTGCAGAAAATTAATCCTTATTGCTTTGCAAATGTCTATTAATTTATGGTAGATTGCACATTATTTCAATGTTCAGGTTTCTAAGCTATCATTGTTTCGAAATAATCCTAATTTCCAACTGTCCTTATTTCGAACTATTCTAACGCGATTGTCTCTCCATTAAAAGAAGATTTAAAGTAGTGATCAGTTGATCGCACAATGAATTTAGTCCCTAAACTAAACAAAATAATTTGTACATAGTAGTTACATTTACATTTGCAGCGCCCCTTCCCTGCCCTGCTTTGTGTAAAGTTTGCTTAAATTCTGTTCTATATTTCTTTGATTCCACAGATCCAACCTGACGTCTCTCTGACTCCAAAGACCAAAATTTATAAGTGACTCTACATATCCAGTTTTATAGCTGCTAAAATCTATTCATCCAATTTATTTTTGCCTCACTCCATTGTCCGTGATTTCATATACCCTCCTCCCCAATCACCTCCGTCCCGCTGAAGTCAGTGTGTTTCAACTTTCATTACCGTGACTTGCCAGCGCTGCTTCTGTGCCAGGAAAATTAGCGAACTGTGGAAATTGGCAGGAAGCAGAGATGAAGACTGAAGAGCCTAGTCCGTGAAGTATTGCTTCACTAGCCTTATTTATCTTACGCGAAAACTTACAACGAATATTTGGAAGTGGTCTTAAAGCAGAAAGTGGATAAGTCAATCAGATTTGATATAGAATAGCACTTTTCTTTGTTTTCCTCATTCCATTGTCTGTGTTTATGTCAATTTTCCTGCATTTGTCCGATCATGCTTGTCTCCGTGATTCCACAGGTCATGATATATATGGTAACATTATCCTCTGGTCATTTTTATGTGCGTTTGGTTTGTCTCATTCCACTAAGTCATTCTCGCTCACTTCCTCGTTTTTATTTTTCAGTCTTTTGCAAGTGACCCAATGTATTTAGTGTCGTTCATCTGCCCTAGTTTAATACAATTTTGACTATCTACTCGTTTGCATTTGACTTGCTTCACGTGCGTGCCGTAGTTGTCACTGAATTTGTTTTTATATTCTTGGCTGAAATAACTGTTTTTAACCTTCCTGGCTCAAATGACTGTTTTTAACCTTCTTGGCTGAAATAACTGTTTTTAACCTTCCTGGCTCAAATAACTGTTTTTAACCTTCCTGGCTCAAATGACTGTTTTGGCTTTCCTGACTCAAATGACTATTTTAAACATTCCTGGCTCGAATGACTGTTTGTAAATTTCCAAGCTCAAAAGGCTGTATTTATATTCCTGGATCATATGATTGTCTTATACATTCCTGGCTCGAATGATTGTAAACTTCCTGGCTCTAAAACACTGTATTTATATTCCTGGCTCAAAAGACGGTATTTATATTCCTGGCTCAAATGACTGTCTTAGACATTCCTGCCTCGAATGATTGTAAACTTCCTTTCTCAAAAGATTGTATTTATATTCCTGGCTCAAATTACTGTCTTAGACATTCTTGGCTCGAATGAATGTAAACTTCCTGGCTCAAAAGACTGTATTTATATTCCTAGCCCCAAAGACTGTATTTATATTCATTTCTCAAATGGCCTTTTTTACCATTCCTGTCTCAAAATGACTGTCTTAAACATTCCTGGCTCGAATGATTGTTTGTAAACTTCCTTGCCCAAAAGACTGTAATTATATTCCTGGCTCAAATGACATTTTTACCCTTCCTGTCTCAAAATGAATTTTTTATATTCTTGGCTCAAATGAACCTTTTTAGTTCCATTTTCGTCTTGTTAACTTCCCGATTGCACATTTATTGCTTAACTGCTGTTTTATACATCACTGGCTCTGCTGACCATGTTAACGGATCTTTGGCTCATTTCGCCCCAAGGGCCCAACTGATATCTCCTTGCTTTCTTTTCTTTTGTTTATTTCTCTCTGGTTCCAATGACCTTGACTGAATCACGCTTGCTGCTCTGGCTGTAATTTGCATTCTGTGTCCCTGTTTACTTCTCCATGGCAGTTCTGGCCATGTTCTGTGCCTTCAAGATGTTACTGTACTAGCAGGTCGCTTTTCTCCTCTGTTGATTCCAGAAGAATCGTTAATCTGCATTCTGCTTGTTTTCACTCTGTCCGTGCCTGTATTGGACATAACGGTAACAGTTACAAACAGTGATAGTGTTATGTTACTGCGATTATGTTAATGTGATGGTAGAGTGATATGTATAAATGATTTCTTACAGTGGCATATTAACGACAAATAAGGCAGAGATGTCAATGATATGCCTATTACTTCTTACTGTGATATGATAATAATAATTTAAAGTGACAACTGAATAACGTGTTGTGTGCTATATCAATATAGTGATAGCATAATATTTTATTATTGAAATATGATACTTATATGTCAAAGGAACATGCTAGTAAAATATTACAGTGATGTGATAATAGACATTCATCTTTTCTAATGTTTATTAATCACAAATTTCTTTGAAATATATTTAACATCTTTTGTCTAATTCTTACAGCTCCCCTTCGCTTTTATTAATAGGTTACAACACTAATAGAAAAAACTTTTAACATTCATATTTTAAAAGATTGTCGAGAATTTTAAATAATTTAATTTTCAGTTGCAACTGAGTAGACATAATATTTTGATATTGAGTAAAATTTTACTTTGCTCTTTCACATTATAAAGCAAATGCAGTTTATCACCGAAGGAATTCTTAAAATGCAATATAACACCCACTTCTACAGAGATAATTATTCTTGTCACCGAAAAGCCAACAGGTCAATTATTATCACAAGGAATTGGAAATTACAAAATAATTACATCTGTAAAAACAAATACACTTAAATAACCACCACCCCAAAAATAATTACATCTGTAAAAACAAATACACTTAAATAACCACCCCCCCAAAAATAATTACATCTGTAAAAACAAATACACTTAAATAACCACCACCCCAAAAATAATTACATCTGTAAAAACAAATACACTTAAATAACCACCCCCCAAAAAATAATATCTCAGCATGCTTGAACGATACCTTCTGAATTTCGTTTTAAATAAAACGAAATATTCTTGGCACATTGTATTCTGACAAATTTCAACATAAGTATGTCGTATAATTACAATCTTACATTGTAATTTGACATATCGTAACATAAGTACGTCGTATAATTACAATCTTACATTGTAATTTGACATATCGTTACATAAGTACGTCGTTTAATTACAATCTTACAATGTAATTTGACATATCGTAACATAAGTACGTCGTTTAATTACAATCTTACAATGTACTCGTTACTTACATGATATTAGGACCGCTTTCGTTAAATCGTTTGTAAACGTAAGAAATGATTATTAAATATTACTTACCGATCAGATGAACTGACCACTTGTGCCCGGATGCGTGTTACTACTAGACTGGATTCCGTTTGAGCAAGGTCGATCTTTTGAAAGCTTCTCAAGAACTCACTGGTTGATTACGTTGTACGTTTATCATTTAGACCACACAATTTATGAGGCATTTAGCTAGTAATAGTTTGTGCTGATTGTCAAGACTATAAAGAATCAAAGCTAATCTTTTGTTCTAAAAAAAAGGTTAGTTGATTTTGTAAGACTGCTTTACGGTAGAAGTAGTGTAGGGCAGGAGAGAAATACATGTAACATTTTGAGCGACCGAGAATATAATGTGTTAGCGTATTAGTAATTTGCTAATTCATATAAAGCCACATTCACCAATGCTATTTATTTCTTTCAGTAAAATTACATGGGACTTAAAATAATATTTGCAGAAGTGAGAAAGAGAGATAAATACAGAGAAATATATAAACACAGATACAACAAGAGAAAAAAGAGTAAAATTTATTAGTTATCACAATTCTTTAAACACACACTCATACATACACACACAGACACATACACACATTCATCCCAATTCACATGCAAACAACACTTTCAAAGTCTTGCTCTCTTAAACACTTATCTACGAACACATACATCTTCCCACATACCTCTTCACACATACATCTTCACACATACCTCTTTACACATACCTCTTCACACATACCTCTTTACGCATATCTCTTCACACATACCTCTTTACACATGCCTCTTCACACATACCTCTTTACACACACATCTTTACACATGCTCACAATTGTGTACGTTGATACGCACATTCATTGATGGGAAACAGACATCATTCAATTTTGTGACATCCCTTTTTACCCATATTACGCATATGTATGGGGTGCAAGAGGGTAAAGTTACAAGGGGAAAAAGTTACAGGAGGGCAAAGTTACAAGGGGGCAAAGTTACAAAAGGGCAAAGTTACAAATGGCAGAAGAAAATGGTGACACACGCATCGTCACCATCTCTTTAACGCTTTGCACTCTGCATGGCGGAAATTTGTCATGCGAAGCAAATTAAGCAGCACTCACAACCTTTTCCTTCCGTGCTGAATTTCTCAACCCACAAGCTACCGTCATTTCAAAGCGAAGCGTGTGATGATTTTGTTTCTACAACAGTTTGTTCTATCTGAATTAATGGCATCAACAGTCTCTATTCTATTAGTGAGGCTTCTGGTGTTAACCTTAATTCCAGTCTACCAGTAAATTATGTATGTGCAGGCCACTGTATGGTGCATATCTACTTAAATATTTACATCAGCATACACTCGAAGGCGTTCCCTGGCATATACTAACCAATGTATCCCTGTCATATACCTACCAGTGTATCCCCGTCATACACTAACCAATGTATCCCTGTCATATACTAAACAATTTATCCCTGTCATACACTAACCAATGTATCCCTGTCATATACCTACCGATGTATCCCTGTCATACACTAACCAATGTATCCCTGTCATATACTAAACAATTTATCCCTGTCATACACTAACCAATGTATCCCTGTCATATACCTACCAATGTATCCCTGTCATATACTAAACAATTTATCCCTGTCATACACTAACCAACGTATCCCTGTCATATACCTACCAATGTATCCCTGTCATATACTAAACAATTTATCCCTGTCATACACTAACCAATGTATCCCTGTCATATACTAACCAATGTATCCCTGTCATACACTAACCGATTTATCCCTGTTATATACATGTACTAACCAATCTATTCCTGTTTTTATATTAACCTATCTATCACTGTCTTATACTGACTATTCTATCCCTATCATATCCTAAACAGTTATATTCCAGTCATATACTAACAACCATTCGTTGGTTTTAGCAGTATGTGTACCATTTCATGTTAAGAGTATGTGAACCATGTCAGTTTTAGTGGACTTCCTGTGCATTCAACAGTACCGTCTTTCTATGCTTTTGACAATACAGCCCAGTCTTTACTTTTGACGATACAAGCCATTCTTTGCTTTTAACAAGTCATTCTTTGCTTTTAACAATACATTCTTTGCTTTTGACAATACAAGCCATTCTTTGCTTTTGACAGTAAAAGTAATTCTTTGTATTTAACAAATTAGTCATTCTTTGCTTTTATCAAGACAATTTATTCTTTGACATTACAAGTATTTCTTTTCTTTTGATAATACAAATATTTGAATGCTTTTCGAAAAACCCCAAACCCTTTTGATTGAAAAGAATACAAATCCTTCTTGGCTTTTGACAGAATTAATTCTAGAATTAAGCGTACAGTTTGTATTACTAGTCAACCTTTGTATACGATAGTACTATTTTTGCTCGCTGCTTAAATTTACAATTTTATGCTTTTGAAAATATTCTTCATTCTAGGCAGTAGACAGCACTTACTATTCATTTGAGAGACTTTGTATTAAACTTTCTAAATATTAGATAATAACCAAACATTCTATGCATGCAGCATATAAGGTGGGTGAATAGCTCCAAGCATTTCATGCTATAATCAATCTATTCATTTGACAAAGCGGGGCATTCTATTCATTTCACAATACGGGTCATTCTATTTATTTCACAACATGGGCCATTTATTTTATTTCACAGTGTGGGCCATTCTATTCATTTCACAATACGGGTCATTCTATTTATTTCACAACATGGGCCATTCTATTCATTTCACAATACGGGTCATTCTATTCAGTTGACAATAGTGATCATTCTCAGTAACTGACAGTACCAGTCCTCGTTTATGCATCAATGACTGTAAACTGCCTTCGAGTAAATCAATTTTGCGTAATATTGAGTGTATGTTTGTTTCTTTTCTTGCTTGTAATTAGACAATTGCGTTTTATTTTTCGAGACATTTGCACGATATCAAATACAAGAAAAATTCACATGGTCAACACTTTAGGAATATATCATCGTTTTCGTCCAACAGTCTTTACAAATGTAAATTCGGCATAAGGAAACTCCTTAAGAACCCCTTAAGAAAATTATATAAACTTTATAATAATTAACTCATTTCGGACAGACTTCAATTTTTAACTATAGAAACATCAACCTATACAAAGTAATCTCTCCCTCTAGAGTCTAGAGCATCATCACTTTGAAGAAGAGAGTGGCGTTAATATCGCTCTGAGTTACAATATCAAACTTGCTTTAGTTGAGATTGAACATTTGAGAAAAGAAACTATTGAACGTATCAAGGGACTGAAGCAACGGAAAATGAATGTTTACTTTTATTTCTTCCAACAAAGAAATCTTACTTCTGAGAATGCACAAAACAGACGTTGGCACTCTTGTCGAAATCTGGCGCTACAGAAACTGTAAACGATTGCATTTACTGCACAGTTGAGGAAGTAACTTCGATCCGCTATCTGGTAAAGATTTAAAACCAAGGGAGATAAATTCATTTCCAATTCATACTGTCCCACCATAACAAAGGAAATGATTAGATAAGGGAGATAATTGAATATGAAAATGACAGTCATCACAAACATCATTAGAGTTGTCCGACTAGTTATTTTTCTACCCGATCCAGTTTTTTTCTGATGTTTATTTTTCGACATGGGATTTGAAGTTAGTTCAGTTTTTACCCTTTCTGAATTTTCTGTTAATTCCGTGTTTCTAAGCAAAGAGACGGAATGCTGAGCAGATGATGAGCTTTTGGTATCTTGTGCTCGGCCGTTTACCTGACAGCCATTCCCTCTTGTAGAATTGTCTAAAATCTTTTCTACCTGCACTACTTCCACTTCAGGTTCTTGTAAGTGGGAGCCTTCTCCACCTGAATTTGTAACGTTCGTTGTGGCGGAACCATTTGTGGATGACATCACGACTGTCCCAAATGTAGATGTCACGGCAGCGTCAATATTGACATCATTATGTTTTGACGCGATAAGGCAATCCTCCATTGAATGTCCTTCACTAAGGTTACGTAAACTGTCTTCGCTTGATTGATCTTCGATCTTGTGAATGTGTTTGAAATGAGTTGTAGAAAATGAGTTCCGGATTTTGTCGGTAGGAACTAAGCCTTTCTTAACGAGAGACGAGTTAAAACCTTTCTTTTCGTCATAGTTCCGTTCTACGCTTGTTTCTCGTTCATCGTGGGATTTTTCCTCTACAGTGTTCGTCACACTGCTGCTTGTATCACCTCCATAGATGACGCCAGCAGCTCGTTTCCTGTGTCTCCAAAGTTTGCGTGCGATGAGTGCATAGGAAAGCGTCATCACCATGACGGAACCGAAGAAAACGAAGTTTGTGAAAATAAGATAGATGCGGTAGCTGCTAGAATTTACGTAGCTGTCAGCGACACTACATGTCACTCCTGTTACATTTGCGATCCCACTCTGCAGAGTGTGACGGCCAATGAACATGATGTAAGAGATCGATAGAGCGGCTGAGGCACCTGCACACATAGCAATAGACACGTAAGTTGGTATTCGTAGTTTGTTCTGTCTCAATGGTTGACATATCTTATAGTATCGATGAATAGCAACTGCAACAAGGATGGCGGAAGAAACGGATGATAGAAACATTTTGACAAAACGAATACCGCGACACAAGTCAGGCATGTCGAAAGTGTAAAAGTACAGAATTTCCAAAATGTCTCCAGGAAGTGAGAGGCAGTTGGCCAGCAGGTCAAAGACGCCAATGGCTAAAATGTAAGTTCTAGAGGTGCTAGGTTTGTACCTCTTGAAATAGACGAGAAGCACCGTGATATTACCCACTAACCCCACGGCCATCAGGACGCTGACGTAGATTAATGTCGGAATGAGAGAGTTCACGTAGTCGTTGTTCAGATTCTGGAGAACATAGTTGATGTCGCTGGACAGATAACTGGCGGGAGTGGTCATGGCGAAGTCGGCAACTGCTAGTGATGCTGACATTGCGATTTACGTTTTAAATTCTAGAGTGCCGTTCTACGAGAGTGCCGTTCTACGAGAGTGGTGTTCGTTCATGGAAATGCTATGTAAAATACAAGATGAAAATATTTCGAGAATATCTATTTACAAATAGCATGACATACCACTGCCCAGATAATAATGCAAAGGTAGAAAATCTCTATTCGTGCGTTCTGATATGTTCTGTTATGTCCTGCTCAGTCTGTAAAAACCGAACTCAAGGAAAGAAAATACATTTTTTTTTATCTGCCTTGTTAAAAATACGTCTAAGGCATATTTTTGAAATTTAAAATTGAAACTGTTGTTGTTTTTTTTAATTGCCCTTTACTGCCGAGTAAGGGAATGTTGAGTTGATGGCAGTTAATTAATCCTTATTTCTTTGCAAATGTCTATTAAGTGATCGTAGATTACACATTAATTTCAATGTTTAGGTTTCCATATATCATTATTTCGAATTATCCTAATTTCCAACTGTCCTTATTTCAAACTATCCTGAGGGGACCTTCTCTCCCTTAATTAAAGCTTTAGATCACTGATCAGTTGACTACAAAATGGTTTTAGTTGCACATGAGCAGAATAATTTATACTTAATAATTACAATTTTGCAACGCCCTTCCCCTCCGCCTTGTGTTAAGTTTGCTTAAATTCTGTTCTATATTTCTTTGATTCCTCAGATCCAGTCTAACGTCTGTCCGACTGCAAAGACCAAAATTTATAAGTGACTCCACAGATCCAGCTTTATAGCTGCTAAAATCTATTTTTTCTTGCCTCACTCCAGTGTCCGTGATTATGTTGGGTTCACCCTATAACCATCCCTCCATATCACCTCCTCCTGCTCAAGTTTTTATATTCCTGTCTGAAATCATTGTTGTTATATTCCTGGATCAAATTGTTGTTTTTATTTTCCTGGATCAAATTGTTGTTTTTATTTTCCTGGATCAAATTGTTGTTTTTTATTTTCCTGGATCAAATTGTTGTTTTTATTTTCCTGGATCAAAGTAGCGTATTAACATTCCTGGCTCAATGAATTTTTTATATTCCTGGATCAAATTGTTGTTTTTATTTTCCTGGATCAAATTGTTGTTTTTATTTTCCTGGATCAAAGTACTGTATTAACATTCCTGGCTCAATGATTTTTTTATATTCCTGGCTCAATTACTTTTGTTATTTTCCTGGCTCAATGTTGTTATATTCCTGGCTCAATGTTTTTATCTTCCTGGCTCAATGACTGTTTTCATATTCCTCGTTCCATTTCTGTCTTTTTAATTTCCCGATAGCGCATATCATAACTCCCGGCCTCGTGGCTTCCTGGCTCCATGGGCCATAATTATGTCTTCTTGCTTTCTTTTCTTTAACTGTGTTCTTTATGGTTCCAATAACTACGACTGAATCATGTTGGCTGCACTTGCTGTAATTTGCATTCTTTGTCCTTTATATCTCTCTGGCCATGTTTCTGTGTCTGTCTGGATTTGCAGGCTGCTTTTCTCGTCAGGTTGAGTTGATATTCCAGAAGAATCTTTAATCTGTTTTTCGCATGTTTTTACACACTTTGTCCGTGCCTGTAATGGAAGTAGCGGTAACAATGACTAACAAGATAATGTTTATGTTACAGCTATGTGTTAATGTACTGGAGATTTATACATATATAAATGATTTGTAACAATGATATATTAACGATAAATAACAAAGAGACATCAATAATACGCTTATAACTTCTTATAGCTATATGATAATATTATATTATAGTGACAACTTAATAATATGTTGAGTGATATATAAATATAGCGATATGATAATAGTATTTATAATGACAACTGAGTATGTTGGGTGATATATAAATATAGTGATTGGATAATACTTTATTATTGAAATATGATAATAATATTATATAGTGGCATAAAACATACGTGATATGAGAGTAAACTTTATTCGTTTTAAGTTTTATTAATCACAAAGTTTTTAAAACATATTTAATATCTTTTGTCTAATGCTAACAGCCACACTTCGCGTGCATTAATAAATAGGTTGCAAAATTTATAGAAAGAACTTTTATCAGCCATTTAAAATAAAATTGTCGAGAATTTGAAGGATTTAATTTTCACTTGCATCTGAGTAGACATATTTTTTTATCTTGAAATTTTACTTTACTCATTCACATTAGAGAGCAATTGCAGTTTACTACCGAAAGAATTATTAAAACGCAATCAAACGTAATTATTTTTGTCATCGAAAGACAAACAGATAATTTATTATCACAAGGATTTGTAAATGTGAAATAAACGAAACCTTGTAAAATCAAATTTACTTAAATAAAACAACAAAAATAATATCCCAGCATGCTTGGACACCACCTTCTGACTTTCAATTTAAATAAAACTACATAGTCTTTGCATATTGTATTTTGACAGCTCTCAGCATAAGTATGTCGTATAATTACAATCTCACATTGTATTTTGACAGATCTCAACCTAAGTACGTCGTGTAATTACAATCTCATATTGTACTCATTACTTACATGATATTATAAAGAACACTTTTGTTACATCGTTTGTAAACGTAAGAACTGATTAATTATTAAATATTACTCACTGCATCAGACGAGTTGACCACTTGTTGCCGGATACGCGTGTTGTCTGCTGTTACTAATCTGGATTTCATTTGAGCAAGGTCGATCTTTTGAAAGCTACTCAAGAACTCACTGGTTGATTACTTTGTACGTTCATCATTTATTCCCCATTATCCGCGAGTCATTTAGCTATTAATAGCTTGTGTTGCTTGTAAGACTTTAAAGACTCAAAGCTACTCTTTTTCTTCGAAAAAAGTGTTAGTTGATTTTCTAAGACTGCTTTACGGTAGATTTTCTATTGATTTTGTTAGTTGATTTTCTAAGACTGCTTTACGGTAGATTTTCTATTGATTTTGTTAGTTGATTTTCTAAGACTGCTTTACGGTAGAAATCGGCTAGTTCATTTGAAGTCGCACACATACACCAATGTTATTTCTTTCTTTAAATAAAATTACATGGGATTTAAAATAATATATGCAGAAGTGTGTGTGTGTGTGTGTGTGTGTGTGTATGTGTGTGTGTGTGTGTGTGTGTGTGTGTGTGTATGTGTGTGTGTGTGTGTGTTTGAGAGAGAGAGAGGAGAGAGAGAGAGAGAGAGAGAGAGAGAGGACACACATATAAGTGTTATCACAGTTCATTAAACACACACATTCAAACAATCCTTTCGAAGTCTTGCTATCTTAAACACTTATCTACGAACGCATACCTCTACAAACATTAAGTCACAATTGTCTACGTTGGTATGCACATGCGCAAAATCATAAATGCGAAACAGGCATCATTTGTTTTGTGACATCTTCTTTTACCTAGAATTACTCATGTGGGTGGGGTGCAGGTGGGCAAAGTTACTAGAAGGTAAAGTTATAAGAAGGCAAAGTTACTAGAAGGCAAAGTTACAAGAGGGCAAAGTTACTAGAAGGCAAAGTTACAAGAGGGCAAAATTACTAGAAGGCAAAGTTACTAGAAGGCAAAGTTACAAGAGGGCAAAGTTACTAGAAGGCAAAGTTACAAGAGGGCAAAGTTACTAGAAGGCAAAGTTACTAGAAGGCAAAGTTACAAGAGGGCAAAGTTACAAGAGGGCAAAGTTACTAGAAGGCAAAGTTACAAGAAGCAGAAGAAAATAGTGACATACGCATCGTCATCACCTCTTTATCGCTTTGCACTCTGCATGGCAGAAATTTGTCATGCGCAACACATGATGAAGGACGCCAAATTTTTCCTTCCGTATTAAATTTCTTAACCACAAACCACCGTCATTTCACAGCGAAGGTTCTGTTTCTACAACAGATTGTTCTTTCTGAATTAAGGACAACAACATTAATATAAAGTAAGGACATCAACAGTAATATTATGTAAGGACATCAACAGTAATATTATGTAAGGACATCAACAGTAATATTATGTAAGGACATCAACAGTAATATTATGTAAGGACAACAACAGTAATATTATGTAAGGATATCAACAGTAATATTATGTAAGGACAACAACAGTAATATTATGTAAGGACATCAACAGTAATATTATGTAAGGACATCAACAGTAATATTATGTAAGGACATCAACAGTAATATTATGTAAGGACATCAACAGTAATATTATGTAAGGACATCAACAGTAATATTATGTAAGGACATCAACAGTAATATTATGTAAGGACATCAACAGTAATATTATGTAAGGACATCAACAGTAATATTATGTAAGGACATCAACAGTAATATTATGTAAGGACATCAACAGTAATATTATCTCTATCTCACAGTGAAGCTTATTTCGGTCTTTCAGCACATTCATTTATGACTTTATGTGTGGCTTCTATTTATAAGATGACTATTTACATAAGCATACATTTGAAGTGTTCCTTGTCATTTATGACTTTATGTGTGGGCTTCTATTTATAAGATGACTATTTACATAAGCATACATTTGAAGTGTTCCTTGTCATTTATGACTTTATGTGTGGCTTCTATTTATAAGATGACTATTTACATAAGCATACATTTGAAGTGTTCCTTGTCATTTATGACTTTATGTGTGGGCTTCTATTTATAAGATGACTATTTACATAAGCATACATTTGAAGTGTTCCTTGTCATTTATGACTTTATGTGTGGGCTTCTATTTATAAGATGACTATTTACATAAGCATACATTTGAAGTGTTCCTTGTCATTTATGACTTTATGTGTGGCTTCTATTTATAAGATGACTATTTACATAAGCATACATTTGAAGTGTTCCTTGTCATTTATGACTTTATGTGTGGGCTTCTATTTATAAGATGACTATTTACATAAGCATACATTTGAAGTGTTCCTTGTCATTTATGACTTTATGTGTGGGCTTCTATTTATAAGATGACTATTTACATAAGCATACATTTGAAGTGTTCCTTGTCATTTATGACTTTATGTGTGGGCTTCTATTTATAAGATGACTATTTACATAAGCATACATTTGAAGTGTTCCTTGTCATTTATGACTTTATGTGTGGGCTTCTATTTATAAGATGACTATTTACATAAGCATACATTTGAAGTGTTCCTTGTCATTTATGACTTTATGTGTGGGCTTCTATTTATAAGATGACTATTTACATAAGCATACATTTGAAGTGTTCCTTGTCATTTATGACTTTATGTGTGGGTTCTATTTATAAGATGACTATTTACATAAGCATACATTTGAAGTGTTCCTTGTCATTTATGACTTTATGTGTGGGCTTCTATTTATAAGATAACTATTTACATAAGCATACATTTGAAGTGTTCCTTGTCATTTATGACTTTATGTGTGGGCTTCTATTTATAAGATGACTATTTACATAAGCATACATTTGAAGTGTTCCTTGTCATTTATGACTTTATGTGTGGGCTTCTATTTATAAGATGACTATTTACATAAGCATACATTTGAAGTGTTCCTTGTCATTTTTACTAACCGTCCTATCCCCGTCATCAACTAACCATTCTATCCCCGTCATATACTAACCATTCCTTGTTTTAGCAGTATGTGTACCATTTCATGATAAAAGTATGTGTACCATTTCATGATAACAGTATGTGTACCATTTCATGATAACAGTATATGTACCATTTCATGATAACATTATGTGTACCATTTCATGATAACAGTTTGTGTACCATTTCATGATAGCAGTATGTGTACCATTTCATGATAACAGTTTGTGTACCATTTCATGATAACAGTATGTGTACCATTTCATGATAGCAGTATGTGTACCATTTCATGATAACAGTATGTGTACCATTTCATGATAGCAGTATGTGTACCATTTCATGATAACAGTTTGTGTACCATTTCATGATAACAGTATGTGTACCATTTCATGATAGCAGTATGTGTACCATTTCATGATAACAGTTTGTGTACCATTTCATGATAATAGTATGTGTACCATTTTATGATAATAGTATGTGTACCGTGTCAGTTTTAGTAGACTTCCTGTGCATTCAACAATACCGTCTTTATATGCTTTTGACGATGCAGCCATTATTTTGCTTTTAACAATACAGGTCCCTTTTAGCTTTTGACAATACAAGTTCCTCTTTGCTTTTGACGATACAAGCCATTCTTTGCTTTTGACAATACAAGTCCCTCTTTGCTTTTGACGATACAAGCCATTCTTTGCTTTTGACAATACAAGTCCCTCTTTGCTTTTGACGATACAAGCCATTCTTTGCTTTTGACAATACAAGTCCCTCTTTGCTTTTGACGATACAAGCCATTCTTTGCTTTTGACAATACAAGTCCCTCTTTGCTTTTGACGATACAAGCTATTTTTTTGCTTTTGACAAGTTCCTCTTTGCTTTTGACGATACAAGCCATTCTTTGCTTTTGACAATACAAGTCCCTCTTTGCTTTTGATAAGTCATTCTTTGATTCTGACAAGACATTTTTTATTTTTGACAATACAATTTGATGTTTCCTTTTGACAATACAAATTATTTTTTGCTTTTGACAATACAAATTATTCTTTGCTTTTGACAATGCAACCCATTCTTTGATTTTGACAATACAAGTCAATCTTTATGTTTGACAATACAACCCATTCTTTCCTTTTGACAATTCAAGTCATATTTTGCTTTTGACAGTGCAACTTATTCTTTGCTATTGACAATACGTCATTCTTTTGGCTTGAGAATCAAAATAATTCTATGCTTTTTGAAAAATCTTAAGCCAATTATTTTTCATTATAAAGAATGCAAATCTTTCTTGGCTTTGGACAGTACTAAAATTTCTAGAATGTAAAAGTACAATTTATTCTATACAGTTTATATTTCTAGGCAACCTATGCATTTGACAGTACTATTTTTGCTCGTTGCTTAAAATTACAGTTCTGATATACAATTTTATGTTTCTGACAATATTATTTATTCTGTGCATTAGACAGCAGTTACTATTCATTTGAGAGAATAGATATTAAACACTATATTTTAGATAAAAACCAAACATTCTATGCACAATGTTCATAAAGTTCATAAATAGCTCCATGTAATTCACTTTATAAACAATCTATTCATTTGAAAATGCTGGTCATTCTATTTATTTGACAATACGGGTCTATCTAGTAATTTGACAATACGGGTCTATCTAGTAATTTGACAATACGGGTCTATCTAGTAATTTGACAATACGGGTCTATCTAGTAATTTGACAACACAGGTCTTTCTATTCATTTGATAATACGGATCATTCTATTCATTTAACAATACAGATTGTCATTCTCATTAACTGACAGTATTAGTTCTCATTAGAGCACCATCTACCTTTACTTTTGAGTATTTCTGGTCACACGAATTTCTATTAGCCAAGGTGCGATAAATTATCTATACGTATAGTTTTCCAGCTCTATCTGTGTATAACGCATTCCTTCGAACACGTGGGAGGTTTGTTTCACATGGCCAGCTTTACCTTCGAGCTCGTGGAAGATTTTTTCTTCTCACATGTTGCATTGTTGGTTCAAAGTACACATAAAAGAATCGACGGCCAAAGATTGGGATTTTCTTTTTACAAGGCTAGCTCTAAGGTGCATTTGTTTGTTTGGGCACACTATCTTACTAACAAATTATTTCTCAACTTATCTCACCATCTGTCTATCACAGTTTTCATAAAGTGACGTTTAAATACCTCTTGCTTTAATGTTTAGAAATGTACACCTAAATGTAATATGCCATCTCTTTTTTTTATCTCTCTCACTTTCTCCCTACCTCTCTCACTCACACATACACACATACACACTCACAAAGTAACAGACATTTAGACTCTAAAAAGCCGAAACGTAGAGTGTTTAATTGATCAAATGCTTTAATTTATACTTCTATAATATGTTCGGCCTCTCGCTCTCTCGCTCTCTCTCTCTCTCACTCACACACACACACACACACACACACACACACACACACACACCACCCACACACACACACTCACACGCACACAGAAAGAAATATATTTAGATATACAGACTCTGTACAGTGTGTTCCTTTTTATTAAATGCTTCCATTTATTCTGCTATCATACAAGAATTGCGTGTCACATCTTCACACTTTTCTATAAATTGTGTAATTGACAATTTTTGTTTGGTGATTGTAAACAGCGTTGACGGGAATGGGAAATAAGAAAATAATTAATTGGTAAATAATTTGAAAATTTCTTTTTCTCATACAAGTACATTTTCACAAGTCCTGGAAGGAAGGAAGAAGGAAGGAAGGAAGGAAAGAGGAAGGAAGGGAGGGAGAGAGGGAGTGTAGGAACAAAGGAAGTTTTCACATAGCAAGGAAGGAAGGAGGAGGGTGGAAGGAAGGAATAAAGGAAGGGAGGAAGGAAGGGAGGGAGGGAAGGAAAGTTCGGGTCAAGGTAATTTGCTAAATGATGCTCGAATTTTCACTCACAATGTGACATAATCAAGCCTTCCAATAAACAAATTTATTTATGTTCCAAGCAATGCATTTATTACGGTTGGCAAAACCTCTAGTTTTATATTAATTTCTTTATTTACTTAAGCACACTCCTCAGATAAATCGATAACACTTGTATATTTTCTATTAATTTATTTACTTACTTAAAGTAAGTACACTCCCTTGATAAAGTGATAACACTTGTATATTTTTACGTACTTAAGCAGACTCGTCTGCTAAAGTGATAACACTTGTGTATTTCCTATTAATTCCTTTACATTCTTAAGCACACTCCTCAGATAAAGTGCTAACACTTGTATATTTTAAAGCAGTATCTTTGTACCCATGTGAGGTGGAATGTCCAAACTTCATTCGTCAGCCTACAATAATGGCACCACTCGAATATTTTCAAAACAAAATCAGTGAATGTTGTTGCGCGTCATAGAGGTTAGTAGAAAAGAAACTGAATGCCATTTATTATATTCATGTATGTGCTCTCTGAACATCCATCGCTATAAACAAGTCTTCTGCCGAAAGGTACACCTGTACTCATCACTCGAGAGACTGCACTTTATCCTACTGCGATAATGTAGCCATTGAGGAAGTCGAACTTTATCCTCTTGCGATATTGCAGACACTGAGGAAGATCTAAACTTAGCCAGTTAAAATGCTTAGCCAGTTAAAGTGCAATGCTTATCATTATTTTAAAAAAACAACGTTCATACACATCATATATAATAGGCCTACTCAGAGAGCTGAGTGGCCGTGGGGACTTGCCGTTTAGCTTTGCATGTGGGAGGCAGGAGGATCAAGCCCCTCTCCGATCAATGTCATTGGAGTGTTATCACCCGATTTATCTTCTCTTTACCCTGGGTTTGTTACGCTGCGCTATAAGTGTAAAACGCTTAATTAATATGATACCTGAATAAATGTTCGCAATAATGAGTATCATTGCTTGTTTATCTTGCTTGTAATTAGAAAACTGCGATTTATTTTTCGAGACACTTGTTCGACATCAGATACAAGAAAAATTCACCTGGCCAACACTTTAGTAATACATCATCGTTTTCGCCCAACAATCTGTCTTAATATAATGAACTCATTTTGAACATACTTCAAACTATAAACTATAGAAACATCAACCTCTTCCAAAGAAATCTCTCCCTCTAGAGTCTAGAGCAACTTCATTTTGAAGAAAAGAGTGGCGTTAATATCGCTCTGAGTCACAATATCAAACTTGCTTTAGTTGAGATTGAACATTTGAGAAAAGAAACTATTGAACGTATCAGGGGACTGAAGCAACGGAAAATGAATGTTTAGTTTTATTTCTTCCAACAAAGAAATCTTATTTTTGAGAATACACAAAACAGACGTTGGCACTCTTGTCGAAATCTGGCGCTACAGAAACTGTAAACGATTGCATTTACTGCACAGTTGAGGAAGTAACTTCGATTTGCTATCTGGTAAAGATTTAAAACCAAGGGAGAAAAATTCTTTCCCACTACGTCCTGTCCGGCCATGACAAATGAAATGGTTAGATAAGGGAGATAATTGAATATGAAAATGACAGTCATCACAAACATCATTTGAGTTGTCCGAGCAGGTATTTTCCTAACCGATCCAGTTTTCTTTCGAAGTCCTTTTCTGGACTTGGTTTTTAAAGATAGTTCAGTTTCTGCCCTTTCTGAATGTTCTGTTAATTCGGTATTTCTAAGCAAAGAGACGGAATGCTGAGCAGATGATGAGCTTTTGGTATCTTGTGCTCGGCCGTTTACCTGACAGCCATTCCCTCTTGTAGAATTGTCTAACATCTTTCCTGCCTGTAACATTTCCAGTTCAGGTTCTTGTAAGTGGGAGTCTTCTTCACCTGAATTTGTAACGTTCGTTGTGGCGGAACCATTTGTGGATGACATCACGACTGTCTCTTTTGTAGATGTTACTGCGGCGTCGATATTGACATCATTATGCTTAGACGCGATAAGGCAATCCTCCCTTGAATGTCCTTCACTAAGGTTACGTAAACTGTTTTCGCCTGATAAGTCCACTTTCGTGTTCGTATGTTTGAAATGAGTTGTAGAAAATGTGTTCCGGATTTTGTCGGTAGGAACTAAGCTCTTGCTGAAAGATGACTTTAGCTTAACGAAAGACCCATTAAAACCTTTCTTTTCATCATGGTTCCGTTCTAATCTTGTCTCTCGCTCATCGTGTGATCCTTCCTCTCCAGCGTTGACGCCACTGCTGCTTGCATCACTGCCATAGATGACGCCCGCAGAACGCTTTCTGTGACTCCAAAGTTTGCGTGCGATGAGTGCATAGGAAAGTGTCATCATTATGACACAGCTGACAAAAAGAACGTTTGTGAAAATAGTGAAACCGCGGTAAATGTCAGATTCCACAAAGTTGTCAGCAACGGAACACTTCACTCCTGTGATGTTTGCGTCGTCAGTATTCAGAGTATGATGACCTGTGAACATCATGTACATGGTCGATATGATGGCTGAAGCACCAGCACACACAGCAATGAACACGTAAGCGCAAGTCTGTGATCTCACCCTTTTCGACGGCTGACACATCTTATGGTACCGATCGATGGCAACAACGACGAGGATGAAGGAAGACACGGTTGTCAGAAAACTTTTGAAAAAGCGAATACCGCGACACAAGTCATGCATGTCGAAAGTATAAAAGTACAGAATTTCCAAAATGTCTCCAGGAAGCGAGAGGCAGTTGGTCAGCAGATCAAAGACGCCAATGGCTAAAATGTAAGTTCTAGAGGTACTAGGTTTGTACCTCTTGAAATAGACGAGAAGCACCGTGATGTTACCCACTAACCCCACGGCCATCAGGACGCTGACGTAGATTAATGTCGGAATGAGAGAGTTCACGTAGTCGTTGTTCAGATTCTTGAGAAAATATTTGATGTCGATGGGAGTGGTTATGCCAGAGTCGGCACCTGATGTGGTTGTTGCCATTGCAATTTGTGTTTGTTTTGTTTTTAATTTCTATGGTAGCGTTTTAGTAGAAATTTCTTCATGGAGCTAGTTCACGGAGATATCAGGAAAATATTGGACTATTCATAGAATGTTTTATATTCTCTCAAGTTTATTTTGGGCTTTGTTGTGTTCAATATGAAAACACCGACGTTTAAGAAAGGAAGTATTTCATTATTTCCGAAATACTTCTTAGCACGTGTTTGAAAACTGTATGTTTTAAAATTAAAAAGTATTTAGTGCTTTTTAAATTGCCCTTTGTTGTCACATATAAGCGTTGAGTTTATGGTTGAATTATGATCCATACTTCTATTTACTGGTGGTAAATTACATATTAATTACATATTCCAGCTTTCAAACTATTTGCTGCTAGAATAAGCTTTCGTATTATCTGGGTGGGGTCTTTTGTCCTAAAATTGCGAGTTTGTACTACGGGTTATAACAACATTTGTGAAAGTTTCCCAAGTCACACTTGAAATTAATTCATTAATAATAAGAATAATTTGTACTCAAGAGAGTAACAAAGAAAAGTCTGCCTTCTTTCTATGTTACTGGAAGCTCTGCTTTACGTCTTCACACAAACTGCTTTACCTCTTCATATAGCCTGCTCTACATTTGTCAACCTCCACAAATCCTATTTCACGCCTGTCTAACAGAACAGATTCTTGCTTCACATTTCTCAGATTTGTAATTCTGACCATACACCCTCCTGTATTTCTCACTCATAACCCAACTTGCCTCATGCAACTGACCCTGATTCCCAGTGTCCCGTTAAAGTGGTTTGTTGATTGTTAATGTCCGTGTTTTCAACACCAGTTTCGAGATGGACTTGAAAACAGATTAGTCAGTCACGGCTTTGGCCAACACTTGTCTCCCTTTTCCACTGCTGGCGTTTGTGTCACCTCGCTGCAGTTTTCCCTTTGTATGTCTGTCTCCTTTCTCTTTTACAAGTCACCATGCTATAGCCATGTTTATTTCCCTTTGTATATCTGTCTCCTTTCTCTATAAGAAAAGTTTATTTACACTTTGTTCCAATGACCCTATTCAATCGGTCTCGCTGCAGTTATTGTGTTTATTTCAATTTAATTCAACTGACCCAGTGTACTTCAATTGTGTTCAAATGGCCCAATTGACTTCATTCTGTACATTTGACTCAATTTTGTTTAGTCTGGTACAATTTATCCAATTTAACTTTTTTTTACATCCGGTTCAGTTTATTGAAGTCTTGTTAAATTGAACCAGTGTTCTAGTCTTAGGCCTATATAAGTGGCCCAGTTTAGTTTTGATCAAGTGGTCCAGTCTTAACCTATTCTCTCGTTTTGTCTTCCCTACTTCGCTCGGGTGCAGTATTTATCTTGGCTTCACTGGCTTTGTTAAATTTATAGTTGCACTAAAGTTGTTTTTAAATCCTTGGTTCAACAAACATTGTTTATATATCATTTGTTTCTAGATACCTGATTCCACAGTTGTTTTTATATCCTTGGCTCAACAAACATTGTTTATATATCATTTGTTTCTAGACACCTGATTCCACAGTTGTTTTTGTACATTCCTGGATCCGCATATTTACTTTATCTTTCTGACTCCACTGGTAGCGTTTATATTTCTTGGCTCTGCTGACCATAATTTCATCTCCCTGGCTCTGTTTATTTATTTTTATTGGCCTCGCTAATCGTGTTTACGGTATTCTGTCTTCATAAACAATGTTGCTGATTCTTTGACTCTGCTAAACGACTTATGGCTCTTTGGCTCTTTGGCTCTTTGGCTCTAAATCCATGCTGATATCTTCATGCTCTTTATATCACTCTGGATCTACTAACAGTGATGTTGTCTCATTGGCTCCCTTAATCGTGTCTGTGCGTCTCTTGTTCCACTGATAATATATGTCCCCAGGGCTTTTCTGACCGCATTGTGCCTTCTTTGTCAGTGTTATGTTGTAATTAGGTCACATCTCTTGTCTTCCTGTTTAGTGCTGACAGTGTGAAAGGACCTTTAATTTGTTGTATTGTTGTTTTTCAGAAACTCTGGGCCTGTAACACAAAGAACAGGAACTATACTTAATATCGATATAATAAGTTAAAGTGAAACATGTAAATATGTGTGTGCTGGAGTAAATTTGCCTCTCCCTATTTCTAAACTTAATTATTATTTAAATAGTTAAATGTCAAAGTGACCACACCTTTGGCACGGCTTGTGCCGATATTTGTAAGTGTCAAAGCTGGAAGTAAACAACTCAGAATGTTAGATTTGCTGATGTAATCTAAACTAGGTTTTAATTGGATGAGTAGTTTTTATTATCCAATGGTTAAGATTTACAAGAACGAGACCAGCCAGTAGGCTGAGATCGAAAGTTTACCTATTGAAAAGAACTGTATTTTCTAATTACTTTGAATTTGGTGTCACAGAGTTCATTTATGAAAAGGTGGCCGTAAGTTTAATGGGAAGAAGCAGCCATTTTGGTTTTACTAGATCTCCCAGTTTACTGATTTATAAACTGCTACGATATGGTAGACTCGAGAAATCTCTACCCACAAGATGTAAGTGTAAGGTTACACTGCACTCTTTTGATGTGTGA
This sequence comes from Sinotaia quadrata, assembly GCA_028829895.1. NCBI lineage: Eukaryota > Metazoa > Mollusca > Gastropoda > Architaenioglossa > Viviparidae > Sinotaia > Sinotaia quadrata. Next base: position 54,990,570 of record CM054178.1, on the reverse strand, counting down.
TGGCAAAGTATACTCGACGACTACATGTGTAATTTCTGGTACAAGGAAGTTACTGGAAATTGCGACATTGTTGTTCTGCTTGGGAAACTAATAGTGAAGGGGTGTCCAGAATAAGCTGCTCAGCAATGATATACAACATGCAAGAAAAATGCATGAAACTGACAATTCTATTGTGACAATATATTTGTGACTTTGTTACGAAAGCATGTGAAAAACTATTGTGGCATCGTCTTGACAAGGTTATGTACAAACTATTATCGCTATAATCTCTATAGCTCCATTTCTGTTCTCTGATAAGAAATTACCCTTGATTTATACTGACACAAATCTGTTGAATTATGTGTTAGGATATAAGACTGTATAAACATTGAAACTATTCAAACATGGTTCATGGAAATATTGATGTCAAGTAACCTTCTCATTGTATTTGCTATATGTATATTTGATTCTTGATTTAATAAATTTATTGTTAATTTATTGGCCTTCTTACATATATTGATAACCACATGTTGGAAAAGATAGTGGGTGGATGGGAAATCGCTAAATATAAATTAAAGAATTTATCTTCTCCTTTGGTAAGAAGTTTTCCACCTAAGAAAATAATGTATGACAGTGAATGTTTGTCTTTAATCTTGTGGAAGAGACAAAATGTTTACAGCACCCAAATATCCGCCAAGTGAGAGAAACGAAATGTGTCTTCTGGAGAATTATTAATAACATAAATTAAGATTCTCATGACTTGTAATTAATTATGTATGATTAATGATAATAATAATCATAACCATTAACTAGGGTGGCATTGCGTCACAATATACTTTAGTAATGAAATAACAATAAATTATAAAGATTATCAATGATAATATGCTAGTGATAGGCTTAAGACACACTACAGTGATGTGATATTAACATACTATAGTGATATCTTAATAACATGCATTATAATATGATATATCTATAGTAAAAGGATTATATTATGTTAATATATGTTATAAAAATATACTAATCAAATATAATAATGACATACATTGTTATAATATGTTAATAATGTTGTAGTGTGATATTTTAATGATATATTATAATGATATGCAGTTTATTATTTAATGTGATTATAGACCTTCTTCCACTTATTAAGGGAATTTTAAGTCACAAAGTATAAGCCTATTTGAATTATAATTAACATCTAATTTTCTGTTTTAATAACCACTATAGCTGTGAAAAATTTACAAGATATAAAAGAATATTTGCATTAATTTAATAAGTATTCCTCTCTCTATATTAACATATCATATACATGTATTGAATTGTCATGGGTTAGGCGGATTTCGTTCATTACTGTGTATGCGTCATTTTTGGATCCTGCGTCTCAAATCAACATTCCCTTTGACACTTACAAACCAACCTATTTCGTATTTAAAGAAATATTAAAACGCAGTCATAAATTCACATCTTCAAACATAATTATTCCCATCACTAAAACGTCAGACAAGGTATGTATTATTTCAGCGAATGGGATATTTAAAAACTAATAAAAGCGAATGGGATAGTTAAAAACTAATAAAAGCGAATGGGATAGTTAAAAACTAATAAAAGCGAATGGGATAGTTAAAAACTAATAAAAGCGAATGGGATAGTTAAAAACTAATAAAAGCGAATGGGATAGTTAAAAACTAATAAAAGCAAATCTGCTAAGTTAAAAAGCAAAAAGAACCCCACTCGAAAACGACATGCAGACTTTCGTTTTGCATGAATTAAAATATTTTTGTTATAGTGTATTTTCATAAATCTCACTATAGTGTATTTTCATAAATCTCACTATAGTGTATTTTCATAAATCTCACTATAGTGTATTTTCATAAATCTCACTATAGTGTATTTTCATAAATCTCACTATAGTGTATTTTCATAAATCTCACTATAGTGTACTTTCATAAATCTCACTATAGTGTATTTGGATAGATCTTAGTAGAACATTAAGCACGTCGTATTATTACAATCATATTTTACTTGTTACTGACATAACGTTATAAAGACGGTTTTGTGACACTATTCGTGAAACTAAGAAATGATTATTTAAAATCACTCACTGCTGTGGGATGAGTTGGCGACCTGTCTTGGAACAAATGTGTTATCGGCTGCTACTATGGGTTTCGTTGTAGGCAGGTCAATCCTCGAACGGAGTTAAAAGAACTCATCGGTTGATTACGTTGTACGTACATCGTTTAGATCCTATATATAATCCTTTCAGTCATTTGTGGTGTAAGTCTTTCTGTCAGTCATTTGACTAAAATATTTGTGGTGTTCGTCCTTCAGTCAGTTGACTAGAATATTTTGTGGTGTTCGTCCTTCAGTCAGTTGACTAGAATATTTTGTGGTGTTCGTCCTTCAGTCATTTGACTAGAATATTTTGTGGTGTTCGTCCTTTCTGTCAGTCATTTGACTAGAATATTTTGTTTGTTCGTCCTTTCTGTCAGTCTTTTGTCTAGAATATTTTGTGGTGTTCGTCCTTTCTGTCAGTCATTTGACTAGAATATTTTGTTTGTTCATCCTTTCTGTCAGTCATTTGATTAGAATATTTTGTTTGTTCGTCCTTTCAAATGACTAGAATATTATATGGTTTCATCAACACTTCAAACTTATTCTAAATGTTATTGATTTCGGCAGACTACTTTGGAGTGAGAACATTTATTATCGATCACAGACATAAGATGGAAATGGAGTGGGAACATTTATTATCGATCACAGACATAAGATTTAAATGGAGTGGGAACAATTATTATCGTTCACAGACATAAGATGGAAATGGATGCAGCAAACGTAATGGTGTATTTTGACAGCCTAATAATACTTAGCACGATCGGCAAGAACATTTAAAGTCACACAAACACATTCACCAACACTACTTGTTTTTTTAAACACAACTTAAAGGCAAACAAGAAGATAGATAGATAGACAGACAGATAGATAGATAGATAGATAGATAGATAGATAGATAGATAGATAGATAGATAGATAGACAGACAGACAGACAGATAGATAAAGAGAGAGAGAGACGTAAAACAGAGACAGACGGACAAGGAGATACAGAGAACATTTAGTTGTTTAAAATAGTTCTTTATATACCCAAACCACTACCTAAAACAAATTTAGGGAATGCATTCTCTTTCTATCACTTCTCATACATGTATCTACGGATACGTACATCTAGATCTGTATACACACACATGTGCAGTCATTCATAGATTAATAAATGCGCCAACAAACATCATGTAATACTCTGACCTCTCCCCTCCTCTGATTACTGAGGTACGCGGGATGCAAGAGGGCAAAGGCGCAAGATGCAGAAGAAAGTGGTGATGCTCATATCGTTATCAACTCCTCGCGCTCCGTACGACCGGAAATCCGTCTTGCGTGACACATGAACGACGCGCGCATCTTCCTTCCGTGCTGAATTTCTCAAACGGCCGTCACTTTTGACAGCGAGGAGCGTTATGATTTTATTCGATAATAAATTGCTCCTCTGGAACTAAGTGCATCAGAAACAACATTACGACATAACCTCATAGTAAGGCTTCTAATTTTAACCTTATATAACGTAAACCGCAGGCTACCCATACCTCCCGCCTCTGATTTTGCTTCCCGACTGTTGCAATGAGTGATCAAGACTTGCAAGAAGAATTTGAATATTAATGGAAAACATCAGTTTATAATTTATTGTAATCCTGAAATTGTATTCTTAGAGTTCTAGATTAAAATGCTGCTTTTATAAATATTTATTTTTGGTTTCTTTATCAAGGCGTCAAGTTAGATCTATTGCTACTGATCGTTTGACACAGTCTCTGAACATCAGATATAGGTGCTAGTTATGTTGGGTGACATAGCAATCGCTATTTTGCCGCATATCGGTTTCACTACTTGTAAAATAACAAAAGGCACACGGCAAAACGGAAAATGAAACTCTATAGGCAACAAATGTAAATCTACACCGCCTAAACTTTGTTATAACATGCGCTGAAAGCAAAACGGAAAAATATAACTGTATACGCAACAAATGTGAGTCTATACAGCCTGTTCTTTGTGTCGAAACTAAAATTTTAGTTTCCTCCTAATAATTAACATGTATACATCTTGCGTTTAAATATGCGTTATTTATACATCTTGCGTTTATGCTTTCACAGAATGCTTTTAATCGCTCTAAACGAAATAGCGCACTTTGTAAAAAGCCTTGAAGGGGTGTATTGTTTCCACTGCACCGTTCTACAGTTCGGAGTGAATAAAATTAATATTAATGATTGTCTATACTATTAAAGATTTAGTTACCTTCAATATCAGTAATTGATTACAATATCGAATACGCCCAGTATTTTATAAACATCGGTCCACCTAAGGGGTAAGTTGTAACGAGAGACGTAAGACATTTTCTAGAAAAAAAAATAAGACCACAAAAATTATTCTACAAAATAATAGACTGAAAATGCATATATGAAACGCTAGCAATTAGATGTATATAAATTTTGTAAATTGTATGTTAAAGCAATGCTCAGTGTTTCGGGAAAATTATTACATGTTGCTCCAACGTTCGATAATTTGACTTCTTTGGGTGTAATGAGGTATTGTGAGAACTGGGAAAAACTATTTCCGTTTGACTAAATATCTTAAGGGACTTGATGGATGATTAATTATTTTGACATGAAGATAATGTGACTGAGTTTATCATCAAAGAAATTCTTTATTGAAAACACGTTGATCTACTACTTGTTAGTCTAGTGTGGGTTTTATCTGCGATTGCACGATAACATTGTCTTGAGATTTATTAGCACACTGACGTTGTGATAACATCTGAAAGAAAAATCCTTAGGAATTTAAACCAGTACAATCCAATCCACGGCAATCCAAAATTGTATAGAAAAGTAATGTTAAACAACATTCAAATTTCTTTCTGTAAATAAACCAATCTCTTTAGAAATTACGTGAGACGAGCATGGTTTTAAGGCTGTTAAGTGATAGATGTGGGTGGTGTATTTTGTAGTTACGTGAGAGGCGAGCATGGTTTTAGGGCTGTTAAGTGATAGATGTGGGTGGTGTATTTTGTAGTTACGTGAGAGGCGAGCATGGTTTTAGGGCTGTTAAGTGATAGATGTGGGTGGTGTATTTTGTAGTTACGTGAGAGGTGAGCCTGGTTTTAAGTTTGTACGTGGCTCTGCGGGTACAACATTCGATTTTCTTTGACATGTCCAGTACCATTTACAAGAAAAAGCATTCCACTGTCATCAAAAGCCTGTAGTCTATAACCATTTCAGTTTGTATTTGATGTCTCTGTCAGTGCTTGAATGGGTACTCTGTGACAGGTGACAGGTGGTTAGAATAATCTCTAACTGCATATGTATATGGCATTAACAAAGGGAAAGTTTAGATCCAATTAAGCAAGGCATATACCTGCATGTATAACGTACGTAACGATACTGTAAGCCTGTGGTTCCAAAACATTTTTCTCTGGGCCGCACTTTCGGAATAAAAATCTGCTCGTGCCACACCGAACTTTTTACTGATAAGGAATACTTTTTACTGATAAGGAATACTTTTTACTGATAAGGAATACTTTTTACTGATAAGGAATGCCTTCAAAGGCAAGGAAAGCGAGACAGCCCGAGGAGTGCTTTCTTCATAACATAGAACACAATTTCTTTATTATATGATCATAAGACATCCAGAAAGTATAAAACAGTCCAGCTATATAAAAACATGATTTATTCACAAACTGTACAAATTCAAAGAGATGCGTGAGCTACAATTCCGGATAATCTCATTTATATTAGGTCTTATTTGAGATACACGAACTCACATTTCATTATCAATACAAAGAAACCTTTGTTCTGGTCTTTGATATTTGTTCAAATACTTTTTAGCTGTGAGAACATTTCCAGGTTACGCTTCATTGCTCGTTCCAATTCATTAATTATAATACGGACACTTCATTAAATATAATACGAACACTTCATTAATTATAATACGGACACTTCATTAAATATAATACGGACATTTCATTAATTATAATACAGACACATCGTTAATTATAATGCGGACACTTCATTAAATATAATACTCGACACTTCATGAAATATAATATTTTACACACTTTATTAAATATAATACGCACACTTCATTAATTATAATACTTGACACTTCATTAATTATAATGCGGACACTTCGTTAATTATAATACTTGACACACTTTATTAAATGTAATACGCACACTTCATTAATTACAATACGGACACTTGAATAATTATAATACTGGACACTTGAATAATTATAATAGTGTACACTTCAATAATTATAATACGGCCATTTCATTAATTATAATACGGACACTTCATTAATCATAATACTTGACACTTCATTAATTATAATACGGACATTTCATTAATCATAATACTTGACACTTCATTAATTATAATTCGGACACTTCATTAATTATAATACTTGATACTTCAATAATTATAATTCGGACATTTCATTAATCATAATACTTGAAACTTCATTAATTATAATACGGACACTTCATTAATTAAAATACGGATACTTCATTAATCATAATACGGACACTTCATTAATTATAATACGGACATTTCATTAATCATAATACTTGACACTTCATTAATTATAATTCGGACACTTCATTAATTATAATACGGATACTTCATTAATCATAATACTTGACACTTTATTAATTATAAAACTTGACACTTCATTAATTATAATATCTGACACTTAATTAATTATAATACTCGACACTTCATGAAATATAATATTTGACACACTTTATTAAATATAATACGCACGCTTTTAATTATAATACTTAACACTTCATTAATTATAATGCGAACACTTCGTTAATTATAATACTTGACACACTTTATTAAATATAATAAGCACACTTCATTAATTACAATACGGACACTTGAATAATTATAGTACTGGACACTTCAATAATTATAATACTGGACACTTCAATAATTATAATACTGGACACTTCAATAATTATAATACTGGACACTTCATTAATTATAATGCTGGACACTTCAATAATTTTAATACTGGACATTTCAATAATTATAATACTGGACACTTCATTAATTATAATACTGGGCACTTCATTAATTATAATACTGGACACTTCAATAATTATAACACGGACACTTCAATAATTATAATACTGGACATTTCATTAATTATAATAAAACTGACTGAAAGCACTCACCACTCTTCTTATCTATCATTTTAATATTTTCATGAAAGTGTGTACATTTCTAGAAAATATCGGCAAATTCTCCTTTTTAAAAAAAAACCGTTAAACACATTTTAAATAATATATTTATTAGGAACTTCTACTTGGGCATCAACGAAATACTTTAAAGTAAACTGATTTATTAATGGGAATGGTTGCTGAATAAAAACTACAATATATCTAAACTTACTACGATTTTCACTTAGACGATCGACAACGATCACAAATAAAAATTATATCGGCAAAATGGCCGACATTTCAGAATCAAAACAGGAAGACGGACGCTAATTTATTTATAGAAATGACGTAATACTACGCATTTCACCGCCATTTACGTGCCAATGCGTTATTGGCAAACCGAGCGCATGAAGAAAGGCTTTTTACCGGCCGTGAAGCCAATATTGCAAACCCCATATTTATAATGGACGTTATTTTAAACTTTTATTATTATTTGATATGAAATAAATTGTGTTGCTAATACAATCTGGAAACGTCTGTGGGTTCCTGTAAATATATTTTCCATTTTATATCAGATATTATAAAATAAATAAGAAAATAACCCTCATATTTATTTTTGGCATATGAATTGTTTGATAACCTCTTTTCAAAACAAAATTCTTCAGTGGCTCTTGCATCGCTCGACCGCCAAACTATTGCTTAATTTACCAGGTTGTGAAAAATGTAGATGCAAAAAATAAGATGCAAACACATTTTAACAAGCTGCAACGGTTGATTTGACAGTTGTTAGAGCTCAGTTAAACAACTGTCAAATCAACCGTTGCAGCTTGTTAAAATGTGTTTGCATCTTATTAAAAATAAATTCAATCTTGAAATTATAATTACGATTCTTATCATTACTATTTTGCCTCAGTTACTTCTGAAATGTTAAAATCTAATTAGGAACATTAAAGTATGAGCCTATTAGGAATATAAAATTATGACAAGTTAGGAACATTAAAGTTTGAGCCTAGTAGAAATATAAAATTATGACAAGTTAGGAATATCTGACCAATTGGAAATATATAATTTATTTAAATGGGAATATAAAATTATGACAAGTTATAAATATCTGTCCAAGTAGAAATATATAATTTATTTAGATAGGAATATAAATTACTCGAAAATACCAAAAATGAACCCAAATATAAACAGCAAACTTCAAATGCCTTAGTAAAATATCAACTACAAGCAGTTCATGCCATATTTGGCATTCATAATTTATGCAGAGGGAAAATAGTTTTCGCTCCATTTAATTTTACTAAGAGGTTTTTCGTAAACCTTTGATCCTCTGAGACACCGAGATCCAAATATACTTAAACGTTAGAAGCATAGTACGCGAACAATTCCGTAGGGTCTATACAAGTTTTAAAATTAAACCCTTTGTGCTTGAATTTAATATTTTACTAGAGTTTAAACACCAGACCATCCGATCAGTAATAAACTAGACCAGATCAAGTGATTTAAGAAGTAACTTTGACATTTAGCAATGCTTGGACTTAATCGGTTAAGTTCTGTGTAAAGAGCAGCCTATAGTTGTATAAATCCATGACCAACAACGAAAGCGATGCTGCAACATAATACAAACATTAAAGAAAAAATCCCAGATACTAGTAAAAGAAGGCCGCCGAGCCTACGGGTGAAATGGACTGACTGTCACTATTTGAACAAACGTAACAAGTTACACACAGCTTTACTGGCTAGAGTGACCACGACAAAGACTAGTGCTGGATCACCGATGTACGGGTGAAATGGACACACAGTGCAAATTACTTACCGGACAGACAAACGGTAAAACCCATAACTGGATCTAAGGCTTACTGATGAGGCATACTCAATGTACGCCGTAAACTGATGAAGTGGACAGCCAGCATTAATAACTCATTGGTTTACTCTGAGGCAGACAAACATCGCAGATGAGTCACTTGTTTGCTGTCGAGGCAGACAGACAATAACGATCAGTCACTGATTTACTGGCGAGGTAGACAGATAGCACTAGTCATTCAATGGTTGACAAGTAAAGCAGGCAGCACTAATTACTCACTGGTGTACTAGCGAGAGAGGCAGATTGCACAGCTCATTCTCTGATATCTACTTGGCAGGTAAATTGGCAGTCAAATATCTAAGGTTGATGTTGTCAACATGACGGAATACATGACGTAGGTCAGGGTGCTGTTGACAAATAGGAACAAGCAAGCAAGTAAACAGGAAGTAAAAGCAGGAAGTGGAATCTTTGACCTTCATACCTTTGTGTTACAACTAAACAATGAACCCCCAAACGGTACACTTGATGAATACAATCATTCTTAAAGTTTTACTTTTCAATACGATTAACAACAATTAACCTGCAAACTAGTCAAAAGTGAGTTGTTTGCAATATATATTGTAAACCTCTGTGTTATTTAACATTAGCTGTTTAATGTGCGTGTATCGAATGAATGTGACGCTACACGTTCTGTATCACAGACTCACACATATGCACACACCAACCAAACACACATATACACATTCACACATACAGAATACACGTTCTGTGACACAGACTCACATGTGCATACACTCAACCAAACACTCATATACACATTCACACATACAGAAAACACGTTCTGTAACACAGACTCACACATATGCATACACTCACCCAAACACACATGTACATATTCACACACCCAGAATACTCTTTCCACACTCACACATATGCATGCACAGACAACTAAACACTCACGTACACATCCACACATTCAGAACACACATACCACACTGATGTGCATGAACACTTTTCTACAATTCAGCACTGACCCTCAGACAAAGTATTCAAACATATCGCCTTTCCTAGTACGGATACAGTCTCGCGATAAACCTCGTATCAAGAAAAGCTAGGCTCACCAAAATCATACACTTCTCAGATTCTTTACATGAAAGTTTAAAGCTTTAATAAAGTTAGAACGAATCCCCGTTCATTAAGTGCATAGTTAAAATATTCAACTCTATAAAAACAGTAGAGAAGTATATCATGTCGCCTATATCTTCATCCATTAGAAGAAGTATCGCCACTCTAAAACGGGCCCACGTCATCTCGGCTTGTGCCGGTCATCTTACTAGCAACGAGACGTACGCTGGTGTGTCCCTTGGACTAGCGAAGCGGCTGTGCAAATGTGAATGAAGGGTGAAAAAAGACTTTGCAGATCAATTCACAATTGACTTGTTTTTTAAAAACTTTAAAACTCGATTAGGTTGAGCAAAGTGAGTCGCTGTTGTTGGAACATTACTTTTTCTAAAATAACAGACACTAGGTTTTCTAGCTAAGATAAAAGATATTATTTTTCTAGCTTATGATAACTGACATTAATTTTTTAGCTAAGATAAAAGATATTATTTTTCTAGCTTATGATAACTGACATTAATTTTTTAGCTAAGATAACTGACATTAATTTTCTAGCTAAGATAACTGACATTAATTTTTCTAGCTAAGATAAAAGTCAATAGGTTTCTGGCTAAGATAACTGACATTAATATTTTAGCTAAGATAACTGACATTAATTTTCTAGCTAAGATAACTGACATTAATTTTTCTAGCTAAGATAAAAAGTCAATAGGTTTCTGGCTAAGATAACTGACATTAATTTTTCTAGCTAAGATAAAAGTCAATAAGTTTCTGGCTAAGATAACGGTTCCATGAAATAAAGGTGAAGCGCAGACAGAATAAATGAGAGTAGTGCATACCCTATTGGTGCTCTTCTTACACATTTGGATACTTCAAACACCTAAAAGCAGTGTGAATGCTACTAGATTTGCATTTTGTTACATTGTCATTCCTTGTCCTCCCCCCCCCCTCCACCTTGCCGCTATGAACTACAGAAAAGTCAATGTCACTCGCCTCCAAGCCGCTATGAAGGAAACAAATGAGGTCTTTGTCTCCCTTTGCCACTATGAAGGAAACAAATGAGGTCTTTGTCTCCCTTTGCCACTATGAAGGAAGCAAAGGAAGTCCTTGTTTCCCCTTGCCGCCATGAAGGAAGCAAAGGAAGTCCTTGTTTCCCCTTGCCGCCATGAAGGAAGAAAACAAAGTCCTTGTTTCCCCTTGCCGCCATGAAGGAAGCAAAGGAAGTCCTTGCCTCCCCCTTGCCGCCATGAAGAAAACAAAATAAGTCCTTGCCTCCCCCTTACCGCTATGAGCGAGACAAAGTAAGCATTATTTTCTCGCAGTCCGCCATGGTGAATGACAGAAATCACAAGCTGTTATATTTAAAATAATACGCTTTCAAGTAAAAGGCTATTTGTGATTCTTGTATTTCAAATAAAATAGAGTTTTTCTAACAAAAAGAAGAAAGAAAGACATTGAGTTTGAAATCTACAATTACTCTAGGTGGCAGAATATTTTGTTTTGAACACATCAGGCATGTAATTATCACCGGATCGTTGCAAACATTTTGCTATTTCTATGTATTTATTATTGGTAATGCTAATCTAACCGGTGACCAATAAATCACCGTAATCTAAAGTTCATAATTTCCTCTTAAGTTCCTTTCAATCCTTACATTTGTCTCCCATCCACTTATTGGTGTGTGTGTGTGTGTGTGTGTGTGTGTGTGTGTTAATGGTGAAGTAGTGATAGGTTTATACTTTAATTATGTGATGGCTCAAGAATGGTGATTCGGATCATAAGATGGGCATTGATGATGATGTACAACGACCGGAGCAACAGAGATGGCAACACGCTTGATTGTTGTTACAGCGTCCTTATTTCATTTCATGCAGACACCATACAGCAGTGGTCCCCAACCCCCGGTCCGCGGACCGGTACCGGTCCGTGGACCATATGGTACCGGTCCGCGGACCAAATGGTACAGGGCCCCCCAATTTTATTTTTACTCTAGTGTATTTCTTTCGGGTTTGTGCGACTTTCCATGGACGAGATTGAGTCTGAGCATTCATTCTCCCAGTTGGTGCACGATCATCTGTCTTTGCTTTTAAAGAATTCGAGCTCTACTTCCCAACCACACCAACACGCTTCGCTTCGGACCACCGACGAACGCACTCCATCCATTGGACCGCCGGGAGGAGAGTCATGTCAAAGCGCCACACCAGACAAACCAGCACTAAGACTCAGCCCTTTTCAGGGCTGGCAAAAATGCCACTACTGCCCACTCCACCAAGTGACATTTTACGCGATTCTGAGTCAGTCACAGAAGATGCGGACGGCCCTTTCTGTTTCACAAACGAGCGCATAGCCCAGCTGAGACAGATACGGCAAAAGAGGCTTGAAGAGGTGCAAACATTAAGAAGTACAAAGGAGAAGACTGGACAAAATACTGCTGTGAAATCAGCAAACCAACCGAAAATGGGGGCATACGAAAAGTTACCCCCTTCACCTTCACACTAGAAACTAAAAACGTTGAACTAAAAAATGCGTTCACTAATTTGCTGTTGACCCTCTTCCACACAAAAACAGAAGATGAACTTACACTAGACAACAAGCCATCTTAACCGCAATTGGTCTCCATAAGATTTTAAACAAGCACCTGACAAGGCAACACGAAGAAAAAACTACATCAACAGACTGTGAAACACAGACAGACATCTTCTGGAAAATAACGCCGACAACAAAAACACGCTCTTCACAAACGGAAAAGGAGGAAACAACGCGAAAACCCACACAGGAAGACGGCACAACTCAAACAGTCAAAGGAAAAAGCCACGTTTGCACCTAAACTCTACAAGCCACTACAAGAGAAAGTGGAATAAACACCACCATCATCTGGAAAATTCCACCTACGGCCAAAGTGAATTCAACTCAAACAGCAAAACAAGAAATCAGCCAGGCATTCTCGCAAACTCCAAAAACCCACAACAGATAATAAGGAAACTCAGACTACAAGCTCTATCAGCAAAGAAAAAGAAATTAAAACAACTACCACCGAAAATAAGAAGAAACGCCAAAAAATCTCCAGCACACAAACGGTACATATCAAGACGCAAGAAAGAAAAATACAAACAGAAAAAGAGGTGAAGACAACTGACGCAAAGACCGAAACAGAAGTCGACAACGCTCCAACTACACCATAAGAAACAACAACAACGACTAAACCAACTGCCCCCAATCCACAGCCAGAGTCACCACCAGGGACTGCAACAAAGACAACCACAACAGACACACGAGGAAACACTACAGAACGGAGCCCCAAATCAACACATCAGACGACAACAACAGTATCCTCTACTACAGCCACAACAACAGAATCCACAACAACAACGGCAGCGCTGCGACAACAACCACCGCCGACAACAACAACAACGGTGGCAGCACAGGGAGCAACATCACATGCAGTGGGGATATTATAACCACCCCAATGCGGATCTAATTCAACTAATGCTTGCCGCCAACACCCACCTACATACAGTCCAACGGCTACCGGGGACATCATCAACAACAGTGCCAACGACAACAACAACACCACTGGTGAACATTACAGGGTGGGGAGTGAACATCCTGGGTGCACATACACACTAAGTACAGACGATGTGGTATTATCCTGGGCTCTGTAAACCCCCTCACCTGCCAATACAACAACGGCCACCACAGCACTTAAATCCGTATTGCCATTTCCGAATCCTATTTGTGTGAAGCGGGGTTTTCTGCAGTGACAGCAACCAAAACAAAACAACGGATGGACATAAGCAACTCACTTCGGGTGTAATTGTCTCCTATTACCCCCAGATGGAACCGTCTCGTTGCAAAGAAACAAGCTCAGGGTTCTCTCTGATTTAGCGTTCTAGTGAGTTAAAATGTTAAATCACTTTATATTCATTTTTGATGTAAATGTATTTTAATTTGAAGGCACGTTTAAATACAATTAAATTAAAATTATTAAATCAAAACAATCTAAAATATAAACAATCAACGTCCCCCCACATCATCGGGCCGCGGTAAAATTATCAAGCGTTGACCGGTCCGCGGCAAAATTATCAAGCGTTGACCGGTCCGCGGCGATGAAAAGGTTGGGGACCACTGCCATACAGGACTGGACTCAAGCAGACGTAGACGTGCATGGCTCGTGCAAACGCGGACACCGACATTCCACACAAACTAACTGACTTTGGGGGGACGCTTCAAGCCCTGGGCCGATTTCGCACACATCCCGCACACATCAGTCAAGCCCATTATATTTTGGAAGTCGGCTATCAACATACAATCGTATGGAAAAGACCGCTATAATAGTTTCTGTGTCTCCTTCCTTCCTTTCAAATATCAATTACAACTAAACACCTAAAAGTAATGCAGCTAATCAAGTATATAACGATCCTAAAATGATGATGCTTTAAAACACAACTATTTACTAATGTATAATTTAAAGAATTAGACTTAAAATAAAATAAAATGTGTTGGTGGGCTATAGGACAAACATTCTCTCACACACAAATAACAAAATACACACCTACAACAGCACCAGTTTTATATAAAAATAAATCAATTTCAAATTAAAACTATTTCCTTCCTAAATATGTAAACTGCTAATACAGTTAATAAGCACATCAAATGGCATACAGGGATAAATTTGTACTAGAGCACACACTGAATCCTAGCTAATCATATATACATGTATTGCTGTATTGTACTTTTAGAAACAAAAGCAAGGGAAGTGACCCAGATCTGCCAACGCATCATTAATTACTGTTTCTCACCCAACAATACACAAACAATACACTCACACAGACACACAGAAACAAAGCAAACAACATAATTAAACACACAATAGCAGGGTCTTACAATTTCATGGAGTAGGTCATATGAAGACATAAAAAATTATATTTGGATCTTGGTATCCAGGTCTTGGAATCATAATGTTTTTCATTGTATTTGTTATATGTATATTTGATTGTTGATTTATTTATTGTTGATAAATTTATTGTTAAATACATTGACCTTCTTACATATACTGGTAACCATATGTTGGAGAAGAAAGTGGGTGGATGGGAGCTCGGTAAATATAGATAAAAGACGGATTTGTCTTCTCTTTAGTGAGAAGTTTTCCACCTACGGAAATATCCTATGACGGTAAATGTTTGTCTTTAATGTTGTGTGACGGTAAATGTTTGTCTTTACTGTTGTGTGACGGTAAATGTTTGTCTTAATGTTGTGTGACGGTAAATGTTTGTCTTAATGTTGTGTGACGGTAAATGTTTGTCTTTAATGTTGTGTGACGGTAAATTTTTGTCTTTACTGTTGTGTGACGGTAAATGTTTGTCTTAATGTTGTGTGACGGTAAATGTTTGTCTTAATGTTGTGTGACGGTAAATGTTTGTCTTTAATGTTGTGTGACGGTAAATGTTTGTCTTTAATGTTGTGTGACGGTAAATGTTTGTCTTTACTGTTGTGTGACGGTAAATGTTTGTCTTGATGTTGTGTGACGGTAAATGTTTGTCTTTAATGTTGTGTGACGGTAAATGTTTGTCTTTAATGTTGTGTGACGGTAAATGTTTGTCTTTAATGTTGTGTGACGGTATATGTTTGTCGTAATGTTGTGTGACGGTAAATGTTTGTCTTTAATGTTGTGTGACGGTAAATGTTTGTCGTAATGTTGTGAAAGATAAAAACGTTCACAGCGCCGCAAATTTGCCAAGTGAGAGAGACAAGTGGAGTCTTCTGGAGAATTATTAATAACATAAATTAAGATTCTCATCTCTTTAGTAATTACTTATGGATGATTAATTAATTAATAATAATAACATCCATTAACTAGGTGGCGTTATCATCTCATTTACGATACCCAATTTCATTAGATGGGAAAGTTTCGCTTGTGTGAGATGGGAGCAATGATGGAATGTAATAACTAAACAGAAAATCGTAGAAAATAACGCCCATCTAGAGAAACATCCTGACTCACAGCGTATTTGACTCATAAGGGCGACAAATCCAACAAGGGAAGACAAACCGGTATTCGTTGGAAAACTGCAGTTTTTTTAAAATTTGCCGAAGTTTAACCAAGTGCAATCTAGCCAGCCATTGGATACAGAGAAATAAATCTGTTGGTTATTATTAGCTAGTATTTGCACGTACGTACGGGAAGCATATTAATAGATTTCCTTTACAATATCTTTATAAGAGGCTTTATATAATACGAATGACACACAAAAAGCAGAGCATAAATCGGACGTCACGACAAATTAACGACGTAGAGCTGACAACCGGGTTCACTTCGTAAATTTGGTACGTACAACTAGCCCAACACACGCACAATCACCCGCGCGCATGCACACACAGAAATCACTCACTGAGTATAGTGAACGGCAAATGGAGAGAGAGAGAGAATAAGAAAGGAAAATAAGAATAACTTGAAGAGAATGATATAAAGAACAAATTACAGGGGTGTTAACATATTCTTAACATTTGATGTTGTATAATTAAAATAGCAAGTACAGTGGTCAACGTTAACGAAATTTATCAAATCATTGAGAACTGGCTAGTATCAATATGATGAAAAGTTCTCATTGCTAAAGTATAGAACTGGATAGTATCAATATGATGAAAAGTTCTCATTACTAAAGTGTCATTTTAAACAAAATATTTATTGCAAAGAATTATATATTGACATAGACAAAGTATAGAACTGGCTAGTATCAATATGATGAAAAGTTCTCATTACTAAAGTGTCATTTTAAAACAAAATATTTATTGCAAAGAATTATATATTCACATAGACAAAGTATAGAACTGGCACGCATACGTGATACAAAGATATACACATCACATACACACATATGTTGCGATTAATTTAGATACACAAAATGCATTCTAAATAACAAGTCAAACATTGGTAACAAATTTTATCATAATATATTTATTTCAAGATATCGTGAAACACAGGAATATTTTATCGATGATAAATTTATTTCAATATATAGTGAAAAGGAATATTTTATTTATGATAAATTTATTTATAGTGAAAAGGAATATTTTATTTATGATAAATTTATTTATAGTGAAAAGGAATATTTTATTTATGATAAATTTATTTATAGTGAAAAGGAATATTTTATTTATGATAAATTTATTTATAGTGAAAAGGAATATTTTATTTATGATAAATTTATTTATAGTGAAAAGGAATATTTTATTTATGATAAATTTATTTATAGTGAAAAGGAATATTTTATTTATGATAAATTTATTTATAGTGAAAAGGAATATTTTATTTATGCAACACTATTATATATTGTAAGTATCAATAGTCTTTCATATTTTTATTTTTATGATTTTATTTCAAGCAGCCTGAAAAATTTTAATCATGGCCATTGCATGTGTATATATGAAAAAAATCACTTTACGTTTCTTTATATACTTTTAGCTTTATGTTCTCAATCTACCTTTGCTTCTGTATTCCGTGTCTGAAAATAACCCATCCGTGTCTTCTGTATTCCATGTCTGAAAATAACCCGTCCGTGTCTTCTGTCATTATTAAACATTCTCTCATATAATTACTTATTCACGCATGCATGCATAACACAATTCCTGTACGAATAAACACAACTATTCATAAAATGAATAATGTATGCATATATGTGTGCGTGTGTGTGTGTGTGTGTGTTATTTATAAAGCAGGAAAGTGTGTAAAGGCCGATCTTATCTTTCATTACTTTCAATCATCAATATGCATCCGAATATGATCTTGCTCTTTATAAATAATTCTATTTGACTTGATATAATTTGTTTTTGTGATTTACAAGAGCAATATGATGTCAAGGCGTTTAATTATTCTAAGTTACTAACGGTTCAGCGCTAATAAATGAGTGAATTCCACGCACCACCACCGATACCATGTGAGTGTATTTAATCCATTCCACCCAACGCCAACTCGCGTGTGCTCAAACATTTTCCATTAACCACTTCTCGAGTGTACTCAATTCCTAATTCCAATTCCTACAACTTTTGCTCAAGTGTACTCGCTCATTTTCTACAAAGTTGGCTCGTGTGTACTCACCCAATTCATACAACTGACAGCTCAAGTGAGCTCACTCAAATCCTACAACTTACAGTTCAAGTGTACTCAACCAATTCCTACAACTTACAGCTCAGGTTTGCTCACCCAATTCCTACAACTTACAGCTCAAGTGTACTCACTCAATTCCTACAACTTACAGCTCAAGTGTACTCACTCAATTTCTACTATGTATGCTCAAGTGTACTCACTCAATTTCTACTATGTATGCTCAAGTGTACTCACTCAATTCCTACAACTTACAGCTCAAGTGTACTCACTCAATTCCTACAACTTGCAGCTCAAGTGTACTCACTCAATTCCTACAACTTACAGCTCAAGTGTACTCACTCAATTCCTACAACTTACAGTTCAAGTGTACTCACTCAATTCCTACAACTTACAGCTCAAGTGTACTCACTCAATTCCAACTATGTATGCTCGAGTGTGCTCAATCAGTTTCCCATATCGCCAGTGTAAGTGTAAATAGCCTGTTTGTAATTACAAGTAAAAGACATCTTTCGTTACTGAACAACTCATAATTTCACTTATTGTGAAATTAAGTTCCTTGAAGCAGATTATCTGCACTTGAAGTTTACCCGCACATTTCTATTCCGCAAACTGGTAGGCCTAATGCTCGCAGTTAACTTCATCGCGTATATTGTGCTTGTGTTTTTCTGTTTCTTAATTGATGTTTATTAATAACACTTTCTGTAGTCGATTAAAAGTTACTTATGTTTAAACATTTATTTGAAAGAAAATAATGTTTATTGTTTATCTGTATGATTTATATAAAATTTACCAAATTACATAATTACTTAAATGTCAGTGTATGAGAATAGAGTTGAGAAGAAAGTTATTAATACTTATTCAAATATGAAATCAAGTAATTAAATACACGCACGCACTCGCGCGCACACATAGATGGACGGATAGATGGATAGATAGATAGATAGATAGATAGATAGATAGATAGATAGATAGATAGATAGATAGATAGATAGATAGATAGATAGATAGATAGATAGATAGATAGATAGATAGATAGATAGATATCGCTAGCCTTAGACGTGTATATAACATAGTCATATTAAATAATATAATTTAGTATTAATTATTTTCAGAAACCTGTTCATTTTCTGGACTGAAAGTCACATAAACTATTTCCCCCTTTCAGGGAAAGAAGAGACACTTTGCAAGTCAGTTAAAATACATCACCTGTTAGTCAAAGACGAGACACTTCGCCAGTCACTTGAAACGCAACGCCTGCCTGTCAAAGAAGAGAAACTTCGCCATTTAAATAAAACATTCATTTTAAAAAAAAACTATCCTCATTCATCAGTCCAAGACGAGAGATTCTCCATTAAATTGTAAAAAAAATTACAGTAGACAGTCATAAAGGGCAGATTCCTGTTTTTACATGTCAGTCAAAGAAAAATGTTCTCACTCATAAGGCAACGACAATAGATTCAGTTGTAAACGCCTCGTTAGTCAGTTACGAAAGGCAGCTTCCTATCCTTACCGTCAGTCAAAAGAACTTCAGACGTCTGATTTCAGAAGTCAGTTATAAAAGTTAGTTCTCACTCGACAGTCAATGAAAGCAGACAAAACAGTTCAGTCAAGAATTTATCTTTGCTTCTCAGTAAACGAAGAGTGTTTGCTTTAATCAGCCATGAATTCGACACCCAATCCTGGTCAACTGTTGAACACTTCGTGCACTGGAAACACTACAGCACAGCTCGATGAATACTTGGAAAGTCTCAATGACCAGATGGCCACTGAACTTCTGCCAACAATAATAATGTTGGGACTGATCGCAGTTTTCGGTAGTATCGGCAACACTATTACACTGATTGTCTACTGCAAAAGGTTTAAACCTTGCTCCATGCGGATATACATCATCACACTGAGCGTACTGGACTTGCTGTGCAACATACTGGTCATTCCCAGTGAGATCATGGACATGAGATTTTCAATGACCTTCAAATATCTAGGGCTTTGCAGAGCAATGAAGGCTTCCATGTTCTTCTTCCCTATCATGTCGGTATTTACTCTCGTACATGTCGCGCTTGACCGGCGCCGCAAAATTCTCACTCCTTTTGCTTACAAGACTTTCACAAAACAAACGAAACGGTCATTAATGTGGTGGGGTATTGTTGCTGGAATTATTAGTGTACCTAACGTCATCGTCTATGGTCAACACTCTGTCACCACTGATGACCAATGCGTTAAAGGATGGACTTGTGGCTTGGATGATGCCTATATCCAGACACATTTTCCACTTGTTTGTAGCATCTTTAACGGACTTGTGTTTCTTGTCTGTTTTGTCGTTATAACAGCATCTTATGTGCAAATCGTCAATAAGATCGCTCAGCATAAGAGACAAGTGGCAAGTCCTAAAGCACGACCTGCTGGGTGTGGTCCCACTGTGAGTTCTAATGAAGGAAACTCTTTTGAATCTGGAAAAGGAGTCCAAAAGAACGACAATTCCCCCCAGTCTCGTAGAAGCGAGAAAGTCCCCCAGCCTGAGGCAAATAAAATTGCTTCAGATGTTAGTGACGTCATAGAATCTGAGGAACAGTTAAAAACTGCGAAAAAGAGTGCTTTGAAAGGAAACCTACTGCCTGATGTAGAGAGATATTTCGGATGCGGAGATGCAGGCACTGCCTCACCAATGAATACCATTAGGGACATTGCTATGGAGCTAGAAACGAAATTCTCGAAACTGCACAAAGAACCCACAGAGAATGAAAACCAAACACATTCAACTCAACTAATACTTCCAAGTCATTTTACCAGCAAGAGTCTCACCAGTTCAAGCGTGCCTAGTAACCAAACCAGTCCATCGGAAGATTCGAACAATTCCGAGAATATTTCCCTCACGAATATAAATTCTTTAAGCAATGTAAATATAACCTGCACGTGTGAAATTCTTCCCAGCGATCAGTTCAGTTCTATAAATAGAGAAAACGCATGTGATGTCACAGTGACCTCAACCCAAGCGTGGCGTCTTTCCACAAAGAAGATTCCAAATCGAGCGACAGGAATAATGTTTATTGTATCCGTTACATTAATGGTCAGCTTTGTACCTCACTACACAATGTGTCTCCTGTGGGCTGCCGATGTTCATGCTGAGTTTGGATTAACGGGCTGGAAATTGAACATGCTCAGTTTTGCCATTCGAAGTATTTTTATTAACTCCCTTGTCAACCCTCTCATCTACAGTTTGTTCAGCGAACGTTTCCGCTCGCAGTGTCGCCAGTTGTTTTGTAACTTTTCTCCAGGGAAAAAGATAATGAATGCTGCATGAACCATATTTCAGACCATGCAGAATAATTTCCCTTGGAGGTTTTAAATAACGCAACCACAGGCACACACGAAACAATCTGTGTGAAAATGCATTGTTTAAACAATTCTTGATTTACTTTACAGATCAACAAATATCAGAATTGTAAAAGTACATTTTGCACACGAGAATTAAGACACAGAGTACGTCCTTATGCTACATTGGAAACAAATTCCTGTAGTGTTAGCAAACTTTCAAAAGCAATGAAACTGAACGCCAAGTAATTATTTCCAACAAAGGTATCCATT
The DNA here is from genome assembly GCA_028829895.1 of Sinotaia quadrata. Lineage (NCBI taxonomy): Eukaryota > Metazoa > Mollusca > Gastropoda > Architaenioglossa > Viviparidae > Sinotaia > Sinotaia quadrata. The sequence continues at coordinate 54,968,718 of CM054178.1, read as the reverse complement.
GCAATCATATGTAACATTAGCAAAATATATCATTTATAATTATATTAAAATGTTATTTCAAAGTAGATAAGAGCAAAATAATCCAGATAGATTTGTAAACTCATTTTGCCTTTACTAAAACGATTGTTATCAAATCAATATTTGTATAATTTACAAGGAATTCCAAAATGTTTATGAGAGAAACAACTGCTGAAATGTCTATTCTTTGAAAAGCGATGAACACAGAAATGAACATGAAAAATGATAAAAAAGAAATGAACATGAAATGTGATAAACAAGGAAATGAACATGAAAAGTGATAAAGAAGGAAATAAACATGAAAAGTGATAAAGAAGGAAATAAACATGAAACTTGATGAACTTAAAATAAACATGAAAAGTAGTAAAGGAGGAATTGAACATGAAAATTGATAAACAAAGAAATGAACTAAAAAGTGATAAAGAAGGAAATAAACAGGAAAAGTGATAAAGAAGGAAATAAACAGGAAAAGTGATAAAGAAGGAAATAAACAGGAAAAGTGATAAAGAAGGAAATAAACATGAAACTTGATGAACTTAAAATAAACATGAAAAGTAGTAAAGGAGGAATTGAACATGAAAATTGATAAACAAAGAAATAAACATATGAAGTAATAAACGTTGAAATAAACATGAAAATTAACAAACAAAGAAATAAATATGAAAATTGATAAACACAGAAATAAACATAAAAAGTGATAAACAAGGAAATAAACATTAAGAATGATAAACAAAGAAATAAAACTGAAAATTAGTAAATACAGAAAAGAACATGAAAAGTGATAAAAAAAATATAAACATTAGAAGTGAAAAATAAGGAAATAAACATTAAAAGTGATAAAGAAATAAATAAACCTGAAAATTAGTAAATACAGAAAAGAACATGAAAAGTGATGAACAAAGAAATAAACTTTAGAAGTGATAAAGTCAGAAATAAACATGAAAAGTGATAAACAAGGAAATAAGCGAGAAATGCGATAAAAATTTATTTAGAATGGAAAGGCGTATTAGGTATACATTTCTGCAGAAAACGAACTTGTTAAATACTTTACTAATAAAATTACAATTAATAATTCCATTATCAATTAGACATATCACATGATAAAATTTATCATCACTTGCAACTAAATAACAAATGGAAGTATGAATTTTCTGGCCATTTAATTCCAATTAAGATTTTTACAAATTTAGCTAGATCGCTGTCAGATTATTTTTCAAGTTTTGTTCGCATGATATTAGGGTTTTTCTTTTGCTGTCCGTGACACCGCTCGATATGATTACTGTTTATTAATTAATGACACAATACTAATTACAAGAGATCGAGAGTGTTCATTTATAGTTATTAAAAATTCTCCCCAGGGCCAAAATGTCTCTCACTTGGCGGATTATAAAGGTGTTGTAAACTCTTTTCTTTATACAATAAGAAGACAGACGTTTTACTGTCGCATAATGATGTGCAGGTGAAAACCTTTTACTAAAGGAGTAATAAAAATCCGACTTTTATTTATATTTAACGAGTCCCCCAACATAGGGTTTCAATGTATATGCAAGAAGGGTAATAAATGTAACAATAACTTTATTGAATCAGCAATCAAATATACAACATATGAATATAATTCAAAGAGCGTTAATATTTACATTAATTCACAATAACGAGTGATTAAACGTTAGACTCTCATTCAAGTAACCAAGCCTGTCACTGGCACATGTTCACAATCATGCGGTTTGCAGTCTTTCTTATTTAGGTGACAGTCAACGTACCCCTTCAAGGCAAATTACACAACTGTTTTATAATCTTTGATGCACTCACAATGCACATCATGGAGAATCGTCCATAACAACACGTGCATTATCAAAGCAAATGAGGAGGAATGTTCCCGAATTTTCTTGTGTGGTACTCAAGCACACCACGAATTTATGAATTCTTGAGACCAAGCTTAAGCCACAATTTTCCGCTGTATTGGTTCTCGAATGGAATTCACAGGAATCAATTTACAGGAACACGTTTCTGATAAGTTCAACAATAATGCTGGATACACACACCAACATAATCCATTAGAGTATGATAGCCATTGCAGTCTAAAGCGAGTAAAAGGCTACAAAATGGGCAAACTACTTTCTGCAAAGGTCAAATTAAGGCAGCGCCAAATTTCATCTCTAAACTCCTTTCTCCCTTACTCACATGCTCAACTTACAAATCCTGCAACAATATTTATTAGCCCAATACACACACAGCATAAGAAATATAATATCAATCAAAATTCACAAGTATAATGGTGTAATCAAATAAGTGAACATAGAAATAATAGTTCAATTGCATAAGCATTCTCTAATTCAAATCATAGATCAATAGCAAACGTACACAATATTTCTAAGTCCATTCTTTCTTTATCAGTCAGTTAACTTACCATAAGCTAATGATCACCTTTTTGACCGGACTTGAGTCAAAATCAAAGTGATTAGAATGTATGACTTTCTTCAACATAATAACTTTCGGTCCATCCCCATTGGATGAAGTTGTTATGAACAAATTTGAGATCATTAGTCAGAAAAAAAAATACTCATCTGCTTGGAACTGGTTTGGATTGCATCAGCAAATTCTAGCTTATTCTTTGCCTGAGTTGTTTATTCCAACTCTGACTCTTACAAAACATACCATAATAAGCAGTGCCCAAGGTCGGGTCACATTAACATTGGCAACATATATTTAATTATTAAGTTTAGGAATAGGCAAATTTACTCTGCCACACTGTCCATCTAATATAATTAGTTTATCATAGTACAATTTTTAATTTAAAGCTAATTGTGAATGCATTTCTAAAAGTACAATTATATTTAAATCAAAACTGAGTAGAGAATTTAAAATTATAACTATCCTTTATAAAGAAGTGTTAAGAAATAGCATGGTTTCCCCTTCTGATAAAAATTAACAACAGTCTTTAATAAGTAATTCAAGCAGTGTGTCCTTTACAGGATCAGTAACTCCACCCAACCCTAAAACACTACTTAAGAACCCCTCCCCACTCTCTAATTCCCAGCGCGAAATCGGCTCTGGTAGTAAATGTTCGCTATAATTTCAATCAGTCGATCAGGATTAGTATCTAGATAAAAAAACATAAGTTCAATATTTCTAAAGGACGGATCATGTCAAGTTAATTTATATCAACGGACAAAACATATCACTGTTTCTGAGTTGCAAAATGCACACACACACACACACACACACACACACACACACACACACACACACACACACACACTCACAAACACATGCAGAGAGACAAAATTTGGTCAGAACAGAGCCGATAATTTAGAAAAAGTAATTCTTAAAATTATGTCCTAAATTATCAGAGCTTCAATCAGAACTAATTGTAAATGGCCACTGTCAGAAAGCAAAATAACACAGGTATATATTGTTGTGAACAGATACAGATATGTGGCATTAGCGATTTAAAAATAAATGGTGATGGAAATAAGAAATGTAACTCTTCACTCCTAACACATATACCTCACTTGTAATAATGTCAAATCAGAAGTCACATCAAACTGGCACACTATTTCCATGTATTTGTGTTTCAAACCCACACACATCTATCTGAAGAAAAAATACTTCCTGCTAGATGATGTTATCTTTACAATGTTCACGAAAGGAAGTTTGTCTATATATCGTTCATTTATTTTGTGTGGTTAAAGAAAGCTTATCTGTTCACATGTATAGCAAATGGACCACTTGGTTGTGAATCATGGGACGATGATAATTAAGAAATCTCATCACAGGATCCTAAAATAGGATTAATTTCAAACTGAGATCACGTCAAAGTGAAGAAATATTTTTATGTTAGAGTGATTGACTGACAAAATATAGTCATGCTTCCTGTTGGCAAACTGCCAACTTGACACAGAGTGTCATATATAAAAAGAGAGGGTATATTTGGTTACATAAGCAAACGTCTGGTGAACAAAATGAAACAATGAATATCTGAGATTCAGATTTCACAGATGCCATGAAATATGCGTGTGGTACTCTTTCCTTTTACACGCCATTTGTTGACATAAGATATTTGAAGAATTTGTGCATCTTTCATGATACGCAAGGAATATGCTGGCAAAATATTATCAATAAAATATGAGAGAAAAGAAATGACATCCAACATACTGTATGATTATTGTTGTTAGATAATGACATCCAACATACTGTATGATTATTGTTGTTAGATAATGACATCCAACATACTGTATGATTATTGTTGTTAGATAATTATTATACCGAACGATGTTAGTTATTTGATGCATGAGCAAAGACAAATAAACATTCTAGAGGTGTTTTACATAATTAATTGTAGGATAGTTACAGCTATTTTACATAATTAATTGTAGGATAGTTACATATATTTTACATAATTAATTGTAGGATAGTTACAGATATTTTACATAATTAATTGTAGGATAGTTACAGATATTTTACATAATTAATTGTAGGATAGTTACATATATTTACAAAATTAATTGTAGGATAGTTACAGATATTTTACATAATTAATTGTAGGATAGTTACAGATATTTTACATAATTAATTGTAGGATAGTTACAGATATTTTACATAATTAATTGTAGGATAGTTACATATATTTACAAAATTAATTGTAGGATAGTTACAGATATTTACATAATTAATTGTAGGATAGTTACAGATATTTTACATAATTAATTGTAGGATAGTTACAGATATTTTACATAATTAATTGTAGGATAGTTACAGATATTTTACATAATTAATTGTAGGATAGTTACATATATTTACATAATTAATTGTAGGATAGTTACAGATATTTATATAATTAACTGTAGGATAGTTACAGATATTTATATAATTAATTGTAAGATAGTTATAGATATTTTACACAATTAATTGTAGGATAGTTACATGGTAAAATATTAATTTTATAAATAATCTTTTAATTATGACATTTTCAGAGTGACAGTTCACTGATGTATGATTACCAATTGCATAGCGCAACATTAAATTAACTTTTAACTCAAAATGTCCTAAATACATTTTAAAGCCATTCAAGCAATTTCACAACCAATACTGCAATGCAGTCCTAAGAAACAGGTTAAATCAGAACATTTAACTTAATTATTGACTGTAGGCCAAAATACCACCAAGGAAATAAATTGATATTTAAAGCACAGCAAATGAAGGGAACAAAATATAGGTCAGGGAAGTAAAAGCCTGCTTATATTATAGTAACCCACATATCGAATAACTGAGACACAAAAAAGTGTGGAGCAGACGTGCTGAGAGTTATAAAAGATATTCCAAGAAAAAAATGATTATTTCAATTAACTGCTGTTATAATACAAACCTCAGATAATATTGATTTCTCACACGACCAATATTATGTCACATAAATCGTTTTTCAATTTCAACCATGACTACTAAACTTCACTCACAGCTTCATTATTTAAAATAAATGTTTTATTTTAGTTTACAATCAATATAATGATATGATTTAATGCAATGAATAAATACAAAATGTTTACTTGTTACACAGGTAATGAAATGTGTTCATGGGTACAGTCTCAATGAATTATAGAGTAATAATTATAGCACTAAGCATATCACTTCTGGTTTTCAATTACACTTAATTAAGAACTTAACTTCTTTCTTTATAATTCAGTTCCTGTTTCTATGCTTTATTTTTTTAAATTTGTTTTTGGGGCGTTGTTTTTAGGGAATTACTGTGATTCAAGAAATGACTTATCAATGGGTGGAGGACAAAGATGTATTTCCTTTGGTTCTAATGATGTATATGTGATTGCTGATTATAGTTTGTGTTGCATTCTGTGGTAGTGTTGGTGGAATGGGAGGCGATGAAACTCGTTGCTTTGGTATTGACATCGGTTGAGGGACGTTTCATTTTAATTCCTGTCGTCTGTTCTACAGACTTATTAGACAGATGTAACTAATGTAGTGTTAAGTATTTTCAGCGTTAAGTCCATTTTCTATTCTGACGGTGTGTGTGTGTGTGTGTGTGTGTGTGTGTGTGTGTGTGTGTCTGTCTTACTGTCATTGATACAGTTCCTGATTTCTATATATTAGTTGTTTTCTTTAATCTACATTGCAGAGGTATTCTGTGTAGATTTTGCCTATGACTCGGATTTATTGTGTTCAATCTATCTGTCTCAATAACATTATGTAATGTATTTTCAATAATATTTTTTATTGTTGTCGTCTCAGCCTTGCTGTTAAATATATGCATGTTTTCTTAATCTTGTTGTTTCGGTTCTTTTCTCTATCATATTTCTTTACTATTCAGTTCTCAGTCCTTTATTTGTTCTTTTGGGTCTTAATATGTTTTACTATTCACTTCTCACTCCTTTATTTGTTCTTTCCATCTTGCCGTCTCTGACGTGGTGTCCCATTCTTTACTACAGTATCTGCTTCCAGTCATTTATATTGGAGTTCTCAGCCACCACAATTTAAAGAAAGGATGGTATCTTATGCACTGATCTTCTCTGTGATTTCTGTGAGAACTGTTTTTTTTTAGTCAGTCAGTTTGTTTCTAAGGCACTCAAGTAAACCTTTTCTGTATAAGCATGCATCATTAATAGATTTGTTAATTAAATGATGCATTACCTTGTCTTAAGTTTCTCTCTTATACATTCAGCAGGATATCGTGTGAATTCATTGATATCTATATAACATCACTATTTTGTGGTCCGTTATGGTGGTCTGATTGCTAGTTTATGCCTGAACAATACAATATAATAATTTAATTTATTTATGTGTTTTAATTCTTTGATCAGCATTGGGGATAGTAAGTTTCTTTCCAAGCATGCCGTTTTGCTGATACTGCAAATCGTAGTTCACTTACACCATTCCCTTCTGAGTCACTATTTAAACTGACTGTACAATCGTAAGTTTATTTTATTTCTTTTGAGTCACTTTTTAAACTGTACATTCGTAAATTTATTTTATTTATGTTTCTTCTGAGTCACTTTTTAAACTGTACATTCGTAAGTTTATTTTATTTCTTCTGAGTCACTATATAAACTGTAGATTCGTAAGTTTATTTTATTTCTTCTGAGTCACTAAATAAACTGTATATTCGTAAGTTTATTTTATTTCTTCTGAGTCACTAAATAAATTATACATTCATAAGTTTATTTTAGTTCTTTTGAGTCACTATTTAAACTGTACATTCGTAAGTTTATTTTATTTATGCTTCTTTAAATACATTTATTTGTTACATATTTTCATTTTATAAGAGGATTTACTTTATCTTCTCATTCTGATTTCTAACGTAAGATAAAGTTTATATAGACTTTGTTTACTTATAATTTATTAAGTCTTATTCACCACCTCATCATTACCACCACCACCACCACCACCACCACCACCACCACCGTATGTCATAATCATTATCATCATCATCGTCGTCATTATTATTTATAGTTTGTTGCTAATCTTTGGACTGTTCCAGATGGACTCCAAAAGAACTTTCCATTTCTATAAATAAAATTAGAGCTGTCAAAATCGACACTGAGATTATAATAAGTAGTAAATACATATTTATGCTCTATTATGAAGTATTGTTGCATCTAATGTATGTTTCGCAGAAGAGTATTATGTCAGAAGTACTACTGATAGATACAACAGAGCAGTGAGCACGTACACTTATTTAATTTCTATAGTGTCGATATTTATCCTCGATTGTGTCGCGCTTGAACGCAGACACAAAATTGTTAACCCCTTTCGTTTTAAGTCTACTGAACCACATACAATGCGATCGTTGGTGTGGCTGCAGGAGTTATCATTATAGGAGTTATCACTACAGGAGTTATCACTAAACATAATGCTATCGTTTATGGCCGAAAGTATTGCAGCTACAAATATCACAGGATTGGCATGTGACATCGACGACCTTATTCATTTTGACAAAATTCCCACTCATTTGTAATTTTTGTAATGGAATTGGTTTTCTTGGGTGTTTTGTTACCATAGTAACAATGTGCTCACAAGTCCCAAAGATTAATCAGCATAAAGGCTAGTCGTCAATGTCAAAAATACACCAATCGTCTCCAACAGCTCTTCCCGTTTTAATGAGATTTGTTTGATTAAATGTGAACAAAGACATCAAATGAAAATAAAGAAAGGCCTTTTAGTATTGAGACTTAACACGTATAATTGACAAAACAGATTAGTCAGTGGAAAACCCAGCCAATACATGCATTAATGGCCTTGTGGGATCTACCCAACTGAAGACAATTACAAAATCATCTATTACGAGCTCTGCATGCAGCTGTGTGGGAATGTCCAGTAATTTGAATAAGCATAATGTTTATGATGTCACAAGAACAAAGTCAGACGGCCTGGAGCGGGTATCAGGAGCGCGAAAAGAGAATATTCAAAGTCTGAACACGCCCTTTCAAATTGCTTTAGCGTCCAGCTTAATGAACGTGAATAATACGAATTCACCAGAAGATGTGAAAATTTGCGACAATACTTCTTTTGTTGAAATTATCGATTTCTGTATCCAGAACCACAAGGACTATGTTTTGTTGTGTCCGCAGTGATGAGCCACATGATTAATTTTATCGCTTTGATTATAAGGTGGCCCTGCGTCACACCGAGTCCGATTTCATGGGCTGAAAGCTGAAAGCCTATTATTTAACTTCTTGAACCTATTGTATTTCCAGCTCTGCCAACCCTCTCTTTACAGTTTTTACAATCAGCAATTTCCCTATCACCCTTGACATTATTTTTCTCGCAGAAAGTAATACAAATCACATAAATGTTTTTCTCCTTCCTGTCTCAGTAATGACGTTTTCCGGATTTGTTCGAAATGTCAAGTGAAGTTTACAAATCTTTAAGACTGGAATTATGTATTACTGGATGTTAAACACACACACACACACACACACACACACACACACACACACACACACAAACACACTCACACACATACACACACACTCGAAAGCGTACTTGACCTTCGAGCATATGGGGGATTTTCTGACTGAGCCACTAAAAAAACCGATGGTCAAGATCATTTGCTAAATGATATTCGAATTGTCATTCGCAATGTGACTTATGAAAAAAAATACGTGGGAGTTTTTTGAGCGAGCAGGCATTTTCACATGACCATCTTTATGTTGCATCGTTGCATTCATTAAACAGAGACAACATGAAAGTACTCATCAAAAAAAAAAGAAACTGATGGTCATTTGCTAAATTATACTCACAAATGTGACAAATAATTGAGCCTTCCATTAAACAAATTCATTTATGTTCCCAGCAATGCATTAATTTAATTTTCCACCTAGCTTTAATATACATTTTCATATTTTTATCTATAAGTTTTAATATATTTGTGATTTGTATGATTTGGAAATGATTGCATAAGGTTTATTTTGAAGTGAAGTCCAGGTTGGACAGTGGTAAAGGGGGAGATTAAGTTGAGTAAGTATGCAGAGAATAGAGCCACGTGATAGGACGGTAAAGCCAACATATCACGCATACAACTCTCATTTCAGCCATTCGTCCAAACTTTTTGCATAACTCCTGCTGTTTCTGTCTGAGAAGAGGGGTGTGCATGTGTGTGTGTGTGTGTGTGTGTGTGTGTGTGTGTGTGTGTGTGTGTGTGTGTGTGTGATGTTTTCGCGTGTGACTCGACATTCGCGGCTAAAAATTAAGATTGCTCAAAGTCTCAGGGATTTAGATAATCTAAACCAGTCTTGATATCTCTGTGGGGAGGTGCTAATCAAATCGCTTACATCAGAACTAGGTATAATGTCTAATCTCTTCTTTCTTGCTATACATCAAGACCAGGTATATTGTCTGATCTGTTCTTTAGGCAATACATCAAGACCAGATATACTGTCTGATTTATATTTTAGTGCTATACATCAAGACTTGGTATGCTGTCCGATCTGTTCTTTCGTGCCATACATCAAGACTTGGTATACTGTCCGATCTGTTCTTTAGTGCTATACATCAAGACTTGGTATATTGTCCGATCTGTTCTTTAGTGCTATACATCAAGACTTGGTATACTGTCCTATCTGTTCTTTAGTGCTATACATCAAGACTTGGTATACTGTCCGATCTGTTCTTTAGTGCTATACATCAAGACTTGGTATACTGTCCGATCTGTTCTTTTGTGCCATACATGAAAGAGCGTGCATTTCATCTACAGTTAGTATACACGATTGGCGAGTTTTAAATCGGCCTTGTGCAAAAGAAAGGCAAGGGTGAAAGGCACTTTGCATTTTACAATAAAATAATTGCTTAAAATGAAGGAAATGCAAAGTGCAAAGTCAAATTAAACAAGGTGTATTAATTATTTTTTAAAATAGATTTAAAATTAATACACTCGAAATCATGAGTGCTACATTTTCTAATGTTCTCGTCACAATGTAGTAGAAAGTGTTCTATTGTGTTGTCTGTTCGACAGTGAGTGCATGATTTTGGTTCATTGGTTAGGTTATGTGTAAATCTTGTGGAGTTGTATCTTAGTCTATATATTGCTCTGTTGTGTGTTATGTTCGTTAAATATGGGTGGTGTGGGGAACTTTGTTTTTAAAGATTTGTTTTATTTGTGCTTGCAGTTTTGGTATGTGTATTTGGGTGTTTAGAGGTATTCCATGTTTGCTTCCATATTTTGCTCTTTTGTCCGCTGTTTCATTTCCTGTTATGTTTATGTGACTGCGGATCCATAACAGTGTTGTTTTTATTTCTTTTTCTTTTCTAGTGTAGTTATGTGTTTGCATATTGCATTGGTGATGTGTGCTCTTGTGGTTTGGAAGGGGTTAGCTAAATTTTGTAGTGGTGTTAGTGAGTCTGTGAGTATGAGTATTTGTGTTTTGGTTGTTAGGGTGTTTCTTGCTATTGCCAGCGCTTTCTGGATTGCTTCTAGTTCTGCTGTTAGTATTGAATGTCTTTTATCTAATTTGTATGTTTGTGTGAATGCGGGTATATGTGCTGCTGCCCCTGTTCCCATTTTTCTTTTGGATCCGTCAGTGTATATGTGGTGATGGTTGAAGTATTTTTTATTTATGTGTTCTAGTGCTCTTTGTTTCGCTAAATGTGGTTGGTTGTACTTTTTTGGTTGTTTGAGTAGTGTTAAGTCTATTTTTGGGGTATTGATTGTTCGGGGGGGGGGGAGCTGAGGTTTTTTTGGATCTTCTAATTCTAATTCTAATTGGTGACTTTGCTGTAGTCGTTCTTCACGTTTTGTATTTCAGGGATTAGTATGCATTACAAACATTGATTAGTCTTATCACAACATGTTATAAGCTGATTAGAAAGCCTTACAACTCTCTCTCAAATTTAAACGGACGTAATTATCATATTGTAATTGTCCATGTACTGGAAGTAATGCGATTAAAGCAGCAACAATGACGACACCCCACCGTTCATTTGACTCTGATTTAGAAGTTGTTCTCAGCATGAAGAGTGAGTGAATATATTTTTTTTGTCAACGCACACCCCGCCGTTCATTTGACTCTGATTTAGAAGCTGTTCTCAGCATGAAGAGTGAGTGAATATATTTCATTTTTGTAATGTTGACGAGTATGTAATTCTTAAGGCATTGATTTTGTACAATTAAAAAGAAGTTAATATCAAATATCTCTGTAGTTTATTAATCATGTATCTTCATGTAGGAAGTAAGAAACCATGCTTTTTATGAAACAAAGGAGTTTTCTTGAGACATCGCGAATACTCTGATATTCGCTTCGTCAATTTACATAGTTTAGAGTTAAAAATATTTCAACACAATTCAAAGACTGCTTTTGTTTTCATTCTTTGTGTAGACGTTGAAATCAGTAGGAAGATGAGTATCAATATTTTACAATATTTGCAAATAACATCCTGATAACCTCAGTAATTTGTATTTTATAAAGTAAAAAATTATAGCATACGTGAAAATTAAATTTTAAAATGTTTTCACGTATGTAATACTATTGTCAGAAATATCAGTGTAATTAAATATAAAATGCTTTCATTCTTATTATTTAATTTTGCATTTCACATTTATTGTATAAAGTGTAACTTTCTAAACTTTCTTGTAGTGAAAGAGAAATCAAGAATAAACGCAGCGTGATTTACATAGACTATTGCTGTTTCCTTGCTGGTCATTGTTTCACTGTGGTGCACTAAATCTATAGTAGACCGTATGGACAAAGGTTTGTTCTTTACTGAGATGAAGATTGTATGAGTTAGGATTACACTCCATAAAGTTGAGCTATGATTATTTATATTTTAGAGAATTTTATACAATAAAATGCTACTTAATCCCATACATTCTGAGTCTCCATTATATCATAAACAATATTAAATTGTGTTAAAATAACATTGAGTAAATTATACATATACATCAAAGATTAGTGAAGAAATATGATTTAACGCTGTGACTACCGGACACGTGAAAGCGACAATAGGATGTTGGTGCCATGGATTTCACTCATTCCTCTAGCATCTACGTTATGCATGAACCAAGCCACAAACTGACCTCATTTGTCACACACCAGACAGATCGATAAAGTCTGTTGAACTAATGGGCGTCTTGAATAAGTAATAAATGAGTACACTATAACCACTGAGTAAGTATGTATCTAGGTCAGCACAGTCTTTATCATTAGCCCTACAACAATCCCTGAGTCTCTGTAAATAATACGATAGCAATGACAGCACTCATTAAAATGTCTTCAATGATCTAAATGTTGATGAGAGTTAGTGTGCATAGAGCGTGGACTCTCCATATGTCAATGTAATAATTCACATTCATATGTCAATATAATAATTCACATTCATATGTCAATGTAATAATTCACATTCATATGTCAATGTAATAATTCACATTCATATGTCAATGTAATAATTCACATTCATATGTCAATGTAATAATTCACATTCATATGTCAATATAATAATTCACATTCATATGTCAATATAATAATTCACATTCATATGTCAATATAATAATTCACATTTCATATGTCAATGTAATAAGTCACAATAATTTCCCATTGTGGATGCTTCTAGAACAACTGTTGTTTAACAGAGAATGTCAGTCTAGCTGACTCTAGCAGTATTGATTAATGACAAATGACAACATAGTCTAGGTTGAGTAGAAAAGTGGTCAGGCTTTGAATACAGTCCAGTGTTGATATCTTGTCGCCTTTAAGCCAAAAGTGGGTCAGTAGAAGGAGGCATGAATCAACTCAGAGGCAGAGGCAAAACTCCTGTGTACTTCTTGCTTGGAAGAGTTTCTGCCTCATTGTTGTCCTTTGAAAGAAGCATTGTGAAAATGCACAGTTCCATTTTAAGTGGTTTGTCCTTTCTATCAGGTTGCTTTAGTCACATGATAATACTTTCCAGTGAGCAGAGAACTCTTGGAATGATATTGCTGGGCATGGCCTGCTTACATGTTCAATGACGTCATAAAATAATTAGCAAGATCTAAAGAAATCTGTATACAGGATTTGTCCTTACAATATTTCAACACCTGGATTTATGATTTACTATCAACTTTATATATAAATATAGTTAATGTTTCACTAACTAAGATATAGTTTCACAAAACTACATATACATACTGCATAAGTGCATGATTAAATTATTGTATTTGTTCAATATTGACAAAATATTACAAGAAGATTGCTGAATGTTATATTCACGAAATAGTGTTAGTTAAAAGAACGCTGCCATGTTTTATAAAGTGAAGATTTTGATTTTGATTAGAAAGATTGACATAAGATTATTATTTCGGCATTGAAGCAATTTATGAAATGTTTACATCATAATACAATGACTGCGGAACGATTATAAACATATAGGTACAAAAGATTAGTTATAATTAGAAACACCCCATTCTAGAAAAGTCCAGAGAAAGGAGGATCCATTTGGTGGATATGAGAATATTCCAGATTTTTTCCAAAAGCGGGAGGGGATGGATGGAAGATTGACACTCCCATCGTAAAGAATCAATAATAAATTTATTAAAATTTGAAATTTTTCTTGCACAATTACAATGTTTTAAAAGTATTTCATTTTTTTACTGTTGGTTGCAGGACGTATAAATCCAAAAGCAGGCGGTTCATGGTGGTGCGTCATCTGCTAATGTGTACAAGTGAACACATTCTGCATTGTGCAGAAATGAGCACACCCAGCACTGTACAGAAGTGAACACACTTAGTGTATGTAGAAGTGTATACATCCAGCATTGCGCATAAGTGAATACATTCAGCATTGTGAACACACATGTCATTTTGCAGACGTGAAAACACCGGCAGGGCGCATAAATATTTCCAAGTCCATTCACTCTCAACCAACCAGTTAACTCACCATTAAGCTACCAGCCGCCTTCCATGACTGGACTTCTTGCCACACCAAATTTAAGTGATTAGAAAATAGAATTCTCTACAGCAGTTAAACTTTTGATCTCAACCTATTGGCTGGTCTCATTCTCGTATATCTTAACCATTGGTAATATAAAACCTGCTTATCCAGTTGGAATTGGTTTGGGTTGTATCAGTAATTTTCTAGTATATTCTCCACTCGAGTGTTTACTCTGGCTATGACACAAAAATACCATCATAAAGAGTGCCCAAGGTCGGGTCAATTTATATAACAATTAATTAGAAATAGGGATTGGCAAATTTACTCTGCCACACTCAGTATTGTTCCGAAGTGAAAACACCAAGCACTGTGCAAAAGTGAACAACCCAGCATTGTGCAAAAGTGAACAACCCAGCATTGCGCAGAATTGAATACATCAAGCATTGTGCCACTATCTGTGTGAGCAACCAACATTTCCATCTTTAAAAAAAATCTTTCTTCGTTTGGTTTTAGATGTCACAAATGCAAAAGCAGGCTTTATATAGCAGTGACTATTTCCATCAATGAGCAAATTAGGTTTTCCCTTATTTAAGCTAATAATCATTAACTTCTTCAAGACCTTGGACGTGATCGATTATCAATCATGGCTGTTACAGATTCTTTCTCAAATCTGAGAAACGTTACATTTAAATTTCTTTCTAATGTCAGCTTTATCACAGACTACAGCATATCCGATGACATGCTTAACGACCTCAGCGACAAGATGGTTATATTAATGCTACCAACTCTCATCTACATTGGTTTGTTGATGCTCACAGGTTTAGTGGGTAACACTCTCGTCTTCGTCGTCTATTACAAGAGGTTCAAACCTAATCCCACACGTACCTATATTCTAACCATGAGCATCTGCGATCTGCTAGCAAATAGTATATCCCTTCCGGGAGACATTTTAGAAATTCGCTATTTTTACACATTTGACATGCCGGAGTTGTGCAAGATTATTAGGTTCATGAAACACTTTTTGACGATGTTTTCCTCCTTCATTCTGGTTGCGGTCGCCCTCGATCGATATCACAAGATTTGCCGGCCTTTCAAAAAGCAATACATAGCATATACAACGGTCACAGCAATCGCTGGAAGCACTGTTGCGTCCATTGTCAGTGCTATTCCTTACGTCATCCTCATCGGACAACAAACCGTGCAGACCAGAATTACGAACGTCACGGGTGTGAGGTGCACGGTTGATGACATGTACGTGAATTCCATATTTTCAGCAACCTACAACGCCCTAATTTTTATGGCGTTCGTCACCAGCGTGATCGTCCTGCTCGTGTGTCACGCGCGTATCGCCCACAAGCTATGGGTTCACAAGAAGCAAACTGCCAAAACCATCGGCACGGCGCCAGTATGCAGCAGCAACGACTGTTATATCTACGAAAGATTCAATGGTACGGAAGAGGAAATTGCCGGCAAAATCAATCAATCTGAAGTCAATAAAGAATGCTTCGAACTGAGTTCTGGGTCAGCTTTCTGCGAGAAAGAAGAAAGGTGCATAACTTCTAAATTTGAGTCTGATTTAAAAGACTCTGGAACTGAAGATTTCATTCAGTACGTCCAAGTGACTACCAGTAACGAAGAAAGCGCCATATCCAGTTCTTTTCCACATACTAGTTGCTCTTCTCATCCAACTAAACCATCAGAAAAACTGTCAAAATCTCAAAAGAATAAAGAGAAGAGTTTTCATGCCAAACAGGGATCTGTGAAGATCATTTCTAGCACAACTTTTATGATGTTCGTGCTAAGTGCAGTATTTGTCATTAATTATCTCCCTTATCTAATCATTTCGCTTACTTCATTGGGCCAGCACATGTCTCCTGATAGTATGTCACAAGTCTCCTTCAATCTTTATCACATCGCTCTCCGAAGTTACTTCATTAACTGCGCTGTCAATCCAATCATTTACTGTTTCTGTAGTTCCAGATTTAGACACGCGTGCCGTCTTTTAGTTCGGAAGAATGGGGAATAAAATAAAAAAAATTAAAATACAACTTAAATTAACTATTTTGCGAGCCTTTTGTTTCAGAACAACTCTACAAAAAATATCTGACTGCCTAAGAGAAACAGTTTACAGATTATTGTTTGTTATTGATGTTATTCATTGTATTTTTTTTTTGTTCTTTTAAAAATGTACACTTTCCGCAGTGTGTGATAGTTGGAACGTGTTTTTCAAATTTATTAAACAGTAGGCAAGAACAAATTACGATAACTCAAAGTCATGGCAGCCTTGCATAAAACGTTCATTACTAGTTTCTATTTATATAATTACATATACATTCATATATTTAATCTATGCTTTAATGTAACTATATTTTTATTATTAATAATAGCATCATCATCAACAGCATTATTTCTCGTCTTGTATTTCTCCTCATTCATTTTTATAGTAATAGAAGTGGTGGTGGTGGTAATGGTGGTAGTATCATTAAAACGTCTTCACAAATTCTAAAAGTGAGTAAAGAATCGCATTCAATTTTCTTAAAATACAGTTAAATAAAATAAAACTAGTCGCATGCGGCACTAGTCGTGGTAATTTATGGAAATGATTGTCCTGCCTTTGGACGGAAAGAGAACAAATTCACTAAACACCGTGTAAGTGATGCCCTTTATTCAGTCCAGTGATACTGCAAAGAATGTAAAGAAATATTTAAATATATATACGCGTAGTCACTTATATCTTATTTACTTTAATATTTAAGTTAGATGTGTTATAATAAATCGATAAATGTAAAAGAAAAAAGGACTCTTCGATGGGCTAATTGGCCAACTTATTAAATTCGCAATTTTGCTATTTGTTTAAATTTTACATGCCATTAACATTTCATTCCAGCATGAATTACTATTGTTTTCTCCCATGTTTCTTTGTCTGTTTCTGGGGGTTGGAATAGTCCACTCATCTTTACTGCTTCTATCAGTGGATCATCTTTGTTTTTATTCCAGACGTAGTCTACAAGGCCAATGACTTCTCCTTCAATGACATGTTTGATTTTCTTGAGACCTTGGCCTCCCATTTTTCGAGATACATAGAGCCTGTCTACGTCTGCTTTGGGGTGTAAGGCTTTATGTATTGTGAGTAGTTTTCTTGTTTTTCTGTCCAGTTCATTTATTTCATTTGCTGTCCAATCTATGATACCTCCAGTGTAGCTTACTACAGGTATTGCATATGCATTAAGGGCTTGTATTTTGTTCCATTTAGCTTGGACTTTGGGACTTACCTAACACGTTTTTCTTATTCTCTCTTAACTTTGTTCTTCACTTCTCTGCATATTTTCCTGATGTTGTAGTATCCCAAGATACTTATATCCCTTTTCCATATTGAAACATCGTTGATTTTTCCGATGTCGAATTGCAAGCCCTCTCTTGTTTTGACCTTGCCTTTATGGATGACAATTCTTCCACATTTCTCAAGGCCGAATTTCATGTTAATGTCCTTACTGCAGATCTTGACAGTAATGATCAAGGATGTGATGTCACGTTCATTTTTAACGTACAGCTTGAGATCGTCCATGTACAGTAAATGGCTGATAATCTGTCCTGCTTTCATTTTGTAACCTAATCCTGTTTTCTGGATCACTTGACTGAGAGGATTTAGGGCAATGCAGAACAGCAGTGGTGATAGGGAATCACCTTGAAAGATTCCACAATTTATTGTTATGTCTGCAATATCTGTGTTGTTGCATGTGAGGGTGGTTTTCCAGTTTTTCATTGACTCCTTAATTAGGTTCTGTATTGATGGCGCTACTTTGTACAGTTTTAATATTTTTATTTTTATTATTATTATTATTACGTTGACAATAAAATATACAAGATATGAATATAATCAAAAGAGCATTGACATTTACATCACCTCACAACAATTTTTGATTAACGCTAGACAATCATTCAGTTTATCCTAGCATAGGATTTATCAGTCAAATTCACACACACACACGCACACACACACACACACACACTCACACACACACGTACATATATGTATATAATTTATCATAGAGAGTGGAGTTTCGGGAGATAATTACTGTCAATGTACATTATCTTTTCATTGATGGCAGCATACCTTGGAAAATCATCGAGAATTTCACATGCACCATCAAAGCACACCAAGCAAAGTGTTTAAGAACTTTAGTGTGTTCTACTCAGCACACCATGAGGAATGTTCAAGAAACTTTCATGAATTCTCTAGACCAAACTCAAGTCTCATGTTTCATCATATTGGCTCTCGAAAAGAATTCACAGGAATCAACTCAATGCAGCACATTTACTGAACAGCTTGATGACAATGCTGTATTAAACACCAATCTGATCTAGCAGAGTACAGCAGCACTGTAGTCGGAAGTGGGTACAAGACAATGAAAGAAAAAGGTACACTCATTTCTGCAAAAGTCAAATTAAAGCAGTTCTAAATTACAGACATATTTAATCTCTTGAACTCCTTTCTCTCACACACATTTTCAACTTACAAATCCTGAAACACTATCCATTAGCCTGATACACATGCAGCATAACAAATATTGCAATGATTAAAGTTCACAAGTATAATGTACAAAATAATCAAATTGTTGGACTTAGGACTAATGATACAATTACGTAAACATTGACCAATTCAAGTCATAGATCAATAGCAAACGTACAAAATATTTCTAAGCGCATTCTTTCTTTATCAGTCAGTTAACTTACCATAAGCTAATGATCGCCTTCATGACTGGACTTGAGTTGTGTCAAAATCAAAGTAGTTAAAAAACTAAGACTTTCTTCAACAAAGTAACTTTCAGTCTATCCCAAATGGATGAAGTTGTTGTGAGCAAGTATGAGACTATTAGAAAAATCTGCTCATCTTGGAACTGGTTTAATTGCATTGGCATATTCTTTACCTGAGTTGTTTACTCCATTTCTGACATTCGCCAAAATACCATCATAAAGTGCCCAAGGTCATGCCACTTTGATATTTAACAAATTATATAACAAATAAATGTTGAAATAGGGATAGTAGAATTTAATCTGACAGTGTGACAGGCATGCCACTTAGTTAATGAAAATGATTATTATTATTTATTAAACTTTCATAACGAATTACAAGTGATCAGAATCTTAATTTATTTTATTAATAATCCTCCCATATATACCACTCCTCTATCACTTGGCAGATATCCAGGCACTGTAAATGTTTTCTCTCTTCCACAACATTAAACAACAATTACAGTGACATAATATTTCCACTACTGGAAAACATCTTCTAAAAGAGAAGACAAATCCTACTTTAATCTATATTTAGCGAGTCCCATCCACCAACTTTCTTCTCCAACATACGATTATCAGTATGCTTAAGAAGGTCATTAAATTTAACAATAAATTTATTAAATGAACACTCAAAATTACATGACAATTAAAATGACATATGATACTTGACATCAATATTCCATGAACTCACATTCTAATAATTTTATTGTTTACACAGTCCATATATATAAAATAATAAAGTTACAGTTCAACAATAGAGTCAATACAAATCACAGATTAATCCTATCAGAGATTAGAAATGGAGTTATTAGAGGTAGTTAATTTAAAATCTTTTTTTTTTACATGACCTGGATTAACGTTGCTTCAACAGTCTTCAGTTGCTTTTGCAACAATGACACAATGTCCGTGACAACAATGACACAATGTCCTTGACAGCACGTGTCTTCTGCCACACGCATGGAAAACACTGAAGCGCTTTTTATTCTAAAACGAACTTCAGCACTCTCCTCACCGTGTCAGTTCCTTGAAGCAGAACACGATGGTTACAGTAATTCTGGCAACCTCGATGTACTAGAATTCTCCCGATGTATCCACCATATACATCAAAATGTATAGCATACTCCTTATGTTTACACACTGCAATAGATGTCCCCACACCTTCCTGGTCGTTCACGTTTCTAACCAGTGAACACGTGATGGGTAACTGGAAACTGGAAACTGGAAACTCAAAACTCAAAACTTGAAAATGCAAGTGAAAGGCTACTTGTTCACTGCAGAATATAATTAAGAAGCAATCCTAAGTTTCCTGCTTATCACATTAGGACTCAAGTCCATCTTATATCCCATTCTCAACTTACAATTTCTTGCAGCAGTATTTATCAGCCCGATACACACATGGTAAAATAAATACAGCATATCAAACAATGTTAAGAGTTAGCAAACAATATGTCTACAGCATAGTTCAAACATTTGTAGAAATAAAAGTCAACTCCCATAGTAAATGTCTACATAAGTATAACATATCATTAGCGAAAATTCATTAAATATTCCTAAGTCTATTTTCTCCCAGTCGGTTTTAACTCACCATCAAGATAATGACTGCCTTTCAAAGACGGACTTCTCATCCAAATTCAAAGTTAGAAGAGAGTAGAATTTTCTACAGCAAGTGAATTCTTTAATCTCACCCCATTTTCTGGTATCTAACTCGTAAATCATGATAATTGGATTATAGAAAACTACTCACTCAATTTACATTACATCATCAATCTTGAATAGTCTTGCCTCAAGCTGTTTACTTCAACTCAGACACTTTCAAAAATAAAATTATAAGGAGTGCCAAAGGTCTGGTTACTCTGACAATTTAGCAAATTATATAACAATTTAAATTTAAAAATAAGGAGAGGCAATTTTACTCTGTCATACACATAATTTTATTTGTTATTTATTACATAGATTTAAAATATAAAAGTGAAAAGATTTTACTTAATAATAGGTTAACTGCTATCACTTTCGTGATTATAATTTCATCTTTCGTAACGTCTTCTACCGTACAAAAGAATGAGGAGAAGACAAAAAAAATGAACACGACGACGAAGGCAATGCGTGGTGATGATTAAATTACAAAATTAAAAGTATCAACATTTTAAATTATTTATTAAAACATGAATACGCTTTGTCATATAAAATACTGTTTTTAGTTTTATCAAAAGAACAAATAATTTTGAAAGACAGCAAAGAAGATAATAATTGCATTTAAACAGTAATAATATACGGTTGTAAATATTTACAAAATATGCGTTATTGCCTTTAAACATTCCCACATTTTAACAATGTAAACAAACACATTACAAATTTCTCAAATTGCGAAAAGTGTACATTATTAAACAAACAATAAAATATAAACCGGCAAACAACAAAATAATTTGACAAAATGTAAAGCTGTTGATTTCTATAGAAACGCCATTTACGCCTGTTAGGTTGTTTTTTGCACGAAAAGAATACACATTTTTAAATATTAAGTTAATTTTTATTTTATTGATTTTTATTTCAACCACACATGCATTAAACGGCAAAACTCGTATCTAAATCTGGCACTACAGAAATTGTAGACAATTGGATTTATTGCGCAGTTAACGAAGTAACTTCGGAGAGCGATGTGATAAAGATTGAAGGAGACATATGACATAGTATCAGGAGACACATACTGACCCGACATAGTAAGAGCAATGATTAGATAAGGGAGATAATTAATGACAAATACTGCAGTTAGTACGAACATCATGAATGTTGTGCTAGAAGGGATTTTCTTCACAGATCCATGTTTTGATGGAAAACGCTTCTGTTTAGTGTTATGAGATTTGCACAGTTTTTCTGATGTAATTTGATGAGAAGAGCGATGAGTATGTGGAAATGATGAAAAGTGTATGCTTTTTCCATCGTTACTTGCACTCACGTGGGAGTCCTCAACAGACTCTCCAACTCCAGAGTCTTTCAAATCAGACTCAAATTCAGACGTTATACGCTTTTCTTCTTTCTCACCGGATGTTGACCCAGAACTGTCACTGTGGTTAACGGCGCTGGAATCGCGGACCCTCATCAAGACAACGTTCTTGTTGTCAGAAGTGGTGCAGGAATTTGTATCTTGAGGTCTCTTTGAGGACGTTCCCACCTCTCCCTTTCTTCCGGAATGTTTCTCTTGACTATCGTCTGACCTTTCTTGGACATAACAGTCGTTGCTGCTGCTTACTGGCGCCGTGGCGATTGCTTTGGCAGTTTGCTTCTTGTGAACCCATAGCTTGCAGGCGATACGTGTGTAACATACGGTCAGCATGAAAACGCAAGTGGCAAATCCAAAAATAGTAAAAGAGTTGTAGGCCGTGGCAAATGTAGATTTAACGTACACGTCATCGACTGAGCATCTGACACCCGTGACGTTCGCAATCCCGGTCTCCACTGTTTGTCGGCTGATGAGGATGCCGTAAGGAATAGTAATGACAAGGGCCGTAACTGCACTACCAGTGACAGCAACGAATGTCGAATGTGTTATGCATTGCTTTTTGAAAGGCTGGCAAATTTTGTGGTGGCGATCAACGGCGACAGCAACCAAAATGAAGGAAGAAAACATTGTTAAAAAGCTCTTCACAAATCGAATGGACTTGCACAACTCTGGCAAGTTAAAAGTGTAAAAATAGCGAACTTCCAAAATGTCCCCGGGAAGGGCTATACAATTTGATAGCAGATCGCAGATGCTCATGGCTAGAATGTATGTGCGTGTGGGACTAGGTTTGAACCTCTTGTAATAGACAACGAAGACGAGAGTGTTGCCCACCAAGCCTATGAGTATCAACATGCCAATGTATATGAGTGTGGGCAACATTGACGTAATCATGTTGTCGTTGAGGTGGTTGAAAAAGTCATCGGTTAGATTGTACTTCGTGTAAAAGCTGACATTAGAAAGAAAACTTGAAAAAGTAACATTTCTCAACATGTTAGATTCCTTTACACCCATCCTAAATGACCTAAATCATGTAGTGTTAAACTATTAATGACTTAGTGACCTCGAACAAATATTTTTACTGAGTGGAATAGTTTCAATTATTGTGAAAGGTAACCTAAGTCAAGTTCATGATATATTCTGAAAAGTAAAACGTGAAGTTCATGAAGTTTGCTTTTAAATTAACCATTCCACCTCAGTTTCAAAATTTTATAACATTTCCAATTGCTTCATGTGGTTTAATTAATAGTACATATACTCTACACAACCACAGTGTTTTCTTCGTTGATGACAAATGGTTATTAATGTCACAATTTGAAGCGAAATTTATAGATGTTTTAAACACTCATCGATACAGTTTAAAGTTGTTGACATAGGAACTAAACGTTGTTTTCTGTACGACCATTTACGTATTACAACTTAACAAAATGTTATTTATTATTGTCGAATGGGTTAGAGAAATTTTGACTTTGACTCATTCATTATTTTGCAAGAGCCATGTCTTTTTCACACTGTATCTTGTTGATGTAATACCGATAGTGTCCAATTTTAAAACTGGATTTAAATGAACATTTTCAACGTGTACAGAATATGACAAATACGCTTTTGTTCTGTCTAACAGTCTCCAGTAATTCTCGTTACGGAATCATTAGAGCGTTCACCTTTACCTCGGAAACGTGACATTTGGAAACGTGTGACGAAGTAATCCTGCACACAAAAAGAGAAAATGCAATCATAAAAAAACGTGACTTTAAAATAAAATTTGTGCATATGAAATTGGCACTCTAAGTAAGTATAATCGATATTAATCGATAATAGAAATCACTGTGAATCTCCTTATGAGATAGTATTTCAATTACTCTAATTGCGTTATATCATAATGCAAAGATAGCTAAACAAAAATAAAATAATTTGATTATATTTAAAAATTAAAAATACAAATTACTATTATATCTTCTATTGACAAGGAAGTGTTAATAGTAATTATAGTTTAAAATTGGCCATATTTTAGTTTGTATATTATTGTTACGTTTCCAGTATTTATTTATAGACCCTGCTTAGAATAATTAAGGACTTTAAATATAATTAATTCCTTCTCTCATATCCTATGCAGACTGGTTGCTCAATTTACCATTTGACTAATCTAAAAGTGTGTCTTGTAGTGCAGACGACAAATTTATAAACTGATAAATTGCGAACGTTAGCTAGATTGAAACCGTTAAATTCCTCTAAATTAATATGCATTCGTTATTGTCATTCAGCTCATCCGCCCCCATTCAATCTAAGAAAATCTATAGGTCTATTATGCATAAAAATTAACTACTAAGAGGTTTAACAATAAAATAAGATTTAATAACTTTAACAATTAACAAATTACTCAAGATACGAGCGCGAAAGTCTGATTCTAAGAGCTCGATAAGCAACGTGCTAATAGTTACGAGAATAGTGCCGTGTATGATTTTTGTCACCCTCAAAGGTAACTTATCTTGCAAAGGTTGCCACGTGTAGGTTCAATGATTCAGTCCAGACCGGTTTCTACCTCACTTCTTGCCGTCAGTAGAATGCGCACACCGCACAACAATGGAACTGTCTTTCAAGTCGACCACGGTACGGACTTGTGAGTGTAGAAGTTAGACATGCAGACCTGCTTGTCTACGATGCCCCACGGTGGTAGGACTATCAACTCAATCTTCAAGAGTTGGAACCTGGCAATGCGTGGATCCCAAGATAGGACTCACAGACATAGGTATAGGCGTGAACCTGGGTGCCGACCTGGAACAAGAGCGTCTCCATAATCGTCCTCTGTTTAAATTCGCCTAACCCAAGCACGATTAAATTTTAAATGCTTTGAGTTTAGAATCTCGACTAGCGTCGTTTACAATTAGATTAGAAATATAATCTCACGCATGTTACGTTTAACAAGCATGACGTATGAATTACTAAATATTTACAATGTTAAACTTTTAGAGTTCATACAAAGGACAATTC
Organism: Sinotaia quadrata; assembly: GCA_028829895.1. Lineage (NCBI taxonomy): Eukaryota > Metazoa > Mollusca > Gastropoda > Architaenioglossa > Viviparidae > Sinotaia > Sinotaia quadrata. Next base: position 54,943,577 of record CM054178.1, on the reverse strand, counting down.
AAATTAAGCAAGGCGCTTTACAATTTACATTAAAATTACAAGCAATAATTCGAATTACAAAAGAAATTCATGTCGAGCACAGCGCTCCTGACTCTAGTGAATTTATAGTTATATAAATTAAAGTTACAATGAGAAAAGTTACAATGAATTTATATACAATAACTTATAGGTTTTAGTCATTTAACAAGGAACCGTGCTTAGGCTACAATAGCAATGCATAGCAAAAAATCACATCCATATTCAACAATGCAAAATACAATTAAATAAATTCAATACCTTAGTGAGAAATCGAGGTGTTATCTCAATTTCGTCGGCTTCCTATGTGACTCAACGAATAGCGACAGCACGAAACATCAGTACTACGGCTGGCTTCTGGTTTTTCGGAGTGAGTAAAATAGGGTGCGCTCACATAGTTATTAAAAATCATAAGGTGCATCACGTGACTGGTCACGTAGTATGTGGTTGGTTCGAGAATCTAGACAATGGCCTAAGAGTTACATAATGTCTCTGACCTCTTTCTGGAAGTTTCTCGATAGGAGAGAACTTACACAAAGGGTTTTTCAAATCTCAATATTTGAAGTGAACAAGTGGGTCAGAAAGTCATGACATTTTTATCAGACTGTGACAATTATACACAGGGAGTGAGACGAAGAGAGAGACAGAGATAAAATATTAATACTTGTCTTCTTTACTACTACCAGTAATTCTACTGGTGCCTTGCTCCTTCATACCGTATCTAATATTAAATACCCAGTAACACTGTAATAGCTGTTGAAATTCCAATAAGACTATCCATTTATTGTGCACTGAGATGGGAGCCGGTGGCTTTTGCGCATATCATTATATCGTATAATAACACTCGCGCGTGTGCATGTAAGGTCCAAATGATACGAACACTTGCATATTAAACTAACATGAAAAGGAAGTGTGTTCTGTGAGGTTTAGTAAATAATGCACTTGAGATATGTGCATCCAGTTTTCTTTGTACTATGTTAAAAATTTAAATAATAAGATAATTAAATATGCAATGTTGCTATAATTATTAACTATTGCAATGAAATTATTTTTTAGCGAAATATTACATCATCATAAATAAGGTTAGAAACCGTGCACATGTGGTCGCCATCTATCTGTTGCCGTGAATAATTCGGTTCTCACCCGAAATTTGATTACGTGGTGCATTATCCTGAAGAAGTCAGCGGAAATGTAAACATTTGAAATATATTTTATTTTTAAATTAATTATATTTTAATACATGATTGTAAAGCAGTTTTTTGTTTATTGTGTATTTTTCCTTTATACCACTTAGCAGTTATAAGTTTATATAGCTCAGGGGCGGGCAAACTCTGGCCCGCGGGCCAAACCTGGCACGCGAAGCATTTTTTGTTGGCCCGCCAAGCTATTCACAGTTAACATTGCTTTTGGCCCGCCAAGCTATTCACAGTTATTGCTTTTGGCCCGCCAAGCCATTCACACTTATTGCTTTTGGCCCGCAAAACAAAAGTCACTAAAACAATTGGGCATTGTTATACGCTGTCAAACAGCCAAGGCTAAACTAGTCTAAAGACTACATGTAATTTTAACAGTTTGAATTACTCACACAGAATCGTGTGCACATGTACAATTTATGCCTACGGTTATATATATTACACTAGCATCTCTTTATAGTTCGTTGACTTTTGAACTCTCCTAGGCCTAGGATAGATCTACAATAATAATGTATGTCAGCATCTGTACTCTGCCTCATTCGTGACCTGACCTTCACCGCTACAATTGGTGAGAGGAAGGAGGGCTGGAGGTGAACAGAGGTGTGCGAATTTGAAACTCGCAGTCTTCTGCCATCACAACCGAAATGGTTGTTGCATTTCTGCTATTTCTTTGAAATTATTCCCCCATCCCCACAATCGTGTCTGCAACCCCAGCATCCTAAAAAATTTAAAGTGGATATGGAAAGTCGGACATTTAACTCTGAGTGGACGAGAAGTACTTTTTCATAGAACGATTTGGACAAGCTCAGTGTCTGATCTGTTTGAAAACTGTTGCTATCTTCAAAGAGCTTAATGTGCCCTGTCACTGGGAAACAGTACACAACTTCGAAATTTGGTTTAATGTCTGCCTCTGAGAAAAAGAATACTATTGCTAAACTCACAGGCAATATAGAGAAAAGCAGTTTGATGTTTCATAAGCAAACATCTGTGCATGAAAAAGTGACAGGTGCCAGTTATGAAGTTTCACTACTCCTTGCTCAAAGAATGAGTTAAAAGCAAAGTTCTGCACTTCTTCTCCTCTTTCTTTTTTTCGTGATGTCATCCTACCATCAGGCAAGTTTCCACATTTTATTAAACATGCTCAGCGCATTGTAGCTATGTTCGGAAGCACATTTTGCTGTGAACAACTGTTCTCAAAGATGAAATATACAAAGAGTCGCCTTCGCTCTCAACTCTCTGACCGTCATCTAACTGACATTCTTCGCTTGTCAACCTCATCAGTTCAGCCAGATATTGAATCACTTATTTATTGTAAGCAACACCATCCATCTCATTAATCTTTCATTGAAACAGAGTTAGTTTTTTAAAATTACTTTTGTTCTCATTTTATATTCTGAACTTGCTGGACTTGTGATATTTGGTCGTCTATCCGGCCCGCGAAATGTTCCAACAGTTTTATCTGGCCCGCGGTCTCAAAAGTTTGCCCGCCCCTGATATAGCTAATACAAATATTTAATTTTATAAATAAGAATATAAATGGAGTTTTACATAATAAATAAAACTTATTTCAAATTATGCATCCATCCTTTCTTTATCAATGCGTCATTCTATATATCTATCTATCTATCTATCTATCTATCTGTCTGTCTGTCTGTCTGTCTGTAGTCTGTCTGTCTCTCTCTCTCTCTCTATCTACCTACCTACCTATCTACCTACCTACCTATCTACCTACCTACTTACCTACCTACCTACCTATCTATCTATCTATCTATCTATCTATTTATCTATCTATATCTATCTATGTATCTGTTCGTATGGCTTCCAAAATATATTCAATTTGGCGTGGCGAGTAGTGCCATCTAACAACAAGGACGGCAGCAAAGACAAACAGTGTAATGTGAAAGAGGCAAGAGAATGGTGGAGAGTTAAAATTGAACATTGTTTTGTTCAAGTACTAGTTGAAGGCACAGTATAGTGTACATTTCTTGAGACCTATGAATTCTATTTGATATTCATTCTATTTTAAGCAAGGTCAAATAAATTTAATTCAATACACAGATTTAAAATGTAAACGTGAAATGAGTTTTTTTAATAATAAGTTAACTGCTATCACTCCCGTGATTTATTATTTCATTTTCCGTCAAGTCTTCTACACTAGAAAGGAGAATGAGGAGAAGACAAAGAAAAAGAAGAGGACGACGAAGACAATGCGTGGTGATGATTAAATTACTAACAATAAAAATATTAATATTTTAAAATATTTATTAAAGCATGAATACGCTTTCTCATAAACAAACAATTTTGCAATATTATCAAATGAAGTAATTATTTAAACAATCTTTGAAAGACAGCAGAGATAATTGCATTTAAAAAGTAATATATACGGTTGTAAATATTTACAAAATATATGTTATTTCCTTTAAACATTCCGACGTTTAAAATTGTTGGAAAGCCAAACCACTTTCTCAAATTGCGAAAGGTACATTATTAAATAAATAATAAAATATAATGGCAGCAAAGAACAAAAATAATGATCAACAATATAAACAAACGCATTACCAATTTCTAAGTTTGCGAAAGGTGTACATTATTAAACAAACAATAAAATATAAAGCCGGCAAACAACAAAAGAAATAATGAGCAACAAACTGAAAAGAAGCCATTTACTTCTTTTAGATTGTTTGTGCACGAAAGGTTTACAGTATATTTTAAATTTAAGTTTATATTTATTTTATTGATTTTTATTTCAATCACACCCGCATTAAAAGTCGGCACTCGTATCTAAATCTGGCACTACAGAAACTGTAGACAATTGGATTTATTGCGCAGTTAATGAAGTAACTTCGGAGAGCGATGTGATAAAGATTGAAGGAGACATAGGACATAGTATCAGGAGACACGTACTGACCCGACATAGTAAGAGCAATGATTAGATAAGGGAGATAATTAATGACAAATACTGCAGTTAGTACGAACATCATGAATGTTGTGCTAGAAGGGATTTTCTTCACAGATCCATGTTTTGATGGAAAACGCTTATGTTTAGTGTTTTGAGATTTGGACAGTTTTTCTGATGTTGTAATTTGTTGAGAAGAGCGATGAGTATGTGGAAATGATGAAAAGTGTATGATTTTTCCATCGTTACTTGCACTCACGTGGGAGTCCTCAACAGACTCTCCAACTCCAGAGTCTTTCAAATCAGACTCAAGTTCAGACGTTATACGCTTTTCTTCTTTCTCACCGGATGTTGACCCAGAACTGTCACTGTGGTCAACGGCGCTGGAATCGCGGACCCTCATCAAGACAACGTTCTTGTTGTCAGAAGTGGTGCAGGAATTTGTATCTTGAGGTCTCTTTGAGGACGTTCCCACCTCTCCCTTTCTTCCGGAATGTTTCTCTTGAGTATCGTCTGACCTTTTTTGGACATAACAGTCGTTGCTGCTGCTTACTGGCGCCGTGGCGATTGCTTTGGCAGTTTGCTTCTTGTGAACCCATAGCTTGCGGGCGATACGTGTGTAACACACGGTCAGCATGACCACGCAAGTGATGAATGCCATTAAAGTAAAAGCGTTGTAGACCGTGGCAAATGTAGATTTAACGTACACGTCATCGACTGAGCATCTGACACCCGTGACGTTCGCAATCCCGGTCTCCACTGTTTGTCGGCTGATAAGGATGCCGTAAGGAATAGTAATGACAAGGGCCGTAACTGCACTGCCAGTGACAGCAACGAATGTCGAATGTGTTATGCATTGCTTTTTGAAAGGCTGGCAAATCTTGTGATGGCGATCAACGGCGACAGCAACCAAAATGAAGGAAGAAAACATTGTTAAAAAGCTCTTCACAAATCGAATGGACTTGCACAACTCTGGCAAGTTAAAAGTGTAAAAATAGCGAACTTCCAAAATGTCCCCGGGAAGGGCTATACAATTTGATAGCAGATCGCAGATGCTCATGGCTAGAATGTATGTGCGTGTGGGACTAGGTTTGAACCTCTTGTAATAGACAACGAAGACGAGAGTGTTGCCCACCAAGCCTATGAGTATCAACATGCCAATGTAGATGAGTGTGGGCAACATTGACGTAATCATGTTGTCGTTGAGGTGGTTGAAAAAGTCATCGGTTAGATTGTACTTCGTGTAAAAGCTGACATTAGAAAGAAAACTTGAGAAAGTAACATTTCTCAACATGTTAGATTCCTTTACACCCATCCTAAATGACCTAAATCATGTAGTGTTAAACTATTAATGACTTAGTGGCCTCGAACAAATACTTTTACTGAGTGGAATAGTTTCAATTATTGTGAAAGGTAACCTATCAAGTTCATGATATATTCTGAAAAGTAAAACGTGAAGTTCATGAAGTTTGCTTTTAAATTAACCATTCCACCTCAGTTTCAAAATTTTATAACATTTCCAATTGCTTCATGTGGTTTAATTAATAGTACATATGCTCTACACAACCACAGTGTTTTCTTCGTTGATGACAAATGGTTATTAATGTCACAATTTGAAGCGAAATTTATAGATGTTTTAAACACTCATCGATACAGTTAAAGTTGCTGACATAGGAACTAAACGTTATGTTTTCTGTACGACCATTTACGTATTACAACTTAACAAAACGTTAGTTATTATTGTCTAATGGGTTAAAGAAATTTTGACTTTGACTCATTCATTATTTTGCAAGAGCCATGTCTTTTTCACACTGTATCTTGTTGATGTGATACCGATAGTGTCCAATTTTAAAACAGAATTTAAATGAACATTTTCAACGTGTACAGAATATGACAAATACGCTTTTGTTCCGTCTAACAGTCTCCAGTAATTCTCGTTACGGAATCATTAGAGCGTTCACCTTTACCTCGGAAATGTGACATTTGGAAACGTGTGACGAAGTAATCCTGCACACAAAAAGAGAAAATGCAATCATAAAAAAACGTGACTTTTACATTATTAAACAAACAATAAAATATAAAGCCAGCTAACAATAAAATGTATGGTATTGATTTCTGCAAAGAAGCCATTTACTTCTTTTAGATCGTTTGTGCACGAAAGGCATACAGTACCTTTTAAATTTAAGTTGACCTAAAAGGCGACACTCGTATCTAAATCTGGCACTACAGAATCTGTACAGAATTGGATTTATTGCTCAGTTAATGAAGTAACTTCGGAGGTTGCCAGAAACAAATGTTTTTTTTTAAATTGATTTAAAACTTGGACTAACCGTCCACACTACTTTAGTAGTTCTGTTATTGTCCGTTTGTGATTTTCGTAAATGTTTATAGCGTGAATTATTATTAAGTGTATGCTACGGAAGAAGCCAAGTGCATACGTTTCTCTTCAACGTTCGTTTAAGTTTTTTCAGTAGTTGACACAGAAACCAAATGTATTTGTCTATTTTGTAGCCGTAAACAACATATGCACGATACATTGTCTTAACTGTCAATGCCCATAAATTAGAAAAACTGGCTACATTGACTCCTTCACCGTAGAGTTAGATCACCTTCTTCCTGTATTGTGTATCTTTTTGATCCAGTCTGGATAACCTCTGACATTAAAATAAAAATTAAACGACCAAAGTCCAAGTTTTGTATTATATTATGTATTATAATGATTTAGCGTTTTTTATGGTACGTTAAATAGGTGTTATATATAGGTGTTATATATTGATTTAATGATTTAATGATTTGTGTTGCACTTTAAGTAAGTGTATTACATTATAGTGATTTAGCGACTTGTGTGGTATTTTAATGTGTAATATATTGATTTGGTAATTTGTGTGGCACTTTAAGAAAGTGTAATTGTGATTTATACATTTGCCGGATACTTGTATGAATCTCCTTGTGAGGTAGGAATGCTGCAATAATTATTAGCACTCTTACGTTATATCATTATGCACAAAACATAAAACACACGCAACACGTTATATAAATTATCAGTACATTTTATCAGCGTGCCAATTGATGACCAGTGAATTTTCAGCAGTAATTTTAGAATTTTAGAATAAATCGTATTTTAACCTTCATGCCATTATGTCTTTCGCTCAATTGCTCTCTGAACAATCAAACAAACGCACACACACACACACACACACACACACACACACACACACACACACACACACACACACACTTCATGTATTATGTACTACAACTACTGCTTCTAATACTACTGAATACACAACAGCACTATATTTATTGTTGAAATTGAAGGCCCTTTGATTCAATTGTATGCACGGAAGTGTGTGTGGAGTATTGGAATGGCGTGCGTCTGTGTATCAGGGATGAGGTGGTTGGTAAAACCCAACTAATACGTATGCTTGTAAATTAAACTAATATCACACACACACACACACATTCACACACACACACACACACACACACATATATATATATATATACACATACACACACACACACACACACACACACACACACACACACACACACACACACGTTGTGTTCGGCCTAGTGTATCACTCACTGTACTGAAGAAAGTCATGTCATGAAGACATTCTGTAAAGTCAACTCTTGTACTGGAACACTTTATTTTACATCGTGTTTGTGTTGGATATACAGAAATCGGAAGAAGCGAGTGAAGCTCCGTTAATATACTGTTACACAATATGTAAACAAGGAAATTAAAATACCTAAAGCGCAACTATTCAACACGACAGTCACTACTCTCAACTACTGCCCGCCCACCCGCCCCTGTTTAATAAGTGCGCACTTAACAATTATTGAAATGTTTCAACAGGAGTAATGTTTCTTCAATGAAAATATTAATTTCACTCTCGTTTGAGTAATATTATAAACTGTTATGATATGATTGTCAAAATACTGCCCTAATATCGAGGTATCATTGAATATAATAGTGTTGTTTTTTTTATATAAAGGTGGTCTGAAAGTTGTAAATACATGAAACTTCAAAAGAATTGCTGTTTTGGCTAAATAACTTTATCAGGATATTTAGTGGCATTTATGGCAAACTGATATATTTTACTCTGTGCAACAGAAGAAAATGGTGATTTGCAAGTGCATACAATCACACTTACTGAAAGCATTGCACAACTTGTCTACTGCTTGCAGTGTATCTATTATCCTGTCCAGTGTATCTATTATCCTGTCCAGTGTATCTATTATCCTATCCAGTGTATCTATTATCCTATCCAGTGTATCTATTATCCTGTCCAGTGTATCTATTATCCTGTCCAGTGTATCTATTATCCTATCCAGTGTATCTATTATCCTATCCAGTGTATCTATTATCCTATCCAGTGTATCTATTATCCTATCCAGTGCAAGTATTTAATCAGTGATTAACGTTTATACTAGCTTGTATGCTTTCAACCCTATTACTTGTAACTTGTTGACATTATTGATAATAAGAATGTGTTTTATCAAATTTAGTGAGAGTGAAATATTAGTGTTATAAGAGAAAACATTTGCATCGTATGCGAAAATGGACCCATATAATCCTATTTACTCACCATATTTAATACAGTCACTTATTTAACCCATTTCCTTTATCTTCATGACAGTGATTATTGTCCAGAGACAGAGATGGAATCAAGAGATCATTTGAAATTTCACTGCTGGCATTAAAAGGTAAGTTAAAAAGAAGATTTTAGCAGGAACAAAGCAAATTAATGAAAGGTACAAGAGAAAGTTTGTAGAATTATTTCATATTACTGAAATCTAAGGAGTGAATTATTTGAAATATTTGCTACTTATATTTGTTGAATTTATCTTATGGTAAGACATTTACATAGCATTAACTATAGATAATCTCACTTTTCAGACTGGTTATTTTTCACCATACGAGAGTTATAATTAATGTATCCCTAAAACCAAATGATTGAAAAACGCATATTCAGGTAGTTCACGTTTCGTATCATTAATAAAAACAAGGAAATATAGACAAATTATATTTTTCACTAAGCTGAAAGTGTGTTAAATATATCATGTGATTGGAGAGACACTGGTGGTAAGAAACCCTCTTGTGGTTTCAGAGACAAAGTTTGAAAATAAACCCTCTTGTGGTTCAGAGGCAAACTAAGATAATAAATCCCCTTGTTATGTCAGAGACAAACTTTGATAACAAATCCCCTTGTAATTTCAGAGACAAATTTTGATAACAAACCTCCTTGCAGTTTTAGAAGCGTGCATTAATAAGAAATAATTTGTTGATTCAGAGGCATGAATATGACTCCATAGAGATTCAGAAGCAATAATTGGTAACAAACTTCCTAGTGGCTTTAGGGGCAAGAATTGGTAACAAAGTCTTGTGACTTTAGAGGAAAAAACTGGTAAGACTTGGTTAAAAAAAACTCAAATAAAATTATAGAAATTACAATTGGTAGCAAACCACCTTGTTTCAGAGTCAAGAATTGATAACAAACCTTCTTGTGATTTAAGGCAAGAATTGATAACAAACTTTCTTGTGATTTAAGGCAAGAATTGATAACAAACTTTCTTGTGATTTAAGGCAAGAATTGATAACAAACCTTCTTGTGATTTAAGGCAAGAATTGATAACAAACTTTCTTGTGATTTAAGGCAAGAATTGATAACAAACTTTCTTGTGATTTAAGGCAAGAATTGATAACAAACTTTCTTGTGATTTAAGGCAAGAATTGATAACAAACTTTCTTGTGATTTAAGGCAAGAATTGATAACAAACCTTCTTGTGATTTAAGGCAAGAATTGATAACAAACTTTCTTGTGATTTAAGGCAAGAATTGATAACAAACTTTCTTGTGATTTAAGGCAAGAATTGATAACAAAACCCCATTGTGGTTTCAGAGGCAAACTTCTCCGATAAAGAAATATCTCCATGATGTATTGCATATTTAATAATGTACTAAATTCGCCTAGTCAATACGTGTTAATTTAATTTAATTTTATTTGTTAATGTAAACATATTTAATAATGTACTAAATACGCCTAGTCAATACGTGTTAATTTAATTTAATTTTCTTTGTTAATGTAAACATATGATTTTTGTTTGTTATAAAGATTTTATTAGATAGATTAAAAATTAAGATAAACCCATAAATTCTGGAGTTCTATTTTTGTTATAGTCATGACGTATTTCATATGTTTCCTATATGTGACATCATGATGAAGTGAAATAGTTAAGTATTAATATAATGTAATGTCAAAACATAAAGTAACAATTTGTTCTCATTACGAATTTAATTATTAATTTACATTAAATATTATATTCGAACGATTTATTTTTTTAAAAACATGTTAATTGTCACCACCCACCCTCCCTTCTCCGACAGGAGGGGAGAGGGATGGTGGCTTGCCGGCTCCACGTAGGACTTGCATAAAGAGAATGACAAATCCACACACAGAATACCAAGATGTTTGTTTGGCTCGAATTTAATTCTGCGTGTAGGTTACGTATTGCCGACATGTTTGCATGTGTGCTTGCATACGGGTAGGGGTGAAGTGTAGACGGCACAGACGACGCAACGTATAACAACGACAGCAACCACTCGTTCGAAACCATAGACAGAAGAAAGCCGCAATATCAGAGTACGAGTTCAAATTTATTGGTCTATACTAGTCTATAGGTTTCCTCTCACACGTTGGTTAGTCAATTAGCCATCCACACTCACACCCATGGGAAAGGGGGAAGAAAGAAGAAAGAAAAATGAATGATGAAATAAAATCAAAGAAATACAAAACTCAATTTCTTCATGCAGTACTACTTCTAACATTGCTTAGGCATTTTACAACATAATAGAACAGTCATTATTTCAGAGTTCTGGCGCCACACATCAATGTTCAATAATAATACACAAAGTTCAAAACAAATGTCATTTAACTTGCAAGTCTTTTCAATGGTCCCATCAATATCAAGGTTCACTTCTAATTTTAGGTTTTAATGCTTAATTAAGATTCTAGTTTTAGTTTTAGGTTCTAGTTTATACTTATGTTTATGTGCTCTGAGATTTCCCTAATTAGTTAGAATTTTCTTTTACTCACATAGGTATTGTCACGTTCTCCTTGTTCTCTGCTCATATAATCACACTTCTCTCTTGTTCTCTGCTCTTTAATTCGTTACTCTCTCTTGTGCTGGGCTCATATCGTTATCGGCTCTTTCTCCATGTGCTGGGCTCACATTTTCTTCTTGTGCTGGGGGGGGGGGGGGGGGTTAAAGATGCTCAAAAACACCGTCGACGTCTCGACACGGGTCCGCTCCCTGGAACCCAAATACAGTAGCCTTCACTGCCACTGTTACGCTCCTCGTTAGGCCTATTTCTCCTCACTTATTCATTACTTCTTTTCGCTTCTCTTCTCTTCATCATAACTTCGTTTCCCATCTTCTCTTCTCTTAACTTCGTTTCTCATCTTCTCTTCTCTTAACTTCGTTTCTCATCTCTTCTCTTCTTCACAACGGCCAACCTTTGCCGTTCTCGGCGGTATGCCTCATGCATGACCGCTACTGCTTCCAACGATAGTTACTACCACTATGTAACATCTCGTTCTGTAACATCTCCCAGCGCCGTGACATTAAACTTCCACCAGGAATTTGCCTTCTGCCTGGAAAATAATCGATCACCCGCGGTCTTTGACAGAGTCTTTGAAAACCTGAGATGGCTATCTGATTTGATTTGGCCCATCTAAAAACTGCAGCGGTCTTTACGACGCGCCTCATACGCAGCCAGGTAGACTTTCTGGCACACTGTTACAGTGGTCAAGAATCCTCCTTCTGTTTTGCCTTCAGAATCGTAGAGTCTTCTTGATCCATAAAGCAGGGAGAAACTCTAACAGAGGTGACCTTCACCCCTGTACAACACGCTACATTTTCCACGTTTCTCTTCCACGTTTCTCCTTTGCTTCTTTCTCTGTATCCCCTTTTATACACACAGTTCTTGCACATCCCTTTCTCTGAGTTGACTGGTACACACCCCTCCTTCCAGCACAGACGCTACCCCCATCCAACACTGCCCATTTACAACCAGCACTGTACGTGCTTAGGAATATTCTCTGCCCATCCTGGCCACCTCTGGCGTCCAGTTCTATCAGTGCCAAGGTATCAAGTTCCCCGTTGGCACCTGTGATTTACGTATCCATTTAACCTCTAGCTAACTCTCAGAGCACACACTAAAATCTCAGAGCAAGGGTCCTACTCCTATTTTATTTTAAAAACTACATTTACTGGCAGCTCATGGCCACCTGGCTAACCGTACATTAATTAATTCACAGCACGACATGATTGTACACACAGACCAACCTTTTTAACTTAGCATACAATGATTAACTTTCCAATAACTCAACTTCTATTTCACTAAGTACTTTCACAAAACAATAGTAATTACACAATAGCAATATCTACTTAAACTACCAAACATTTATAGTGGTGATTCTTACAATGATGTTTACATTTCCAAAAACTTAGTCTGCCTCCGTCACGGACATAATTGGCGTCCTAGCACCTTCTCACGAACTTGGTATACTGGCCTGCCTTGTACCCTACACTGACACAGATTTATGGGCGTGGGTCTTGGCCACAAAGGGCTGAGCCAGCATTTAATTACACGTTTTCCTATTCTCCGGCACGAAATTAAAGTTAATGTTTAGACAAAGTGGTCATTTTCACCCCTGTCCCTCTTTTACTTAACTTAGCTGTTTCGTACATAGTTTATAGTTAGAAAATACTTAGAGGGAGAAAAAAAAATATTAATATTTCTTGATTTTCGTGACATTAATATATATCATTAATGCATTATACTGATTAATTAGATCAATAGTTTAGATTTCTAAATAAAAAGTCCAGCAGCTTACCATCATCATTGTTCAAGAAGTAGTTCTTATATATGGACGAAGAATCAGTTGTCACAGAATAAAAAGATGTAGTACGCAATTCACATGGCACAATAAAACTCGTGACGCGTGACCCGAGAATGGTTTGAATTGAGGATATTCTCAATGGACTTGAACCTCTGTAAACCCACTTAGTGCGCGCGCTTCAAGTTGTGTCCAAATACGCTGTTTCATTGGACATTATCAAACGCGGAAGGGTGCAGTAAGTAGAAATCTCCTAGCCAAAACACTTCCTCTCTCCCTTCCGGTAATTCATCTTGTAAGGGCTTCTCATTTTTAGCGATTTCAGTGTTCTGTTCTTTTTAAATTCACACTGCAGCCTGTCATTTATAAACAACTTTATCTAAAAGCCAAAAGTTTAAGAGATCTATACACGTACCAAAATTTATACTGCATGTCAAATACAAATTTTGCATTTGGAGACGTCATCAAGACACGCTGTGCGACATACAGATTATATGACAAAGACACATTAATCTATGTAGAGTGATGTAATACTGGTCAATTTATAACGTATAACTGCCTATAAGACAGCGACACAATTTACAATGCAGAGTTATATTACTAGCACTCACCGTACAACACTTACTTGCCTGTCAAAGACACAATTTACAATGCAGAGTTATATTACTAGCACTCACCGCACACTTACTTGCCTGTCAAAGACACAATTTACAGTGCAGAGTTATATTACTAGCACTCACCGCACACTTACTTGCCTGTCAAAGACACAATTTACAATGCAGAGTTATATTACTAGCACTCACCGCACACTTACTTGCCTGTCAAAGACACAATTTACAGTGCAGAGTTATATTACTAGCACTCACCGCACACTTACTTGCACGTCAAAGACACAATTTAAAACAAACTAGGTAAAACTATTAAATAGTTAATAGTTACCAATTACGCTTACCGCACAGAGGTCTTTACAACGATTAGACACACGCCAAAGATACTCTACAATGTTGTTTAACTGCTGAGACACACTGTATAAGGTATGTCAGCTTTAAAGGTAAGAATTAATGCTAATATGTGATTATGTCTAAGTTCTGTGTTGTCTGATTATGTCTGAGTTCAATATTGTGTGATCACGTCTGAGTTCAATATTGCATGATTATGTTTGTGTTCAATATTGTGTGATTATGTCAGAGTTCAATCCTGTGTACATCTAAGTTCCATATTCCATATGAATTCAATACTGTTTGACTATGTCTAGTTCAATATTGCGTGACTATGTATAAGTTGAAAATTGTGTGACTATGACTGAGTTCAATATTGTGTGACTATGTATAAGTTGAAAATTGTGTGACTATGTATAAGTTGAAAATTGTGTGACTATGAGTGAGTTCAATAATGTGTGAATATACCCACATGTTGAACTTAGGCATAGTTACACAATACTGAAGTAGATATAAAGTTCACAATGTTGTATGTTCAGGCATCATGACTAAGAATACAATGCTGGTCTTGATATATTTGTAACATTTCATATTATTTAAAATCCAAAAGTTGTTTGCAATCAAGGTGCAGCTCCACCGTGCCAGGGAAATTCTCCATCCACCATATTTGGCATGATGGGGCACACACTCCAGTCACTTTCTTACAATGCCACACCTGGATGGCACACTGATAACAAGTGTTAAAAGAAGAGGGCGAAAACATTTTAAATGAAGTTTACACATGGATTAGGCCATGCCAGTATGGAGATGACGTTTTATACATGGATCAGTACAGAGATGAAATTTATACATGGACATACTAGTACGGAGATGAAGTATGCATGTGAATGAAGCCAGACCAGCAATGAAGTTTACACATGGATGAATCCAGATCAGCAATGAGATGAAGTTTACATATGGTTGAAGCCAGACCAGTGTGGCATATCTGCCAACCTTCTTACATTTTTATTCATTTATTAAAAGAAAAATCATCTTAATTCATAATAATATTTTAAATATAATAATCATAATTTAAATAGTAATAATAATTTGAATTTATTACTTTAAATCTTTCTAAAATATTTATTTTCAACTCAAAACCTTTTAGTTCTGACAATTTAATTAGACTTAGCTTCAAGCTAGTTATGTATTTCTGGTTGAGCTTGTCCACATTTATCCTAATCTACCTAGACATTTACTTTATTCTTTATTATTTTATTTAATTTCCTCTCTTTATTAAATTCCTTTAAAATTATCATTCCTGATTCCATATCTCATTCAGTCATGTGTATATGTGTTATGTGTTTATCAAGGGAAGATTGTGGGCTTAGAGCTAATTATTAACTGTAATGTTTTAGTCTAGACTATGCAGTTCATGATGCGTCATATCCCTTGTGGGTCCTTGTGTTTGTTTACTGATTTGCACCTGTGTGGCTGAGAAACGGGGTCAAGTTTCCAGTAAGCAGGCCAGGGAGTAAATTTACCAACACTGTATTTTTCCCGTCTTTCTCTCTTCCTGTTTTCACACGTAACTAAACGTCATAACCAGTACGGAGATGAAGTTTATATATATATACCAGTATGATGGGTTGGAAACAGTTAAACTTATCAGCGACAGTTAATTGGTTAATTTTGTAGTGTTTATACAACCAGTGCGGGTGTGTGAAGAGAAGTACATGCAGGGGAGTTCTATGGCTCTTGGAGTGCTCTGAGCAGAAGTGTATTGAACTTGCATAGGTTGGTACAGTGGATAGAGAAGTGGACGCTAGAGTCGCTGTATTCAAATCTCAGCAACATTTCAAATTTTCTGGCTGAGTGAGAGAGAATTAACTGTATAAACCATATTCAAGTCTCTGTAACATTAGATTTTTTTTTCATTAGACGGAGAGAAGATTGTATGTAAATAAACTATATACTTTAAAACGAAGAACTATATCATACTTGCACTCATTACAACGAATACCTAGCTATATAGTTAAAACTCACGTTGTAATGTAAACCAATATCGAAAAGTAACATTCTTCACAAGATACATCTTTATTTTAAAGACGTGACAATTTACTTTCAGCACAAAAATACTTTATTCATATTTAGAAGCACAATGTTCAAATTTATATCAAATTGCGAAAATCATATGATATTTAAAACAAATGATACACATACATAAACACACATTCATGCACACATTGCAATTTTTCTCTCTTCTATGCATTAAAAAAATGGTAATTTTATAGTAAACAGAATCTTGGAACATGATAAGGCCTTATGGCCAGATAGGGTATGGATGACTGCTAAGCACCCTGTAAAAACTAATCACTTCCTTCATTATCATATGTTAAGATGGTGTGCTGTCTTCTTACTCTTCAATGGGGAGTCTCATTTCTTTCGCTCAAAGTTCTCAGATAGGTTGAGGGAGGTAACTCATCTTTATTAGCCTTCATTTTGTGAAACCCACACGCATTACCACCCATCATTTTTTAATTACGACAAACATCTCGAATTTCTAAATTATTTAAATACTAATGACTTTATCTTAAAATAGCATAACATGAAATTAGTGTAGATTTGACAATTAAATCACAACACTCAAATCATCGTATGACGACGTCACGAGAGATTACACCAAAGCTAGTTTGTGGATGATTTGATCGCTGTTCTTACTGTTTGATGTGATCTGATAGCTGATTGACTGAATTCTGGGGACGTTTCCGGCTAGTACCGATTTCGCGCTGAGATAAGTGTGTGTGTGTGTGTGTGTGAGGGGGGGTGAGGAGAATGGAATTGGACATTAGATTATCAGACCTAGGCTGGTGAAACTCGCTAAATTGCTCACTTCTAGACGGGTCCCAGTGTGTCATTCTCTTCTGCTGCCAGTAGTTCTGGATCCTCCGCAAAGCCAATCACGCCGCCTATTGTCGTCAGGTACGCAGCCCATCCAGTTACCTCACTTGTCGGGGTCTGAAGCCTGCTGGTCAGGTCCTCCATTTCACCTTGTTGTTTTATATTTATCTACAGTTTATGTTTTCCTATTTTATTTTATTATTGACTGAGGTATTTATTATTTAATATTAATTTTATTTAAAGTTTATCTACTTTGGGGTGTTTATTTATCAAATCAGTTACTGAAGGCCTTCGTGCCACTTATCTTTTGGCGGACTTAGAATACTCGTAATATTTAGAATTTGTAACTAGATGTATAGTAAATACTCGTAATATTTAGAATTTGTAACTAGATGCATAGTAAATACTCGTAATATTTAGAATTTGTAACTAGATGCATAGTAAATACACATATTTAGAGGTATATAATTTGTAACTAGATGTATAGTGAATTCTCATAATATTTAGAGGTCTATAAATTGTAACTAGATGTATAGTGAATTCTCATAATATTTAGAGGTCCATAAATTGTAACTAGATGTATAGTAAATTCTCATAATATTTAGAGGTCTATAAATTGTAACTAGATGTATAGTGAATTCTCATAATATTTAGAGGTCTATAAATTGTAACTAGATGTATAGTAAATACTCATAATATTTAGAGGTCTATAATTTTTAACTAGATGTATAGTAAATCATAATATTTAGAGGTCTATAATTTTTAACTAGATATATAGTAAATTCGAATCTTTCCTGTCCTAGTAGGTTGCATTCTTTAATCACATGTTCTAGGTTTCTCTATAGCTACACTGGCATCTTATTTCTTTTTATTTGTTTAATTCACTGCTTAATTTCAGTTAAGTTATTAAAGCTTGATCTCTCCTGTTACCATTTAGATATTTTGGTTTATCGCTTGGAAATAGTTCATATTTTATTCGTCTACCATTGCGTTTGTGTATTATTGGGTTTCCTAGGATTTAGGGAGGATTTTTAAAAGTATATATAGTATTCTCTGTGTGTTGATGTGATGTTGATTTGAATGTTAAGTAATGTTGATTTTGGCTAGTGCATCTGCTTTCTTGTTGTCTGTTATTCCTACGTTTTGGAGCTCACGCTATTTTGGTTTCTATGTTTAGGTGTTCCAGTTTGTCTGCTCGTTTGAATTTTGCATATATGAGGACTAGACTAGTGCCACTATTGTTTTGGATAGCTGCAAGGACTGAAAGTGAGTCTGTGATTATAAGTAGGTTATCTGTTTTGTTTGGGATATTGACATATGCAGTTAAGGATGTAGCGATTGCCATGCCTTAGCAGAGAATAATGATCTGTTGTCTGAAAGTCGGACGCTAATGTCCTGTTGTTTGGAGATGTATATTCCTATCCATGTTTTTCCTGATAGAGCGTCATGTAGCTTTGAATAACTCGTTCCTAATTTAGTCTGCAAAACAACATCAAAATCATTTCCTTTTTGATAGAACTCGGTCAAATTTCGAAATAGTTCTTAAAGCTTGCATTCCAAATGCATTTATTTTCGCACTTATCGTAACGCAAGCGGTCTGATAAAAATAAAGGGAAACAACTTCTTTCATTGAAGATGAGATTGATACTACTAAAGCTTATTTTATTTTACCAATATTCAATAAGGCATTCCGTTTTAAGATTGTAATTTTTTCTCTTCTCCGTAAGAAAGTCTGACGTTTGGAAATTCGTACTAAACGAGCGAGCAATGACAAAACATGCCAACGTATCAATAGTTCTTATTTAAAGAACCAAACGTGTAAACGTCTGAACAATTCTTACAAATGAACCAAATATGCACACGTCTGAACAGTTCTTACTAAAAATGAACCAAATATACACAGGTCTGAACAGTACTTACTAAAAATGAAACAAACATGCATACGTCTGCGAGTAATGACTAAACATGCAGACATCTGAACAGCAATAGTTCTTACTGTAAAAAAATAAAAATATAAAAACACACACGCCAATGTCTGAACAGTTCTTCCTAAAAGAACCAAATACGCCTTTGTGTTCTATTGGATACAGTAATTCTGTATAGCTCTATAAATCAGACTGTGATCTATTGGATACGGTTAATTCTGTATAGCTCTATAAAACAGACTGTGTTCTATTGGATACAGCTAATTCTGTATAGCTCTATAAAACAGACTGTGTTCTATTGGATACAGCTAATTATGTATAGCTCTATAAAACAGACTGTGTTCTATTGGATACAACTAATTCTGTATAGCTCTATAAAACAGACTGTGTTCTATTGGATACAGCTAATTCTGTATAGCTCTATAAAACAGACTGTGTTCTATTGGATACAGCTAATTCTGTATAGCTCTATAAATCAGACTGTGTTCTATTGGATACAGCTAATTCTGTATAGCTCTATAAAACAGACTGTGTTCTATTGGATACAGCTAATTCTGTATAGCTCTATAAAACAGACTGTGTTCTATTGGATACAACTAATTCTGTATAGCTCTATAAATCAGACTGTGTTCTATTGGATGCAGCTAATTCTGTATAGCTCTATAAATCAGACTGTGTTCTATTGGATACAGCTAATTCTGTATAGCTCTATAAAACAGACTGTGTTCTATTGGATACAGCTAATTCTGTATAGCTCTATAAAACAGACTGTGTTCTATTGGATACAACTAATTCTGTATAGCTCTATAAATCAGACTGTGTTCTATTGGATACAGCTAATTCTGTATAGCTCTATAAATCAGACTGTGTTCTAAGTTGAGCACAGTAACAAGCATTAGATGTATTCGTCTGTGTGCAGTGTATAACACAATTTCATTTCAGTCCATTAAATGTACACTTTCCGCGGGGCTTGCATCCTTCCAGACAGGAAGTTTACACTTTGCAATGACACCAGTATTGTGTGCGGATCACCAGAGCGTATAAGGTGATTATATTCTTATTATCTGCACGCGCGGTAAATACATTCTGATCATTTGCACAGAAATGGCCCTATACTTCATTTATTTTTATCAAAATTACGTGATTCTGTAATGTAGACAGCCATAAGTAACAGTGGTACAAAATGGTGACTATAATGTAGACAGCCATAAGTAACAGTGGTACAAAATGGTGACTATAATGTAGTCAGTCATAAGTAACAGTGGTACAAAATGGTGACTATAATGTAGTCAGCCATAAGTAACAGTGGTACAAAATGGTGACTATAATGTAGACAGCCATAAGTAACAGTGGTACAAAATGGTGACTATAATGTAGTCAGTCATAAGTAACAGTGGTACAAAATGGTGACTGTAATGTAGTCAGTCATAAGTAATACTGTTGCAAAATTACTTGTCTTGGCACTGTAGTCAATCTTAGCAGCAATGGTGTGATTGTGTTAGATTTCATTACTTTACTATTTCTAGTAAACAAACAAGAATATGTTGAAAATAAAAATTTACTCACATTAATTTTACTTCATACACCGAAAGATCTACCACACTATCTACAGTTTTTGAGGAGCAACCCGATATAGATTCAACATTTCTGTTGTTTGTCTCTCACTCTCTGTATATATCCATATACATGAATATCACACACACACACACACACACACACACACACACACACACACACACACACACACACACACACACACACACACACACACACAGAAGCCCGTACACCAATTCTCTCTTGACCGCAAGGTATATTCTAGCAAATATACATGAATATCACACACACACACACACACACACACACACACACACACACACACACACACACACACACACACACACATAGAAGCCCGTACTCTAGTAAATATACAGTTGTAAGTCGTAAACGTATTACATGCTCAACAAATGAGAAACGCAGACACACAGACATACACACATTCTTTTCTTCAGAATTAATACACTATCTTCACTTTCTTCTATCTCCCTCAATGGCCTGTTTGTCTTTCTTCCTGCATTGTCGAGAAACATTCGCATAGCAGGCAGGAAATGAGTCAGGTTGCATGCCAAGAAATCTTCACAACAACCGCTCGAACGCAATGAAGCTAACTAATCAGAGTAACCAGTTGACGCCATGTTGAATGTGTCTCTGCTTGCAACATGAGCACGTTTCTGGAAACCAGTAATCTTGAGAGTTGTCGTCGTCGTCTAGATTTCACATTGTTTTAAAGCTCTACGGCTTTGACAGGAAGGAGGATATTTTGAGAGGAAGAAATCCGTCGTCTTCAAAAGGAAAGTTCTGTCCCATGACATTGCTTATGACTACAATGTCTGTCGGTAAGTATAATACACAGGTGATGGCCGAAACGATAGCTTACAATTGTATTTTAACCCTAAAGCTATAACAGGTTAATACTGCAACCACCATCTCTGATATCCCCCTCCCTACTACCACTACTTCCATGATAAAATAAATATCGACGACGTAACCCTACTTCAACTATTATCATTAAATGATTATATTATCTATGGTATAACAGTCAACAGCTACTAATACTGTTTTACTATTTCGTCTTACATTATAATAAGATGAATTTCGATTATATACTACTTCAACTACTATCATTACTACTACGATTAACTAAATAATAAATTAAATTCATGTATTAAAACACTATTGCTTTTATTTTTACTACAAAATAATAACATTATAATATAGTGAATACGAGAGTATTTACACTTATTCAATACACTGATGGTGATTATTTTATTATTATAATAACACTACTACTACTACTGCTAAAATAATAGTAATAGTCACATTTAAAGCAAACAAATAAACAAAAAATACTTTGTTAATAATATACTCTCTGTGCTAATATGTATATACGGACAACAATGTCTTGTGCTGTAGAAACATAATATACTCCATAGGCGGTCTCCGTTTTCTGGCTGTAGCCATTAAAGTGGCATTTTACATCGCTTTCTAACCAACAACAAACATTGTCACGGGGGTGGGAGGGGGTAGTCAGAAAATGTATTTTTGTCCCTGTGAATTGTCTCCCCTTGCCCATACGTATCCCCGTTGGGTCACGCTCTCAAGAGTTCACCTGCAGGTTAGGGTGAAAGGTTAATTAGATGTGCTGACAGCAAGTTTGTTCCCAATTGCCATCAGGGCTTTTGGCTTATTTTGTGTACATTTTCGCTGATGAAAACCTTCAACCACGCTCAACCAGGAGCAAAGAAAACGTGACAACAACAACAACAAATTTTGAATCAGAGTGTGTGTGTGTACATTCTGGACTACAGGGAGGTGTGAGGTCTTGTATGGTTCGCCTACACCGAGTCCGGACCGTTTTTCTATTCTCGTCACAATCGGGGAAGAAAGGCCAGAATATCTTCCACGTATTATACAGTGTTGGAGGTGTGTTTTGTCGCACCCAACTCTTTTATGGTAACCTGCATCGGATGCCAGTATTATACGTTGGACTCAAAACCTGGACAGTGGTTGTTCATCAGTGACTTTGCGCCATGTGCTGACGGGACAAGACTGGGCCGGGAGAAAGCTATTCACCACCACTCATCAATATACCAACCATCTTTTAACTTCGCCCGCTATTCTTCAGCGAGGAGTTAGAATTATACTTTCGGCGTTTATCAACGCGAAAGGGCCACTGGGTTTATCAGCCTGGTGCCAGTCAACGAGGCCTGACGGTTCTACAACCTCAACTCGTCGTATATACTACGTACATTATCTGCTATCACAACGAGGCCTGACGGTTCTACAACCTCAACTCGTCGTATGTACTACGTACATTATCCGCGGTATCATCGTGATTTTCATCAGTTTATTGGCCAATACCACTACGTTTATATTTCATCACGCAGACGTGTGTTTTCTTTTCTTTGAAATTAGTAAGTAGAAGAACTTTTCTCACGGTGCATTCATTTAGGTAGGTTAGTATAGTTTATTATTTATTTAGAACTCTGTTGAAACATTATTGACACTTCTTTATATAAACATTTATGATTGATATAGGGTATTTACCCTAAACTTTCTTTTACAGACATTTAAGTGGAGATAATTTTAGTGTTCATCTTGTGTGGTGGGATTTTACCCACAAATTGGTATTAGAAATTTTGATACTATTTGATATAGTATTGCGGTTTTCACCGCTGCCCTTTTTAGTGTTGCTATTTGCGGTCATCACCGCTCTTTTCCGTACATGATTTGATAGTATTGCGGTTTTCACTGCCAGATCTATTATAAATTCTGCTTGTCATTTTATTTCACTTATCATATCATTTTACTATTTCTTCCTTTCCTTTTCCTTCTTTCCTTTTCACGGGTGACAATTTGGTGACCCTGTGACGTGATCGGGTAAGAATTGTGTGTATGATTGCATCATTCTTTTTTTCTTCTTTTCTTTCCTATCTTCATCATCATTACATAGGTTTGTGTATTGATTTTTGTACACTGGATTTTTGTGCACATTAATTTTTGCCTTGCTTTTTGTGTACTGTGATCTTTTTGCGCATATTTTCAGGCACCATTTTTTTCGACATTTTTGTGCGCGATAGGGCCGTGATTTTTTTCCGTGTATGCAGTTAAGACATTTCGGACTTGTTGTTAGTGTGTACTCTCAGGACATCAGCATGGATGAGTGGGCTGATAGGTGTAGAGTCCAGAGGGAAGCTATAGCAACAGGAAATGAGTTGGGCCTTAAAGGGGCAGAATTGGTACAATTTTTGAGGGAGAAGTTGAGAGAATGGGATGAGGCAGAGACCACCCTAGAGATAGAGGAGTTTGTGAGGGAAGTGAGATGTAGAGAGCTAGAAGCAGAAAATAGAGAGGAACTTTTAGATATGGGTACGGAAGACGGATTAGATGGAGAAGAATTAGAGCAGTTTGTAAAAGATGAGATAGTTTGGCTGTATGAGGACGAGCTCATTCGAGTTGGAAAAGAGAAGGTTAGAAGAGGAAGAAAAAGACAGACTTAAGATACAGATGGAAGCTTTAAACAAGGGAGAAGAGATAGGCCTTAAAGGATTTGAGTTAATGCAATACGTGGAGCAGGAAGTGATATGTTGGGTTAAGAGGGAGGAAGCCCTGGACGAGAGAAAGCAGTTAGCCAACGAACTAAAGAGACAGAGAAAAGAGTCAGAAGAAAGAATAGATGAGGGGAAGCAGTTAGCCAACAAATTAAAGGAACTAAGGAGACAGATAAAAGAGATAGAGAGACAGAGATTGATAGTAGTGGGTAAGGATGAGTTAGAGATAGAGAAAATAAGGGCAGATACCAGGAACAGAGAGGCAGCGATAGAAAGATTAGAAGCAAGGCTCAGAAGTTCATATGATGTTGAGGAATTATCTGTGACAAAGGTTCAGGACCAAGTGGGTGACTGTTTTTGTAATCATTTCAAAAGATGCGAACCCATAATTGACCAGGTTACGATGTCTGATGGGGAGGAAGCTACTGTCATGACGACGGGGGGAAGCTACTCGCCCGAATGTTGAGGATATGAGGGATGACTCTCTTAGAGCACCGCTCGAGGAGTCGAGTGTCACACAGGAATTAGATGACAAGACTAAATTCCTGGTGGGACAAGATGTCGTGACTAGTGGGGATGGTGGTGAGAGAAATAGTCCGCTATATTCAAAGCACCCTTTTTCATCTAAGATTCCTACAGTAGCAGTAGAAACGCCTGACTATGAAATGCCCAAGTTAGATATTCAGTTTGATTTTGACCTTGAGTTTAATTCTGGTGTTAGTGATAATGATAGCGCCGAAATTTCTTATCTAAGTTCTCCGCCATGTTCTGTGGTGATTAACCACTTGAGTGAGACAACTAAGCCTTCTTTAGATGTCTCAGGACAGTCGTCCGTTTTGTTTTCCCCATAGGGGCAAGAACAGTATCCATCTTTTTCCACTATGGAAACTTCACTAGCGGGACCGCCGGTATTATCTGATTTGATATGTACAACACCTATAGTGCTAGAAGTACAGTCCGAAGTTTCAGAGTTCGTTTCATTACCAGTATCTCCTACCGTGCATAAGTCTAGTGCACTGATTGAACCGCCGAGTACTACACAAAGCCATTCATTAGTTCAGACAAGCAAGCCAGATAGATTCGGTTACCCCGCCGCTAATAGCTACACTGTTGCTACTTTCGCTTCGCATGAGTTTAGCAAGGCAACTCGGTTGCCAAATGACGTATTAGATACGCTGCAGATTTTTTCGCGTAATGCTGATACCTCTGAACCAGCAGCTTCGTGTCGTGATCAGTTAGAAGTTAAGGACCCATTTGTTTTTGCCAAAACATTTCGATCGGTTGATCAACCGCAGTATTCAAAAAGAAAAGGTACGGAAAGAGTTTTTGATGACGTCACTCGGACAGTGACAGCGGCTGCAGACGAGGCAGCGAGATTGAGAAACAGTTTTATTTTTCTTTTCCTACCCCCAAGTACGAGCCTCGTAATGGCTCTGAGAAACTCTAATGACGTATATGATGGTGGTACCACATTTTTTAGATCACCTGACAAGAGGGATGTAAGTGCTGTGGCAGTTGGCATACCCATGTACACTACTACAGTTGTGATTGACACAGGTCAGAATACCAGGGCGTTTGTAACCACTTTGATTTTGATGTTTAAGTTTAGGCGTAAGGTTGTTTACAAATGACATTGCCGTAGTAATACGATGATGTAGAATTGGGATGAATAAATAATCTTTAATATCAGAAAGCATGCCTACATCACGAGCATTAAAAGAGCATCTATCCATATATATATGTGGCGGAGTAAATTTGCCTATCCCTATTTCTAGATTTAATTGCTGAAGTGACCCGACCTTGGAGTAAACAATTTGGTTTGAGAATATACTTGAAATTGCTAATGCAATCCAAACCAGTCCCAACTGGACGAGTGGTATATTATCCAATGCTTACTATTTATGAGATCGAGAACAGCTTTGGGCTGATATCAAAAGTTTATCTATTGCAGTGAATTTTATTGTATAATCACTTTGAAGTGGCAAGAAGTCCGGTCATGAGAGGCGGCTGTTAGCTTAATGGGACAAGCAGCCTTTTCTTGTTTTACCTGAATCTCCTGGTTTACTGATTATAAACTACTATGACCATGATAGACGCGTCTACCACAGTGTATAAGTGTAAGGAATACACTGCACTCCATTGATGTACGGTGGCAAAGTATGCTGACTACATCAAGCAATTTCTGGTCAAAGGAAGTTACAGGAAATTGCTACAATTGTTTTTCTGCTTGATGGAGCTAATATGGCAGAGCACCAGATGACCTTGAGAGAATAGTGGCTAGTCAGTGTTCTACAACTGTGAGAAGGGAAACATACGGAATAGACAGTAATAACTTGTACAATAAACTTGTGACTTTGTTATGAAAATCATGTGAAAAGACTATTGCGGCTATACCTAAACAAGGTTATGAAGAAACAATTATTGCTTATCTCTAATAACACCATTTCTGTTCTCTGGTAAGAACTATCCTGTGATTTGTATTGACACTAATCTGTAGAATCATGTGTCAGGAAATAAGACTGTATAGATATTAAAATTATTCAAATGTGGGTTTGTGAAAATATATTGATGTCAAGTAATCTCATTCATTTTATTTGTTATACATGTATATTTGATTGTTGATTGAATACATTTATTTTAAAATGCATTGACCTTCCTACACATACTCATAACCTTATGTTGGAGAAGAAAGTGGGTGGTTAGGGTTGGCTAAATATAGAATAAAAGATGGATTTATCTTCTCCTGTATTAAGACGTTTTCTACCTACGGAAATACTGTGTAACGGTAAATGTTGTCTTTATGTTGTGGAATGGAGAAAACATTTATAGCGCCCGCATATCCGCCACGCGAGAGAGACGAGTGGTAGCTTCTGGGAGAATTATTAATAACATAATTTTAAGACTCTCATCACTTGTAATTAGTTATGGATGATTGATTAATTAATAATAATAACAACCATTAACTAGCTGGCATTGGTGTAACACTATATGTCCGTCTATCTATCTATCTATCTATCTATCTATCTATCTATCTATCTATCTATCTATCTATCTATCTATCTATCTATCTTTATTATCTATCTATCTATCTTTATATCTATCTATCTATCTATCTTTATATCTATCTATCTTTTATATCTATCTATCTATCTATCTATCTGCCTGTATGTGTATGTCTCTCTCTCTATCTCTCTCCCAGCCATACGAATGATTGCAGCACTTATATGCGAATAATTCTTTTTGAATATTTAATTATAGATATCGCAACAACAAACAGGACAATGATGCACAGAGAAATTTCCGTTGAAAGCAATGTGTCCTATTTTGACATAGTCACAGCCATGGAAACCAGCGCCGCTGAGCCAGAGAGTGTTGATGACATCCTTCGCCGGCTGAGCGACGAGAAAGCGGTGCAGTTATTATCGGTGCTGATAATATTCGGAATCTTTTTAATTATAGGGGTGTTTGGAAATAGTCTAGTTATTTTCATTTACCATACCAAGTTTAAGGCCAGTTTGGCTCACTCTGCAATCATCACCCTCGCAGTTTTCGATCTAGTGAGCTCCCTTGTTGGTATTCCTGGAGAAATTGTCGACCTTCGCTTTTCGTACAATTACAACTATGACGTCATATGTCGCATAGCGCGAGTGTGCGAAACATTCCCGAACATAGCTTCCGGCATTATGCTGACCGCTGTGGCTTGGAATCGGTATCGTTTGATATGCTCACCACTGGCTAGCTACGACCAGTACTCGAGAAGAAGTATCAGAAAATATGTCATTACCGCGTGCACACTGTCGCTGTTATTATCGTGGCCAGCGGCACTGGTGTACGGGACAATGACCTTTGACACTGGGATAAAAAATGTGACTGGCAAAGAATGTTCTACGAGCGACAGTTTCAAGGACACCCCCATCCCTCTCGTCTACAATATTATTCTCGCCATCTTTTTCTTAACGGCCTTCGTTGCCATGATTGTCATGTATTCCGTGATTGGTCGGCAGGTTTGTCGGCAGGGCGCGTTCCGGAAGTCATTGCAAACTTTGAGTGGCATTCACCATTCTACAGACGAGTCACACAGAGATACAGGCAAGAACGTCTCGTTCCAAGACGAACAAGAACTAGGACGTTGCGATGCACCACTAGAAAGAGTCTCACAAACGAACATCAGTGTCCACAGGAATGTGGTCGATCCTCTACGTCAATCTTCCATTCATCGCTCGTTGCAGATCGAACATCCATGTGCGTCAGTCGCTCACCACACATCGTCAGAAATCAAATCGAATTCTCCCCCAAATCCTGCCAGTCATGTCAAGGCCCCCAAAGGTTCTTACAGTAGTTTAAATGACTCTCGATCACGCCGGACCACTTTCATGTTGTGTCTTATCTCCTTTGTGTTCGTGTTGAGTTATCTCCCGCATCTCATCACGAAGCTGGTGTCCATAGTAAACAAAGATTTCGCCAAAGACGCTGGCATTGTTAGTTTGATTTTTTATAACCTGTTCGCTCGATCTCACTTCATTAGCAATATTTCGAACTTGTTTATTTACGGAATGTGCAGTTTCCGTTTCAGGAGGGAGTGCAGAAAGGCGTTTGTACGAGCGCTGACATGCGAGCGGCGCGTCATTTGAGATCGTGTAAACTCAGACATAAATGAAAGTTTGTCAATCTGACTGGTTTCCAGTTCTTTTAAGTAGACTATTTTGTCTGAATTAAAAAAATAATGTGGTCAATGTGAGAGATGACGTGAAGCTGTTTGGAACAACATTATATATGTGTGTGTAAGAGTGTATTCAGGTACAAATGCACTTTGAAGTCTGAAGTTCTATAATATTGAACACAAGCACACTTTCTAATGAAAATAATGATAACTTTAGTTTGCTTAAGAAGTGCATGTTATTTGTGGATGAAATTTACCAGTGTGCAAAAATATGATCATGGTCATTTGTTTTTGTTTTCTTTAGCTTTTTCCACCATTACAAATGTATTTGAGAAGAATGTCTTATCTTTCGCAATAATGGCTGTACACACAGACACAGGCGCATGTATATATATATATATATATATTCTTAAATCGCACTAATTTTATGTTTTATCTTTTTACTAGTTATTAATTAGTGCCAACTGTATACACTAGAAAACCAATTTCATATAGTTTGAGACAACAAGTGTTTTGTTTGACACAACACGGTGTTTGTTTGAGACAACATGGTTTTTGTTTGACACAACATTATTTTTGTTTGAGACAACAAGTGTTTCGTTTGACACAACATTATTTTTGTTTGAGACAACAAGTGTTTTGTTTGACACAACATTCTTTTCGTTTGAGACAACAAGTGTTTTGTTTGACACAACATTATTTTTGTTTGAGACAACAAGTGTTTTGTTTGAGACAACATGCCTTTTGTTTCTATTGTTATGTGCCAGGGCTTGACCAAAGTACGAAGAATTTGTCTAGGAAACGTCTGCAATTTTTAGTCAGACACGTGCCGGTCTTTTAGAATAAGAATGTAATGCGAGTCCTGAACAAGAAATTAGAGAAAAACAAACCTTATTCTAATGAATGTATTTTTTAAACATTCCGCATTATTTTGTTATTTTATTAAAATCCCTTTGTACACTTTTCAAAGCATCTCTTTATATGGTAGCTTTCACAGCCATTACTTGAGAGAAACAACAGTGGACAGGACACGCAGTAAGAGTGTACCATAACATTGTCTTGGATGAAAGTATTTCGCCTTTTTCTGGAAATTGGTTT
This sequence comes from Sinotaia quadrata, assembly GCA_028829895.1. Taxonomy (NCBI): domain Eukaryota; kingdom Metazoa; phylum Mollusca; class Gastropoda; order Architaenioglossa; family Viviparidae; genus Sinotaia; species Sinotaia quadrata. Next base: position 54,913,955 of record CM054178.1, on the reverse strand, counting down.
TATTATTCCGAAGACAGTCAGGCATTTCAAATGCAGGTGTGTCAGTCAGAAGTTATCCCTCACTCGCTCGCTCGCTCACTCACGCACGCACACATACACATACAGATACACACACACACACACACACACACACACACACACACACACACACACACACACTATGTTTCAAAATCGAACACATAAAGTAGTGACATTTTTTCTCGGATTAATGGCGGTATAGTCAAAAAGTAATTTTGTTCGGTCTACTCTTAAAATTTAACGTTATAATATTTCGTGGAACTGGGTTGCAGAAGAATTATGTAAGTCGAATTTTCATCATTCCTTAAGCCCTGATCTCACCTGGTTGTCAGTGTTGTGTTGGCACAAAGCCGAGAAGATGATCGTCTTAGGTCGATAAACGACATCCTGTTTATAGGTACTTCATGCAACAGATACCCGTATGAACACTATGAACATATCATCGACTCCTTGTGACATAGCAGTGCCCCTTCTTTCAAAATGCAATTTACAAGATGTATTACGCTACAGTACTTACACTATTCATACTTTCAAATAAATTATGTACGTTTAATCATAGCACTTGAAATAAAGATTGTGCACACCAAACTTTGTGCAATATGTTCTTTGTAACAAAATGCTCTGGCACGCATAAGACGCAAACCGGAAGTGAAACACATTGCTTACGTGCACGTCTTTCACTGTAAACACACTATTCTGACGCTGAAGTGTAAACTTAAATGACTCTTTACACTGACATCATAATGGAACGATAATTTTAAGTGCTACAATACTCGTAAAATTGATGCAAGCAAATAATATTTAAAGTAAACAATACAATCAACATCGTAAGCTTATGCAATAAATAAATAAATTTTATATTTTTATTTCTGCTCTATGTAAATTAAAAATCTCTCAATGACCAGGCAATCACAGCGCCGCTCGATAATTCTGAAGTAAGGAGTGGGTGAATGAATTGAGCAAAAACACCGGCAAGGGTGATTCGAACCCCGATTAACTGCATGCAAGGCCAGCATCCATACCTCTCGACAAATCTTGTTCCATCAATGCGCAGGCGCATTAAAATCTCTATAATTACTTTTTTCCATTATATCTTTTGGAGAAAAATCATTTTCCTTTGATATAAATTGCATGAGACTTTGTATAGTTATTCTCAATCCTGATTGGGTGTGCAGTATAGAAGTTAGTAGAAAACCCTGATTGGTGTACAATATAACGTAGTAGAAAACCCTGAGTGAGGTGCAATATAACTTAGAAAGCCCTGACTGATGTGCGATATAACTTAGAAAACCCTGACTGATGTGCGATATAACTTAGAAAGCCCTGACTGATGTGCGATATAACTTAGAAAACCCTGACTGATGTGCGATATAACTTAGAAAACCCTGACTGAGGTGTGATATAACTTAGAAAACCCTGACTGAGGTGCGATATAACTTAGAAAACCCTGACTGAGGTGCGATATAACTTAGAAAACCCTGACTGAGGTGCGATATAACTTATAAAACCAAGACTGATGTGCGTTATAACTTAGAAAACCAAGACTGATGTGCGTTACAACTTAGAAAACCAAGACTGATGTGCGTTACAACTTAGAAAACCAAGACTGATGTGCGTTATAACTTAGAAAACCTAGGCTGATGTGCGTTACAACTTAGAAAACCAAGACTGATGTGCGTTATAACTTAGTAGAAAATACAGAGATCTACGACACTACAAAGCACTATACGTGTCTTTGTATTCCTTTTGCCAGACACCGGCAAATCCCCGGAACACAAGCGTCTATTTTTATCTGTTCATCGTAAACAGAAATCGCAATGGGCTCGAATTCTGGCAGCCCTCTTTGGTAACAATGCAAGTCTTTGTGTATACATTGCTTCCAGTTGAGGTTTCCGTGTGTTGTTTTTTTTAAAAATATACTTTTTACGATTATTGTTTGGACTGCGATCGCGTAAACTTCTAAATATACTTTTTACGATTATTGTTTGGACTGCGATCGCGTAAACTTCTAAATATACTTTTTACGATTATTGTTTGGACTGCGATCGCGTAAACTTCTCAGTTCTAATTAAGTGCACGTTTCTAACAGTATGGTTCGTCCTAAGAGTTTGTAACGCATATGTTTTTATTAGACTCCTTCCAAATTTAAATATTCTGAGTTACATCAGCGTGAGATGTTTTTATTAGACTCCTTCCAAATTTAAATATTCTGAGTTACATCAGCGTGAGATGTTTTTATTAGACTTCTTCCAAATTTAAATATTCTGAGTTATATCAGCGTGAGATGTTTTTATTAGACTTCTTCCAAATTTAAATATTCTCAGTTACATCAGCGTGAGATGTTTTTATTAGACTCCTTCCAAATTTAAATATTCTGAGTTACATCAGCGTGAGATGTTCGAAAATAAAGGAGACAGTCGTTAATAAATAAAACAAGTATGTGATTTGAATTAATGAATTTGTCACAAATAATCTGACAGGTGGCCAGGCACTGACCGGAAACAAAAGATGTGGAGAATTTCATGATGGGAGAGTCTTCACTCAAAAATAAACAACAATTAACTCAATAATTGTTAACAGACACTTATTACATACAATCACGCATGCGTATGATATATATCAGAATGAATTTACAGTATACTAATAATAGGCAACTCACTGTTTTACAAATTATGAATGCAAAAGCCGTGTAGAAAATCACACTCAGAGTTACATATTTAAATCAACAAGATAACGAAATATATAAATAACAAGAATTCCCAGGAATAATGAATAGCACTTGAATTTATTTACATCTACTGAATACCAAATAACTTTTGGATTTACAATGGACATTAAGCTCCAAATTTCGGTGAAAAACACTTGAGGATGTGAAAATAATTAATCCGCTTTGTGACAAATCACACTTGAAGAGCATTGCCACTCCAGATAATGGACGCTATGAGAATATAGTATGCGTCCCCAGTAAGATAATGACATTAATTTTTAGCCTCTGTCTCCTTTAGGCCGAAGAAAGGGCAATAAATATTACAGAAAAATTCATTCGACTTGAAAAGCTATGCGTTTATACGTTAATTGGTAAGTACCGCTTCCAAATATTTTATCGTAATATTTTTTTTTAAATATTATTTCGATGACACCTGGACGTTCTGTTATGAATGAACGATAAATGCACTTTGAGAATTAAAATAAATTTTTCTGTCACGGACTTTGCGAAACTCAAGATTTCGGGCGTCTTCGAAAACATACAAACATGTGACGTGATGGGAGCGAAACGTAGCAACTAGCCAAGTTGTCGAAAGTGTACGTGATAATGAATCGCCGGAGATATTACGAATCTATTTATAGAAAAGGATTACCTCCTTATCAATTCGATTCTGAACTCAATGTTAAAGCGATTTAGAATACATTCAGACGCTTAAAACAAATCGCATTGACAACACGGATTTGTGTTTCAATGGCACCGGAAGAGGTTGACAGATCTGTATCTAGTCCGACAACAATCACGATTAACCACTCTGATTAAATTATAACATACTTAGCAAACAGATTTATTACTTAAAACGTAAATCTAGGTAGTTTATCTTGCCGAATAACTGCTAGCTTTCATTATATAAAAATCAACTTTGTAAGGCAATGTTTGGATATTTAATTTGGTCATATTCCTATGACATGTTAATCATCAATTTGATACAATGTATACATTGAAATTTTGTGGTGAGGTAAAAACAAATATTAATAACAATAAAATTACACCTTAATAAAATGCATACATAAAGCAATCCAAACACAAAAATTATGAATTTTTGGAAAGTAAATAATTATGAAAATAATAGCATTTACAAGCTTAAAATTCATAAATAATTTAAGTATTATGCTCGACATTAAACTTTAAAATAATGTTGAAATTTAATGAAACTTGTATATAAATTAAAGATTATTATACAAACGATTTTCTTTTGTCATTGTTTTGGGGGAATGATTGTTTATAATGCTATCAACAAATGCAAGTTATGCTTACGTTTATTTTGTTATATCAAGATAATAAATCCATTTCGCTTTTGCTTGGCTTTAATGTCCAATAGAAATATAACATTAATATGCAAAACCAATATATGTAGAAAGAAGTAAGTGTCATCACTATGATTGCTAGTTTTGTTCATGTCTTCTAACTCAAAACCAATATCTGTAGAAAGATAATGATTGCTATGATGATTGCTATGATGATTGCTAGTTTTGTCCATGTCTTCTAACTCAAAACCAATATCTGTAGAAAGATAATGATTGCTAGTTTTGTCTATACATAGCAAGAGTATGACCATCATGATGGATATTAGCAACAATAATCTATTTGACTGATGGTTGACACTAACACTTTGGGTACTACTTGATTTTATGCAGTCAGTCAATTTGTGAGCATGGACACGTAGACATTGTCAACAAACGATCCACTTTTTCCAGACGCCTACATTGACAGCCAAACACCAAGCCAAACACCCAGCCAAACACCCAGCGAAACACCAAGCCAAGCATTCATTTCTTGAGCTTTTATCAACAACTATACATATTGATAATAAATATGTATAAGTATGATAGGTTTTGTCAGTGAGGGATGGTTATTATCCATGAAATTGAACCTGATAGACCTACATGTGAAAACATTACGTTGTACATATGAGGTCATTACTAAGGCACCAAAAACTGAACACGGTAGAAGTACACATGAAAACATTACGTTGTTCGAATGCATTCATTAATATGGCTCCAAGGAGCTGAACTTGACAGACCTGAATGTGAAAGCGTTTGTTTGTATGAATGAGTTCATTACTATGGCACCAGGGAACAACCTATGTCATCAATGTGTCACAGACACGCAACACAGCCACGCCATTCACAAACAATATGTTTAATATTTGAAGCAGTATGGAATTGCTGTAAACCTCAGACTTTGATGATGCAGTCCACTACCGACTATGATGGCCTGACATAGATTACTTTAGCATTTCGTAATGGCGTTTAGTAGTTGCAGTACCAAAGCTGTCAGCCATTTTTTCGACTAGCTGATTCATAATGTTTTCTAAACTTATTTTCTGCCTCATGGGGATAGGTAAACTAATCTTCAGCTTCTACTAACCAGTCAAAAGAGTTGAATTAATTCTGTCCTAAATAAACACAAAGAGGAGTTACTCCTTATTACGTCCTTGAACTATTTTAAAGTCTATATACTCCACTGAGTGGGTGTCATTTTTCTAGGCTGATACTGAGTTGGAAGGCAATTGACTTAAAGACATCATTCTTCTCAAGGTGTGTCATACAGAAGTGCTCCTAGTAAGCTTCAGCTGTGAGCTGAAAGATAGAGAGAAGTTATACTTTATGGGTTAGTAACCACATAGTTCGTCCTCTGAACGTGTATCATAGATATCAGTTACTTGACATGCGACCTAACTGTCATAGACAACTTGTGCTTTTCAGGTAGCCATTTGAATCTGACTAACTAAATCCCTAAGTCCATTTACATTCTGTTCAATGGCTCCATGGTGATAAAAGACAGACAGGAGTACTAGGATGGACAGGAGATAGGGTGCTAGCTTGATCACGTGGTAATTTACTCTTTCTTTCTCGAACTTAACTATTTTCTTCTTCTAGAGATACATTCTGTTCTTCTCTTTGTTGTTCTTTCTCCTTCCGTTTCCTACCTCCTTGGCGCCTTTTTATTTCTTCATCTAATGCTATTTGTCCTTCAAGTCTGAAGTTCTCTACATCTATGTTTTTTTCTCTCTATTCCTCTCTTATTCTTCTGCAGTTAAGATTTTCTCTAGCGCCATCTCTTTTGTCTTCTGCAGTTATGATATTTCGACCTCCATCTGGATTTTTTCTTCTGCATTCTCTCCACTTTGTCTTGACATCATCTGTAATGTAGTATTCAGTGTATGTTTTCTCTCCAATTTGTCTTGAAATCATCTGTAATGTAGTATTCAGTGTATGTTTTCTCTCCACTTTGTCTAGACATCATCTGTAATGTAGTATTCAGTGTATGTTTTCTCTCCACTTTGTCTAGACATCATCTGTAATGTAGTATTCAGTGTATGTTTTCTCTCCACTTTGTCTAGACATCATCTGTAATGTAGTATTCAGTGTATGCTTACGCATTTTCTTGTTAGCACTATATGTGAGTTATGTTACGTTTCACTCTTTATCGCAATCATCCCAGTTGAGTTATGTAAAACACTCATGCTCACACACCACACACACACATACACATGAATGTATGGCTCTCTCTTTACATATTGTGGTGGAGTAAATGTCATTGTCCCTATTTTAAAAATTAATTATTATATGGCTTATTAAATGTCAAAGTGACATAGCCTTCTGTTACTGCACATGACGATATTTTTGTAAGTACCAGAGCTAAATAACAACTCAAGTAAAGAATATGCTAGAACTTGCTGTAATCTTAATCTGTAAACTTACTTGATGTAATCTAAACCAGTCCAGAGTGGATGAGTAATTTTTGTTATTTTTATTTAAGGTTACAAAGAATGAACTAGCCAATGGGTAGAGACAGAGAACGCTATTTTAATATGTACTTTAATGACATTATTGGTGGAGAGAAATCTTTAACGTAAGACAAATGCAACATTAAATTCCTAAACTTCTCTTGGATTTTCAAGTATTAAAATATGTAAATTAAGGGAAACAACGCTTGATTAAGACAGAGTTCACATAGCGGCAAGACTTCAGTTATCTATCTTGGAAAATTTATAGATTGTAATCTAAAACGAGTTCCTTAATTCTCGTCCGTTTTTCTTGCTTTCAAAAATTTTATTCTTAGGGACAATATTGCCAAGTATTAAGACATTATTACTTTGCTGAGGGATATTATTACTGTGATTAGGGACATTATTACTGTCCATAGGAACATAATTTCGGTGACAAATAGTTTCACCATATCCCCATATATTGTCACTTTTTATATAAACGAATTTTATATACTTAAAATGTAGTTTATTTTTCTTGCAATTAACGCTTATAATTTATTTTAGGGGCATCATTACTGGGCTTCAAACCATTATTACTGTGCTTTGAGGCATTATTACTTTGCTTAATGACTTTATTACTGTGCTTTGAGGCATTATTACTTTGCTTAATGACTTTATTACTGTGCTTTGAGGCATTATTACTTAGCTTAATGACTTTATTACTGTGCTTTGAGGCATTATTACTTAGCTTAATGACTTTATTACTATGCTTTGAGGCATTATTACTTTGCTTAAAGACTTTATTACTATGATAAGGGGAATTATTACTGTGTTTGAAGACATTATTATTATGCTTAAGGGCATATCACAGTTTTTAAAGACATTAATATTATGCTTAAGGGCATATCACAGTGTTTAAAGACATTAATATTATGCTTAAGGGCACTATCACAGTGTTTAAATACATTATTATTGCACTTGAGGGTGTGTGTGTGTTATTATGCTTATGGACATAATTTTTGTGCTTAGAAATTATAACCATGCTTAAAACGTACTATTATTGTGGGGCTGAATTATCGTTATTCTGCTTAGGGATATAATTGTTTTTCTTGTATGCTATAATTGTGCTTGGAGATATTGTTATTCACTGAGATATACATTACTGTGTTTAATTTCATTATGATTGTGTTTAAAAGCATTATTTCTTAGAATTATGTGCTTTGGGACATTATTATTGTGCTGAGAGGTTATACTTTATGTGCTTTGGGACATTATTATTGTGCTGAGAGGTTATGCTTTATGTGCTTTGGGACATTATTATTGTGCTGAGAGGTTATGCTTTATGTGCTTTGGGACATTATTATTGTGCTGAGAGGTTATACTTTATGTGCTTAAATGTATTAATAATATCCTACCACGAGGTTTATTGTGTGCTTGTAAACATTATTATTGTGCGTAGAGTCACTTTAAATTGTCATAAAAGCGCTTATTGTAGCTATTACTTTTACTACTATTATGAGTAGATTTACTATTATTACTATGCTTGGAGACCAAACGAAGTGGTCATTTATGTCAGAAAGGAATTCAGCACTGTTGTTTTCAATCAAATGTGTCCTATAATTGCTCTAAACGCATGAAGTACATCTACACTGCACCTGACATACATACGCTATGCCTTTCCTAATACACACTGCGATCAGCAATCCGTTTTTCTCGGCAATTAGTCATTTACTCTTCTGAGTGTGATGCGAACAGCTAAGTGAGACAGGAAATGACAGCTGTGCCGGAAGTTAACAAGTGAATATTACCGGATTCAACTCAACAGCAGGTGACAGAAGTCCATCCCCATCTCTAGACAAATCCATGATTGTTGCCATTTTATTTCCTTTATATGGGCGTGGTTCACTATAGGTGCTATTATAGACGGATATAAGAAAATTCCACAAAAAGTTTATGATGCATGGATATATATATATATAAACATATACTTATTATGGTATAGGTAGATATATAGACAGACAGTCAGTCAGACAGATAGATAGATAGATAGATAGATTGAATTCTATAATTATTTGCAAATAGATTATATAAGTGCAGACAGTATGTTAATAACATCAAAATGCATGATAAAATATTTTAATTTTGAAAACAACAACAATAGAATCATTTTGTAAACAGAAACAAATTATAAGATCATTTTGTAAACAGAAACAAATTCTAGGATCTTTTTGTAAAACGAAACAAAATTCTAGGATCATTTTGTAATCAGAAACAAAATTCTAGGATCATTTTGTAATCAGAAATAAAATTGCATTTTGTAATCAGAAACAAATTTCTAGGATCATTTTCTAATCAGAAACAAAACCTAAGATCTTTTTGTAAAACGAAACAAAATTCTAGGATCATTTTGTAAATAGAAAAACATCTAGGATACTTTTGTAATGGAACTGCACGTAACTGTCGCTCCTCTGGCTGTAGAAAAACAATTTGTCATCCTTCTTGACCTCTGAACTCTGACGACTATCGCGAGTTAGTAAAAGTAAAAACAGTAAAAAAAAAAACAAACTGTCAAGCCCTGTGTTGCAGCCAGGAACACGACCAAGTTAATTTTACGAACATTCTAAGAAACGTTATCAGCGTGTTGCAATTTGATCTGGGTGTGATAATTCACTTGTAATATCAGATAGTATGCAGTTACGTAATTTTGGTGGAATAATTCGACATACTTTTTGACAACATAGGTCTGGGATAAACTGAGAACAAAATTTTGGGAAGCTGGGACATTCTCTTGAACTGGGACATTCTCTTGAACTACCATTTTGAATTTTTTCGCGACCCAATCTGTAGTCGTCTGTGGAGTCGTAGAGAGTCAGCACTTTAGGGGAGAAAATCAGAAAAGGTGCGTAAACATTATACACAAGTTGTATTAGAATGTTTTTCAAAACAAAAGTATTTCAAGTAGTAACGATTACTAGTGATAGTGATGAAATAAGTTTACATTCTCCCCGATGCATTTAAATCAATTCATAACGGATATTGTTTTTAATTAACCGTGCTTCATTTGTATCATTTGCTATAAATACGCCTACATATGCGAAGTCAACTATTTCAAGCTCATAGTCGTCGTCGTCATCATCATCATCATCAATAATAATAATAATAATAATAATAATAATGTATAAAATTAAATGTATAAAATTAAGTAGAACAATGCAACATTCTTTTACTTCACCCCTCCCTCTCTCCCCCTCTCCTTCCCCCCCCCCAGCGCGGAAGCCGGAAGCGCCCCCTACATGACCAACCAACATTCTTTATTTATTGCATACTCTTGTTGTTACTTTCTAATAAATAAATATTAAAGAAAACCACATTCCCTTATTAAAGGTTTATTGCACACAAAATCTTATCACTCCTTCATTTGTTGTTGTTTTAGTCATCGTCGTCATTGGTTTTGTAATATTTTGTTTTTATATTTGTTTAAAGTACAACATTATTATTACGAAAATCAGATAACTATCATTTACAATGCATTATGTTTGTACAATCATAGTGACATCAGCCTTATAAATAGAATATGTAGCAAAACAATTATAATTCAGTTGCTGATATCGTGTTCCACCAGCAAAACAACAAACGAATTATGTCAAAATCAGAAGCACATATAACAAATTGCCCGTACTGTTATACTCGAGAAATCTTTAGAGATGTTCTTCTAATACCCTTGACAAGATGACTACATATTGGATGTGTGTATTCGTCATCAAACACTTGACAAGATGACTACAAATTGGATGTGTGTATTCATCATCAAACACTGCGTTCAGGTAATGTGTGTGAGAATAACGCCTGATTATTTACTGTCCCTTATTTTAAGTGTGCTAGCTGTTATACACAAATAATGTGGACAGTCTCCTGAAACAATTTGAACGTCTTGCAGAAGCACATGAGATGTTTTGGGCTTTGAAATTGTTAGTCATCTGCACGGCGAGTTGTTAGAATGTTCTCATAGGTTGCCAGAAAAATAGAGGCTGACAACAATAAGGCATTAAAAGATAGTTTGCGCTGTCAAAATAAAGTCACAGGTGAGTGATATAGGCATTTATTTAAAGAAACTCAAAAAGAAGCACAATGAATCACATGCCGAATATTATTCGAGGTTGGGTACTTGGGAAGGCGAAAAGTCTCTCGCCATTTTGAAGAGATACGGGTAGAATTGCTGCGCGAGCGCATGATGGAAAGTTACCGACATAACTTGGTGAGATCTTTTGTGGAAAGAAGATTAATAACTTGTGTGATATTGCTAATGATATATAACTTGGTGACGTGTCTTGTGGAAAGAAGATTAATAACTTGTGTGATACTGCTAATGATATATAACTTGGTGACATGTCTTGTGGAAAGAAGATTAATAACTTGTGTGATACTGCTAATGATATATAACTTGGTGACGTGTCTTGTGGAAAGATTAATAACTTGTGTGATACTGCTAATGATATATAACTTGGTGACGTGTCTTGTGGAAAGAAGATTAATAACTTGTGTGATATTGCTAATGATATATAACTTGGTGACGTGTCTTGTGGAAAGAAGATTAATAACTTGTGTGATATTGCTAATGATATATAACTTGGTGACGTGTCTTGTGGAAAGAAGATTAACTAACTTGTGTGATACTGCTAATGATATATAACTTGGTGACGTGTCATGTGGAAAGAAGATTAATAACTTGTGTGATATTGCTAATGATATATAACTTGGTGACGTGTCTTGTGGAAAGAAGATTAATAACTTGTGTGATACTGCTAATGATATATAACTTGGTGACGTGTCTTGTGGAAAGAAGATTAATAACTTGTGTGATACTGCTAATGATATATAACTTGGTGACGTGTCTTGTGGAAAGAAGATTAATAACTTGTGTGATACTGCTAATGATATATAACTTGGTGACGTGTCTTGTGGAAAGAAGATTAATAACTTGTGTGATACTGCTAATGATATATAACTTGGTGACGTGTCTTGTGGAAAGAAGATTAATAACTTGTGTAATACTGCTAATGATATATAACTTGGTGACGTGTCTTGTGGAAAGAAGATTAATAACTTGTGTGATACTGCTAATGCTATCTATGCGCATGCCGAGGAACATCTTTTAATACAAAACATTAAGTCCGGAAAACAAAGTGACGCACGGAGAAAGAAACTGCAACAGAGTATTGTGGTAAATGAAAGTGTTCATAAAAATTGACTGAATGAAGAGAAGAACAAAAGAAAGAATGAGAATATAGGCATGATAAAAAGATGTTACACCTGTAAAAATGTAGGGCACATCTAGCAAAACTATCCTGATAAACCAAGACAAGTCTTTGTTGTGAATGAACATCCAATGAAAAAAAACCGACAAAAATTGATAAACAGAATAAAGGCTAAAGAGTTTGGACGAGATGTAGAGGTGATTTTAGACACTGGTTTTTCATGTCCATTACTGACTAACAGTAATCTGGTTACAGAGAGTAATCATAATATTGAGATGGATTTTGAATTTGATTGGGTCAAGAGTGAGTTTAGGTAGAGATGGGCGTGGTTTCAAGAGTAAGAAAACCAAGGTGGGAATTCTATTCTTTACTCTTTGCAAATGACTCAACGGGCTAGTGTTGAGACTGTGTCCCTCCCTATAAATTTGGGTTGTACTTGGAACAAAGACTCTTGACTAGATAAGGAAAAGATGTCTCTGTATTTATGTGAATGGTTAGGGTTTATTAGGAATGTTATATTATTTGAAACATGTTTAACATTTATTGTTTGCCAAAATAAGTATTTATTAATGTGGTAATTTGCAGTATGTAGCTTGAACTTGATCAGTCAATGAGATGATGACAAACTGGGACATATTGTATTTCCTAATTCCTTTTTTAAATGTTGTTAAATTTGTTCTCTTATTAAATTTTTATTAATTGTTTAGTCTCGCGTATCTGTTAGTGTAATGCAACTGCTTTTGTTGCTATCATAACTTGTAGTGATAGTCTAAAGATTGTATATATATATATACAATATCTTTAACCAGTGGTTCACACTCTGCATCGGTACTTGTAGATATGTTCTATCATTAACTAATTGCTAATATTTGATATAATTCATTAATACAACGTCACCCCAGAGTATTACAGCGACACTCATACATAAATATACATACATACTCACAATCAAAATCGCAGTCACATATGCTCACACATTCACACACAGATATTCACACATACACACAAATAAACACGCGTAAATTTGCACTTGTACACAGAAGAAGGGAATTAATTAATTGCGTATTTGATTGAACTCTGCTTTTAGCACACTTCGTTGATTTGATGGACCTATGTATCTAGAGAGAGTTTACTTTTTTCTGAAACAATTGGATAAAGGGCTGATTTGGGGACAATTTACTTTTTCTGAAACAATTGGACAAAGGGCTGATTTGGAACAGTTTATTTTTTCTGAAACAATTGGACACAGGGCTGATTTGGAACAGTTTATTTTTTCTGAAACAATTGGACACAGGGCTGATTTGGAACAGTTTATTTTTTCTGAAACAATTGAACAAAGCGCTGATTTGGGGACAATTTACTTTTCCTGAAGCAATAGAACTGTGGCGTGGGGATGGGTGGGTGGGTGAGAAACGTATTAGGGAAGTCTGAATCAACGTTTAAACCCTAATGTGGCCAACCACACGTCCCACCACACCTGACTAGTGTCAGGTACTACCAATTATTTAATATGGTATTGTAAATATTAATAATAACAAACATTATCAATTACAAAAATAGCTATAAACCCCAATCCTAACCTGACATAAAGAGGAGGAGAACAGTTAAATAGAAAATACAAATAAATACTTGTAAACTTAGAGATGGACAACAGTTTTATAGAAATAAAGTAATGTTAGCAGAAAGATTATTATAAAATGAAAATGATGCGAGCGAGTTGTGATATTTCAATTAGTGTACAGTGTCCACTGAATTACACAGAGTAAGAGTTCTCTTTGGACTTGTATATCTCTTTAGACTTGCCGGGACTGGCTGTTAAGTTGACCTTGATGGCTGGGGAGCTTTTGCATGGGCCTTGTCGGCAGTCTGGTGCAGTGGAGGCTTTGGGGTTTGCATTGACTCAGCCGGCAAGAGCATGTTCTACTTATCACTCGATGGGTGCAAAGAAGTGGCAATTACTTGAGATACAGGGTACCAATAGAGTGCCAATTCTAAAACAAAGAGCATTCTTTCCCTAAATTTCCAGCAGACACTGGAATCATAACTGATGCACGTCATTCGTACGTAGAAAATAGCAGGAGAAATATGAAAGAGGAGAAAGAAAAGAAATCAAAATAACAACAATAGCAGGAGAAATGTGAAGAGGAGAAAGAAAAGAAATCAAAATAACAACAGTAGCAGGAGAAATGTGAAGAGGAGTGAGAAAAGGAATCAAAATAACAACAATAGCAGGAGAAATGTGAAGAGGAGAAAGAAAAGAAATCAAAATAACAACAGTAGCAGGAGAAATGTGAAGAGGAGTGAGAAAAGGAATCAAAATAACAACAATAGCAGGAGAAATGTGAAGAGGAGAAAGAAAAGAAATCAAAATAACAACAATGGCAGGATTTGCTCCGGGGGGGGGGGGGGGGAGGAGGCTGATTTTGGCACACGCAGACTGATAGACTGGTCTAGTCACATGGTCATTTTGGGTAAATATCTGGCAAATTATTAATCCTGACTTACTAGTTCGGCAATGATTATATAAGATGGCCAGCGATTGAAAGAGTCCCCTTGCAAGAGGTGAGCTAACGGATAGATGCGAAATGGAAGATCTAAAGTCGGGTCCACTCTGATGAGTCTGATAGGGATTTGAGACTCTGGGAAACGATGAATGATATGTTAGGCATCTTATCACCCCACATACCGGCACAAGAGCAATGGGCTGATTTGGGGTAGTTCACTTTTTTCTGAAAAAATAGGACAATGGGATGAGTTTGGGCGAGAAAATTATGAAAGGTTTTACCAAGCCTAAACCTATTTATCTTTACTTCACACTTTGCTCACACACGCACATTCACGCACTCTCTCTCTCTCTCTCTCTCTCTCACTCTCTCTCTCACACACACACACACACACACACACACACAATATGTAAATATTTAACTAACCGGTAAGAATCAAACTTACATGAAATAATCACTAAACAATTTACTGTAAGAGTATCGAAATTCATAATACACATATGTGTGGACGGATGCACATAATCACACACACACACACACACACACACACACACACACACACACACACACACACACACATATACATACATGCACACACATGCGTTGCGCGTGCGCACATACATGCTTTGAGACTCAAACCTGCGTTAACAGTGAACTTTCGAGAATACGTTCAAGGCAATGTGCATATTTTCGTTTTGTTGTTGTTATTGTTGTTAGTATATTTATATATTCCTCTTTTGCAGTCTTGAATCCGACAAAATACCATGTTTGACTTCTCAGAAAGTGAATCATGGGAGGTATCTACGATACCGGCCAACACCACAACTTCACTTGCCAGCGACATTCTCCAACATCTGAGCGATCGGCGGGCACTGCAGCTTTTGCCAGTGTTTATTGTCTTCGGCGCTGTGCTCCTCGTTGGCTTGTTCGGAAATTCTCTTATCGTGTACGTGTACTTGTCAAAATTCAAAAAGAGCTTTTCTCGCACGGCAATCGTCACCTTGGCCATTTTTGACCTCATGAGTAATCTTGTGGCGATTCCGGAAGAAATCGTTGATCTTCGCTTCTCATTCAACTATAAAAGTGACGTAATGTGCCGAGTGTCACGCGCATTCGCTACATTTCCTAATATAGCTTCTGGCATCCTACTGGCCGCTGTGGCCTTGGATCGTTACCGCCTTATTTGCTTGCCTCACAAAGCCACGCTGTATAGAAACAGTGCTCGGAAATACGTCATTGGCGCATGCGCACTCTCTTTACTGTTCACATGGCCGACGGTGCTGGTATATGGCACGAAGACTATTAATACCGACATAGCAAACGTCACGGGAAAGGAATGTTCCACTAACGATCGTTTT
This sequence comes from Sinotaia quadrata, assembly GCA_028829895.1. NCBI lineage: Eukaryota > Metazoa > Mollusca > Gastropoda > Architaenioglossa > Viviparidae > Sinotaia > Sinotaia quadrata. Next base: position 54,898,341 of record CM054178.1, on the reverse strand, counting down.
AAAACTACGAAAATTCCTCTCGCTTACAACACTGTCCTCAGCGTCGTTTTTATCGCAGCGTTCACAACCATGTCGGTGTCCTATGCCCTGGTTGTACGGCAGGTGTGTCGACAGGGTCAGTTCCGGAAAACGCTGAGGCAGCTCCGAAACCGGAATGTTAGAAGCGCCACGAGTGAGTTAGAACCGTCTGATCTCGATGCGGACAAAGATTTGTCTAACGCAGAGAACATAGAACGGCAGGACCGCAGATATTTACGCATTGACAGACTGCCTAAGGGAGAGAACCCAAGCGACAACCCTAGCGAACAATCACTTCCGACAAGCCCAACAACTATGTCTGCACCCCAAAGGCCTCTCAGCCGAGTACCTTCGCTTTTCCAGCGCCTAAGAAAGCAGCGTTCCGTGGAGTTTCAAACGAACGCGCGAACGCAGAAAACAACTTTCATGCTATGTCTCATTTCCATTGTCTTTGTATTGAGTTACCTCCCGCACCTTGTCGTCAAACTGGCACGGGCAATAAACAAAAATTTCCTTGATGATGCCAGCACCAGCAGCTTGATTATTTATAATCTGTGTGCGCGGTCGTATGTTATTAACAATTTCGCCAACATTTTCGTTTATTCGTTTTGCAGTTTGCGATTCAGAAACGAGTGTAAAGAATTGTTTAAACGTTTATGTTTGTGGTTTAGATTGAAAACTGCATAGTTCCGTGTAGTACCGAAGTCTATTCAAGAAGGATTTCATTTCATGTTACATGGGGTGAGGATCTATGGGAGTCGGTGAGGGTCTCTTTTGAAAGTTACATATACAATCTCAAGGTCAGTGGGTATGATAAAGTGGTGTAATTCTTGGTAAGAATGATTCAGCTTGAAGAGATGTTTTATGTTTTTTACACTGATACCAAACGACAAAATTAATTAAAAGTAGACAGACGGAGAGGTGAATGGATAGATGTTTCGGTACTGGAAAGAGATATTCCAGAAAGAGAGAACGTAAAAGACAGAGCTATGTAAGAGAGGACTCATATATAAAAACTTTAATTTGTGGAATAGGACAAGTAACTCCGTACACAGAAGACTGCACTTGTACATAATAGACTATACACTTATCATTACAGCAAAATAAGAAAACGTGCCAATTCTCTGTAAATAGACTGTAACGTTAAAACAGGAAGTGCTGACATTAATATGAAAATAAATTCCAAAAATCATTCACATGAATCATTTACATTTGCATTTCCTAACCTTGCTAATGTTTAACACAAGTAGAGCTGCTCTAAGTATATACTAGCAATTTAAGAACTTTTATTTATCATTTGCTGAAATAAGGTGACGTCATACTTTCACTGCCTCAAAGTAAACGCAGCAAATGAAACAATACATGTAGAACTCATACATTCCCAAATGCTATTTTTAGCGTCCTTTTCACTCTTGAATGCGTTTTGTCTTGAGCTTGGAATACAAACACCGGACAATATCCTCGAAAATTATCTTCTATTTCGCTTTGACAGAAAGGACAGTTATCACTTTGACAGAAGGACAGTTGTCACTTTGACAGAAAGGACTTTTACCACTTTGACAGAAAGGACAGTTATCACTTTGACAGAAGGACAGTTGTCACTTTGACAGAAAGGACAGTTGTCACTTTGACAGAAAGGACTTTTACCACTTTGACAGAAAGGACATTTGTCACTTAAAAAGGACTCTTACCACTTTGACAGAAAGGACAGTTATCACTTTGACAGAAAGGACAGTTGTCACTTTGACAGAAAGGACAGTTATCACTTTGACAGAAAGGACATTTGTCACTTAGAAAGGACTCTTACCACTTTGACAGAAAGGACAGTTATCACTTTGACAGAAAGGACAGTTGTCACTTTGATGATTTGTCTGATGAAACAACTAGAGCTTGAATATAATTGATTTCATAGCTGAATCGATTCCAGTTATCTGGATCACGTGACCATACAAAAGAGAAATGCACTATTCTAAATCATATTTTCGTTGGAACATCCTGAAATAAGCCATTGGTAAAAAGTGTGCCCTTTCGTGTCATTCTTGTCTATAGCAATGATAAAACCTCTACGTCAACCTTTACAAGCAAGTACGTGACAAAAACAAAGTATCAGTAGCCAAAACCAAGTCATGTGCTATTCTCGTTCATAAAATTATTACTATGTGGATTATTACCAATTGTATCCTTAGGTTTCGTTATGTTCACAAAATAGAGTTGCGGCCTTTTTCGTACTGGTGACACTGCATTCTATCCTGAAATTAAACGTTAAAAGAGAGCTAGACAACTTGAGATCAAAAGCTAACTAAACTGGATTCGAAGGAACCAACTGTCCCCGCAAACAGTAGCTATTTGATAGAAGGCAACATAGTAAAATATTTTTATCCAATTATCTTCATTGATTGGTCAGTGGCAATGTGGTTATTGATGCAAATAAACACCCTGGTCTAATAGACCACCAAACACTGTTCAATACAATGTTTTGCATCCCTCAAGCTGAGAGGGAAAACAATACGTGGATGTTACTGCTGCCTTCAGAGAATTGTCTCGCCCTTGTCTGCAATGTTTCTTAATAGCCATTCCCAAACTTTTCATTTTGCTCTCACCAGACTGTTTGGGTGCTTTAAGCATCCTTTAGTAGAATAGTGATTTTTTTCTTAATAAAGAAATAAGCGGACACTGAAGTCTATATCCTTCTCTACAGTCAAAATCCAAAGTTGATGATTTTCAGCAACACAACCGAATGGAAAACACAGACCCGAATGGTAAACACATACCCGAATGGTAAACACAGACCCGAATGGTAAATACAGACCCGAATGGTAAATACAGACCAGACCAGACTACATCGACTTAATGCATGTTTGCACAGTAATGGCAACTTCCCGTAAATAATGCTTGACGGTTATTTTAATAAGCATATCTAATAGCATATCTAATTATAAGTCAGAATTTTTTAAAGACTGATCTATTCTGAGCAATAAAGTTGATTATAGCGTGGCCTATAACGATAATACTGTTTTATTCAGTCGCTAAGTCCTGACAAACAAAGTGCGGATAATAAATAATTTTCTGGACTTTTAAAAAAAAGTGAATTAAAAGTAAAAAGACTCGGAAACAGATTATTTAAAAATAAAATGACAATGAAATAAAATTGGGAAGCTGATATATTAAAATGCAAGATTACATAACATTAACAATAAAAAGAGGCTTATATGTCGTGATTACATGCTTTAAGAAAGTATACGTCTTGACCTTCAAAACATAAATGAAACCGCTATCTGACGAAAGCAGGATAGCACTTCAAATACAGCAGCTCGCTATCAGCAAGGGAAGCAGTACTCATTTTTGTTTATGCGGGCGCTGTAAACGTTTCCTCTCTTCCACAACATTTACAAACATTTACCATTACACAATATTTCAATAGGTGGAAAACTTCATACCAAAGGAGAATACAAATCCGTCTTTTAAACAATATTTAGCGAGCCCCCATCTGCCTACTGTTTCTCTATTATATGGTTACGAATATGTGTAAGAATGTCAATAAATTTAACAATAATTTTATTAAATCAACACTCAAATATACAACATATGATCACAATCCAACCCGACCTTGGGCACTGCTTATGTTGATATTTTATGTGCCAAAGTAAACAACTCAGGTGGAAGATAATAATTCATTGTATAGTTTATGCTACAATGAGTTGAAGCTCTGGCTAAATAGTCTTCAGTAGGACGAGCAATTACAGTTGTTCATAACAGTTACAGATAGACAAAGAAATGTGTAAGGGCTTCCAACTCTTTATATATGTTTCTATACCCACCAATAGACTTACACGCTGCATTAGAGTCGTAATTGACAATTGTATTGCCATACTGAAAGATATTTAGCCAAAATGTCATGTCTTAAAATTGCTTTAATATTGTATACTTACAGAACATTTTATATTTCACATTGTTTTCTTATATATTATCAACCATATTTGGCAGTCTGGATATAAAAGGTTCTAAATTGCTTAATTAAAGTGTTGAAATTTACTGAATTAATTTAGCATTTTCATAAGTGAATTAAAGTGTCGAAATAAGTGAATGAAAGAGCTGAAATTACTGAATTAAAGTATTGAAATTATTCAAATAAAATTCTTAAATTATTACTGAATAAAATGTTGAAATTACTGAATCGAGGTGTCAAAACTATTTAATTAAAGTGTTGACATTAAATGAATTTGTTGTATCAATGTATTGCTTTCACTATTTTTTCCATTATTCAAAAACAAACATGCACACATTTTAATACTATGTATATACACCAAATAAAAGTTTATTTTAACAATAGCATACATATTTCGTTTTCTTCAATGTAATATTACACATTTTATGTGAAAATGGCAAAAGGATAGATATGGATAATGGATTTCTTTTAATTTTATATACCAAATGCGTACATTCCTATTGCGATTATTATGAAAGAAACGTCTTTACATTGTTAACTCTGTGACTAATTACACACAGATGTATGTCAAGCTTAATTTTCACTTTTAATGATCCAACCTAGGGTTAAACACTAACCAGAATATCAAGAAAATCAAATAACGCTATACCAACAAAACCCTCTCATGTTTGAATTTTTATGACAGTCATTTTATACATCTGACTCATCTGTCGATAAGGAGATATTTATTTTGTCGGTTTAAACTGCACTGTACGAACAGGAAACGAATGTATCCAATGGGAAAATGCTTTTGAAAGACGACCGGAAGTGGCTATCGAATGACTGTTGCACTACACACGCAGCATCCCGGGATCCCTTCGTTAATTGCAGTCCCGAGACCCTTGTATTTTTATTCCATTAATTTGGAAATTTGTTGTACTTTGAATTATTTCTAACAAATCATTGGATACAACGAAATCGTTTTGACTGTAGTTTTGGATAATCATAAAAGTTGTAGTTGCAAACAAAAAAAAAATGTTTACTATTCTGATTATTCTGCGGATTTCACTATTAGGTTTGGAATCAAACCAATATCGACACATGCATTAAGTTAGTACACCGTTTACTTTTCGGAATCACAACCCACACCGACACACACATACGTTAGTACACCGTTTAGTTTTCAGAATCACAACCCACACCGACACACACATACGTTAGTACACCGTTTAGTTTTCAGAATCACAACCCACACCGACACACACATACGTTAGTACACCGTTTAGTTTTCAGAATCACAACCCACACCGACACACACATACGTTAGTACACCGTTTAGTTTTCAGAATCACAACCCACACCGACACACACATACGTTAGTACACCGTTTAGTTTTCAGAATCACAACCCACACCGACACACACATACGTTAGTACACCGTTTAGTTTTCAGAATCACAACCCACACCGACACACACATACGTTAGTACACCGTTTAGTTTTCAGAATCACAACCCACACCCACACATACGTATGTTAGTTTTCTCTTATAAAGTAATCAGTGATGTTTTTTTTTATCAGTCAGTGTTTATAACGATTAATATACGTTTACTAATACACCATTGCTTTGAACCATCCCTAGACGTTGTGTCGTCAGCCACGGGACACTTTAGTACGTCTTCACAAAATGCATGCTAGTTTAACTTTTTCTTCCGTGAAATTAAATTGGAGTATGAGACTTCATTAAGAAAGGGCATCTATCGTCCACAGGCATTTGGTACGCCAAAAGTAGATCAACGTGTCACAACAATAGATACACGTTTCTTTTGTATTTCAAAAATGTTTAATCATCTTTAGTGTGTTAGAGAAAGAAAACAATCTAGTTCTTATTATCGTTCCTTTTATTATGTTTTTAACTGATTTATGACAAATGACTCTGAAATGTGTCGACTTCCTGAGATATGAAACTCGCCTACACTGTTCCGTGCTTTTCACTGGAGAAAATTGTTATGTTTGGTTATCAAAGTGATTAACATGTAAATATGCAATCATAATATGATGTTATAATTTAGTATATATTTTATAATATTACATTACATTATTTCATTATTTCAGATATGCTATGATATTATTGCTGCAGTAAGTGTTGAATGTATAATCGGTATACGAATGTACATTGTAGCTGACGAAGTATGTATTTAGTCGTGTATTAAATGTATTAAATAATTTTCCAATCTCAGATGAAGCTGCCAATAACATTGATTTACTGTAAATCAATCTTCATTGTGTGTTAGTTATCAACTTTATCACATTCCAATGATTTAGGATGAAGAAAATTAAACGTTTTCCGGTGAAATAATTTTACGTATGGGTTTGGCTCTTTAGTTTCACTAAAGTATTTTTACGTATAGGTTTGGCTCTTTAGTTTCACTAAAGTATTTTTACGTATGGGTTTGGCTCTTTAGTTTCACTACAATACTTTTACGTATGGGTTTGGCTCTTTAGTTTCACTAAAGTATTTTTACGTATGGGTTTGGCTCTTTAGTTTCACTAAAGTATTTTTACGTATGGGTTTGGCTCTTTAGTTTCACTACAGTGAACTTTTCTTGTATTTGTTTATAAATGTCTCTAATATGGTTGATAAACATATTTTCATTAATGGAGGTATTTTTATTGTAAGAACTTTAAATAATTAATTATTCTAGACTGTCTATTTCAGTTATTTGTTTGAGCGCAGCAAATACCAGTCTAGGGAGGATTGAAAAGTCACGCCAGATAGCTGTTGTAGAGAGATGTTGATCTCTAAGGAATAAAAGTCACGCCAGATAGCTGTTGTAGAGAGATGTTGATCTCTAAGGAATAAAAGTCACGCCAGATAGCTGTTGTAGAGAGATGTTGATCTCTAAGGAATAAAAGTCACGCTAGGTGGCTATTGTAGAGAGGATGGTTCTTTAAGAACTAAATGTCACGCTAGATGGTTATTGTAGAGAGGTATGGTACTTTAATGACTAAATGTCACGCTAGATGGCTATTGTAGAGAGGATGGTTCTTTAAGGACTAAATGTCACGCTAGATGGCTGTTGTAGAGAGGTATGGTACTTTAATGACTAAATGTCACGCTAGATGGCTGTTGTAGAGAGGTGTGGTTCTCTAACACAAATGTAAATGTTTTTAGTGTTTGCTTCTGTAACGTTTAGCAAGTAATAATTACATTAATATTTGATTTGTCAATGTCAAGAAATGTGAATTTAAAATAAATGGACTTGTTATGCTGTACCACACGTAATCATTTGTTTAAATGGACTCATGATGCTGTACTATACAAAATCGTTTGTTTAAAAATAAAATATACAAGAGTGAAGATGCAGAATGATGATATACAAAAGAATGAACTGAAGAGAAGGAAAAAGAGAAGGGGAGAAAAAGAGAAAAAGAGCGTTTCATGGGAAAAGATGTAGAAGAGGCAGAGGGGAAACGAGATAAAATAACAATAAATAGCTTGCGTGAAAACAATACTAGCACACACAACACCCCCTGTTGTTGAAATAAAGCGTAAAAACTTAATACTCTCACCACACAACACCCCATAGTGTTGAAATAACGCGAGAAAACAATACCAGCACACACAACACCCTCATGTTGTTGAAGTAAAGTGTAAAAATTCAATACTCGCACACACAACACCCTATGTCATTGAAGTAAAGCGTAAAAACTTAATACTCTCACCACACAACACCCCATAGTGTTGAAGTAACGCGAGAAAACTCAATACTCGCACACACAACACCTCACATTGTTGAAGTAATGCGTGAAAACACAATACTCGACAAAAGAACAGAACATAGCGTTGAACTGACGCGTGAAAACTCAATACTCGCACACTCAACACTGCACAGTATTGAAGTAACACCTAGAAACTTTATATTCGTACACAAATTTAAAACATAGCGCTTAAGTGACCCGTTAAAAGTCATTACTCGACTAAAGAACAGAAAATAGCGTTGAAGTGACGTGCGAAAATTCAATATTTGACAAAATAACAGATCATAACATTGAAGTGACGCGTGAAAACTCAATATTAACAAAAAAAGAGCAGAACATAGCATTGAAGTGACGCGTGAAAACTCAAAACTCGACAGAAGAACAGACTGCAGTGTTGAACTGACACGTTAACACGCAATGAAATAAACAGTTCGGAAATAATTTGTCCATAAGTCTTAGTTCCTGATTGGCCGCGCAAACACTACAACAAAGCACTGCGTTACATTCCTTGTATCGTGTGTTTGTCATTATTATTTTATTTTATTTATTATTTAACATAATAATTACTGACATGATGTACTCTACCAGAGAAGTCTTGTTTTCATCCGTTTTCGCTGCTGAGGAGATTCTTAAGGGATTGTGATCCACAAACTTCGCTGGTACGTTACGAGGTTTTCTTTGTTTCACGCACACGCACCAAACATGCGCATACACAAATACAGATGAACATACGCACACGCAAACACTCATACACGAAAAAACACATATTTATATACAATACACACACAATCAGAATTTCAGTAGAGTTCGATAGGAAAAGCTTTATTATTTCGAGAAAGAAGGAAATTTTAAAGACTTCCTGTGAAAATCCGCGCAAGATGAATTGCAGTGTGACCTATTTTTATATCTATATAATACCCTAACTATCATAACTGGTAAATGCTGCAGTGAACGATGATCAGTGTTCATACTTAAAGTATCAAATTAAAACATAACATGTAAGTATGCTTTTTTAAAATGAATTTTTCATCTTTTTCGTTAGCAGATTTAAAAAGTAATTGTTTATTTTTAGTTAGCAATCGCAGATTTCGAGTATTAATAATGAATGACTCGTTATTCTTATTGCAATTTTGTAAGGCTTAAAACTTCTTCATTTGTGTTTCTTCAACTCACAGCAAAGCATACAAAACATCAATGCTTCCTTTCGTAGCCTGAAAGAAGTTTTTCGTTTTAAGAATTTGTACTGTAAATACCATTCTGAGGCTATACAAGAAATTCAGTTCAATTTATTTTCATTTCTTTGAAGTCGAAGAAAATTATTTCTTAGTTATATATTTATTCTTTCGCTGACTTTCCTGCTTCAGACAGTAAAATCAATTATTAAGCAATTACTCTTTGCGCAAAATTCACTGAGATGCATAATTATTTGTTTAGCCACACATAATTGTCTACAATATGTTTGAAGTTTTGCCATTTTTGCCTACATTATGAGAACTTTGACGTGTAAGAAAACATTTGAATAAGATGTTTTATGTTGAACGGATAAATAGATATCATTTATTGATTTTTCAAATCCATTTTTTTGTAGTCCTCTGTTTGCTTTTGCACAAAATGTAGCGAGTAATAAATGTTTGCGCTAGATTTACACCTGCATTGATGATTTTATATTTTCCTGTGAAACATTATTATGTTCTCCTCGTTTTCATTACCTCCCTTTAGTAATAACCCTCCTGTCATTGTAATTTTCAATAGATTCATATTATAATTTTTTTAGAATACAATAATAAAAATGATAACATAAATATAATTAGGTTTTTAAAAATTACATTTAGAAGTTAAAAAATAAACACACAATTTACAGAAGCATAAGTCACTTCTAGTTCAGTATTTTGAAGTGTGGTATTCAACTTAAGTGTGGTATTCAACTTAAGTGTGGTATTCAACTTAAGTGTGTATTCAACTTAAGTGTGGTATTCAACTTAAGTGTGTATTCAACTTAAGTGTGGTATTCAACTTAAGTGTGTATTCAACTTAAGTGTGTATTCAACTTAAGTGTGGTATTCAACTTAAGTGTGTATTCAACTTAAGTGTGTATTCAACTTAAGTGTGTATTCAACTTAAGTGTGTATTCAACGAAACGAAAAATAGATGACGAAAGTAGAAGTTTTCAAGAAAACTCGCGAAATTCATATTTTCTGTGGATAATAATGGAAAAACAACATATTGTATCTGTTCACAACAAATAGCTGTCGCCCAAGAGTATCACGTTTGAGGTCATTAAAATTCCAAACATGTAGAGATGTACAACAATTACTCCAGACAGATATGCGACTACAAAGCTGATGAACTCGAGAAAGTGTTAAAAGAGCATCAGTCTTTCTTCACACAAGTACACCAGATAAGTGAAGCGATTGTTCAAACACTAGTTATAATATTGTCCGTGAAATTTGGCTCTTCCAAACCGTTTTCAGATTTGGGCCAAAAATAAAGAGGTACAGGCTGTTCTGGGTAAATTTAATATATCCATAAAATGTCCAGAAAATATTCAGAAAATATCCAGAAAATGTCCAGAAAATATCCAGAAAATGTCCAGAAAATATCCAGAAAATGTCCAGAAAATGTCCAGAAAATGTCCAGAAAATGTCCAGAAAATATCCATAAAATGTTCAGAAAATGTTCAGAAAAGGATTGAAAATGAAATGTGTATTTGAGAAGAATATGTACTTAGGTTAATACAGCAACGAACGACATCATCTTCACCAGTTTGATGAGTGACGTGGGTAAATGAGGTGTAAAAGGTTCAAACTTTTCAAAACAGACGGTGCGCCATAACCATGTTTGTTGGGCATGAAAACAAAGTTCAAGAACAAATTAAGTACCATCAATCCTGACCATCAATTTTGCAGTGTTCATTGCATTTTACTCCAGGAAATACTGGGAAGTAAAACGATGAATATGAGAAATGTTTTGGACGTGGTTACAAAAATCTGTGTATTTATTCGAGGAAGGAATTTGAGCCATGGCAATTCAGCTTGCATTCTACACGTTGAGAACATGAAAGCCTCTTACACGGAAGTATTTTTTTAATTGAGCCGAGAGGCGGTATTTAAACGTTTCTATGAAATACACTACTTCTGGAGCAGAAGGGATTAACTAACTAATCAACAATTGTAAGACAATGAACGGGTGTGGGTTTTGATGTTAAATATTGCAGAAATCTTAACTGTCCTAAAATGCATGGCATAACAAGCCAATTATATATTATAGAAATCGTAACTGTCTTAACAGGAAAATGGAAGACGTAAAATTAATCGCAGATGTTTATAAAAGTCATAAACATCTGCGATTAATTTTACGTCTTCCATTTTCCTGATGATGTTTTTGAACCTATCTATGCATCTGTCTATGCATATGTCTATCTATCTATCTATCTATCTATCTATCTATCTATCTATCTATCTATCTATCTATCTATCTATCTGTCTATCAATCTATCTATCTGTGAAAGTGATAATTCTTTCCACTAGGTGGATTAACGATAGTTCTAATTTCGTGATCTATTTAATCTGACCATCGATGGGGTCTTCGTCCTTTGCAGTCGGAGAGATTAAGTGAAGCCCTAGAAATCAATAATTCTCTAATTATCCTCCATCTCTAAGGGTTACTCGTCCAGAGCAAAGTGTCTTCCTGCAATTAATAATAATGCTAGTTTTAAATTTCACTCTCGCCCCTCACACGTTCTCCATTACCAGCTTAAGAGGTACTTTCCCTAAGTATGCGTGACTGACTTTAATTTATAGTTCATAAGCTGCCCCCTCCTCTTAAGCCTGCATATTTCCTTTTAATTAATTAGTCAAAAGTGGAAAAGTGAAAAGTTAATAAATTTTATTAAAAGTAACGTATAAAGATCAATCAAATTATATACATGCTTTTTATATAAAGGGATCACAAGGCATAAAAACAAGTTAAGTTTCTAACTAGTTAATATCCTTCAAGTCTTCTATCAAATAAAGTCATTCAGACTGGTGGTTCATAGGTCTAAGTCTTTTGAATGTGAGATATATTGTTCATTTATGGTTGCACAGGATAGATATAATCAGCTCTGACATTATCTACTCCTTTTATGACATGCACCTGATATCAATACTGTTGTAGGATGAGTGATACACTCGTTAGTCTACCATTGCACCTAGTAGAGTTTGAAATGTAGGCTAGGGGTTGAAGGTCAGTTTGAATGGTAAATCCTCATTCTCTATTCGCTTGTTATATTGCTGCTTTGACACTCGGGATGCTCTCGACTGTAATTTGACAGCTAAGGTCAATCTTATTAGCTATGTCAATCACGTGTTGGTATGTACTCTTAACGGTTTCTGACAGTTTGCCATCCATCCAGTACTGACAAAGTATAAACATCGAGCCCCTTACAGTCAGCCATATAGTAGTTCAAAAGGTGAAGAAAGAGATGAATCTTGTGGTACTTCTCTGAGTGCAAAGAGTAGAGCAGGTAAATACGTATCCCAAACTCATGGTTTCTCGACACACTGTTGACCTAGTGACCTAGTCAGTGTACTGTTCAGACGTTCAACTAACCCACTGCATTGAGGATGGTAGGGTGTCATCATCAGTTGCTTGACTCTTATTATGCTGTTCACTGCTTTCATCAGATCACTCACGAACTGAGTGCCCTTATCTGAAAGTATTTCTTCAGAGAACCCTACTCCTGAAAAGATGCAAAATAAAGCATTTGTTATGGCTAGGGGACTGATGGAAGATAGTTGAAGAGCTTCAGGATATTTAGTGGTGCAATCAATAACCGTTATTGAACAACAATAATTTAAGTATATTTATAGGGGGAATTTGCTTTTTTCTGGTGTTACACTATCGATCTATATGTGACGTCTATGCCACCTAGTTAAGTATTATGATTATTATTAATTAATCAAGAATAACTAATTACAAGTGATGATAATCTTAATTTATGTTAAAAAATTCCCAGAAGACATCACTCACTTGACAGATATGTGGGCGCTGTAAGCGTTTTCTCTCTTCCACAACATTAAAGGCAAACATTTACCATCACACACTATTTCCATAGGAAGAAAATTTCTTACTAAAGTAGAAGACAAATCTGTCTTTAATTTATATTTAGCCAGCTCCTATCCACCCATTTCCAAAATAAGATTGTCAATATGTATACGAAGGTCAATAAATTTATTAAATTAAAAATCAAATATACATATAACAAATACAATGAAATATATTATTAGACATCAATATCTCCATGAAACCAAGTTCAAAAATGTTAATATCTGGTCAGTCTTATATCCTAAAACACAATTCAACAATTTAGTGTCAATACAAATCACAGGAGAAGTCTTATCAGAGAACAGAAATTGAGTTATTAGAGATAAGAGATAATAGTTTGTACATAATCTGGTTTAGTTGCAGTCTCAATAGTCTTTCGCATGCTTTTGTAATAAAGCCACAAGTTTACTGTTCGCATTACTACAGTCAATTCCATGTGTTTCCCTCCTCACATTGTAGAACACTGATTTGCTCCTATTCTCTCAAGGCTAATCTGAGTGATCCTTCACCATATTAGCTCCCTCAAACAGAACAACACTTGTTGCAATTTCTAGTAACTCCCTTGTACCAGAAATTGCATGATGTAGTCAGCATACTTTACTAACATACATCAACAGAGTTTAGTTTATACCTTACATGTACAGACTGGTAGATACTTCTCATATCTACCTCAGTCATAGCAATTTATAATCAGTAAACCAGGAGATTCAGACAAAAACAAGGAAAGGCTACTTATTCCCTGTAAAATATAACCAGGGAATAAATGCTAAGTTTCCACTTTATTCATCTTTCTCCATTTTCTCTTACATTTAAGTCTCAACATACAGTTTCCTGCATTTATTAGCCCAATACATGCACACATCATAATAAATATAGCATTTCAATTTTACAAATACATTCACAAGAAACAATGTCAAATGTTTAAAATATTATATACAAAGTATCTTAGTTTCGCACACACAGGAAACGATTCTATGTGCACAGGAAACCATTCCGTGCACAGGAAACCATTCCGTGCACACAGGAAACAGTTCCGCGCACACAGGAAAATTATTACTGGGAACGTTGTTTGCAAGCCAGATCAGGGAAACATGTACTTATCGCATAAATATATACAAGTATTTTCTCATAAAAAATAGTTTATAAATTATCAAAATAAGGAAAATGACGTTTGAGAATCTCCTTATGATCCGAATCTCTTGTAAAGAGTCCCTAAATATTTGCTTCCGTAATGTCCAAGTTCTGTCATTTATTGTCAGTTATGAATAATAAATGTCTTCCAAATACACGTAATTAATTGCAGTAAATAGTAAATATATTTCAGTGTGATGAAGAAATATGCTTTTCCAATTTAATATTTTTAGCAAACCTATGGGGTTTTCTTGTTTAGCTTCAGGAATATCAAGGTGTTGGACAGAGGTAGAAATTAAAAAAATATATGGAAAACAAATCTCTGTTTAGTTCTTTTGTCAATTATCTAACCAGCATTATAAAGAAAGAGTATATACTTGAAATCACGGTGAAATTGTATGTGTGTACTATTTGACGTAACATCTTTTAAAATTAAAATTATATTTGTGACAAGAACATTATACATATTAAACATTTTAAAATTAATTTACATAACTTAATATTTCACTGCAAGAGCGTATCTGTTCAAAGAGAAACAATTGTGTGCTCATCTTATTATTTCAGAGATCGGGGAGAGTTTGATTTTCTAGAATATCAGTTCAGAGGTCACAAGAATGGTCTTCATATATAGTTGGTGACAGGTGCAAAGACCACACAAATGAGGAGTTGTAGCGATCTAATTCAGAGGCCATAGGTTAAGTGCTTCAACTTCCAAAAGGCAAATACTTAATTAAGTTAAAGGTAGTCTACACTATTGCATTTCTCTATTTGGTAATTGTTTTAAATTTGTGAATTAATTTATAGATTTTATGTGCACGCCTAACGCCTCATTGATAAGACAGTTTCCATTTGAATGATGTTGTACAGGGTTCGAGATAATCAAAGTTGGCACAGTAAACACCGACATGGCAGACGTGGTCAATCATATGTCATAAATAACCATTGTATGCGTTGGATAGATATTAAATGTAAAAAAGTGTGTAAACGTTTTAGTATTATGAATAGCAAATACTGCATGAATATTTTACAATGGAAAACATTTGACTTTGCTACTTTCTTAAGGATTACATCATAATTCAAGTTGAATTTGTTACTACTAGTATTACTACTGCTGCTGCTCCTACTAATACTACTACAGTTGATAGTGCTACCACTACTACTACTACTACCACTACTCCTATTAATTTAAGCAAATGTGTAAACACAAATCTTCCTTCCCTTCTTCCTTCCTTCCTTCCTTTCAAACTTCCTGCCTTCCCTCTTTCCTTCCTTCAAAACTGCCTGCCTTCCTTCTAAATTTCCTTCCTTCCAAACTTCTTCCAAACTACCTTCCTTCCTTCTAACTTTCCTTTCTTTCATCCATCCATCCATCCATCCATCTTAATCAATCTATCTAAGCTTAGTTTTTACAGATATCAATGTAAACAGAAGAAATTCGGGCCAATACTTGAACAAGTTATCTTTAATGAAATAACACATTTACGACTGACATATCCTTTCACTTTACAGTTCAACATCTCCACCACAAGCAGGGCCACAGTCTTCAGATCCCAACGAGATAATGATCGATATCAATCAAAGTAAATCGTCCAATGCCGACCCACAGAACAGCTCTGACTACGCTGGCGACATACTTCAACGGCTCAGCGACCAGCTTGCTTTGAAACTGATGCCAGTGTTCGTGACGTTGTTTATCTACCTCGTGTTAGGACTCTGGGGGAACTCCCTGATAGTCTACATTTACTACACAAAGTTCAAACCTACGTCGTCTCGCACAGCAATTGTCGCCTTAGCGATCTTGGATTTAATATCCACTGTTGTAGGGATCCCAGGAGAGATTCTTGACCTCCGTTTCTCTTTTAACTACCGAAGTGACGTCCTGTGTCGGTTATCACGTACTTGCGCGACATTTCCTAACATTGCTTCTGGGTTCATGCTGGCCGCAGTAGCTTTGGATCGTTACCGCCGCATTTGTATGCCTCTCAAATCAGTACCCACAAGGAGAAATGCCAGGAGCTACGTCATTGGCGCATGCGCGTTGTCGTTGATATTCACGTGGCCAGCGGCTCTGTTGTACGGGACGAAAAGCATCAACACAGGTGTACAAAACATCACAGGGAAGGAATGCTCCACGAGTGATATGTTCCGGCACTCAAAAATTCCTCTCATATACAACTCTATTCTCGTCTTCGTTTTCGTCTTCGTCTTTTCGGCTATGACAATTGCGTACGGTCTCATAGGGCGACAGGTGTGCCTCCAGGGAGAGTTCCGAAAAACTCTCCAGCAGCTGAGCGACCGGAGGCGTAAAAGCAACGCTAGCGAACTGGAACCGACCGACCCGGACGCTGGGAAAGACCTGTCACATGAAGAAACCCCAGAACAGCATCACAAGAAGTCATCGGCAGAACTGCATCACATGGTGAGCGACAATTCGGCTGACTATTACCTTGACGAGCCCAACTCTCCGACTCCGATATCAAGTCCGGTAACTCCTTCATCACCAACCATAGCGTTCCCTAACCGGAAACAAAGTCGCACGCAGTCCCTTTTTATGCGTTTGCGGAAGGTGCGGCACTCTGACTCCATAACGAGCTCGCGCACGCGCAAGACGACCTTCATGCTGTGCCTCATCTCCATGATCTTTGTCATCAGTTTCTTGCCCCACCTGGTGGTGAAAATAGCGCGAGCGATCAACAAAGATTTTTTGCAAGACACAAGCACAGGCTGCTTGTTTCTATACAACATCTGTGCCCGTTCATACTTTCTGAACAGTTTCTTAAACGTGTTCATATATGGATACTGTAGCTATCGCTTTAGAAAAGAATGCTTGAAAGTGTTCAGGAGACTGTTCTTATGGAAACGCAGAACGGTTAACTAAAGTGTTCACAGTTGTATAGTTATAGTCTTCTCTTTGAGACAATAGATATATAGATATATAATTTTATAACTAATTACTAATACTGTATTATTCTAGCAAACTTTCTTTCAAAATCGTACAATCTCGTCCACTAGGTTAAGCAATTTGTTTTTCATTAAAATACATTCACGAATTTTATATAGTGCATAAGTTATCTTTGATAATTTTATTGTGTTTTGTACTGTCTGCAAAACAACGTCAAACACTGACGTTCTGTAAGCATAGTTTAATTATTTATTTACTTTAGTTTTCATGAATACAAAATCTGAATATATATCAAAAGTGAGACATGAAGCACGTGCAACATATATTGTACACGTGACAAATGCATCATGGCTGTTTGATTATTACAATTTCCCACTGGTACTAAAGCCCTCAGGATACAGCCGATTATATGAAATAAGCTCTTTCAAGGGAGGTATCTGTAATGTACATGCTTAGGATCTTGGCGGCTGATTAAATTTAGTCATCGCAGCGGAGTTCATTTAGCAGAATTATTTCTGTTTGCTGAACTTTCGTAACTATGCACCGATCTCGTCCGATATTTCAAGATTAAATTGAATAATGAACCAGGCTTTGTCTATGAATTCTGCAATGCTGATTCATTTTGTGAGATTGTTATTGTGAGATATTTCAAGATTAAATTGAGAAATGGACCAGGCTTTGTCTATGAATTCTGCAATGCTGATTCATTTTGTGAGATTGTTATTGTGAGATTTAAAAGTCAGGAGGCTACCACTTAAAATTTAGTAGAATATTTACAACACTACAACAGCAATAACGTGCTAAGTGAAAATCACTGCAATATGATTAGCAATGTTACTAACTTCGAAACACCAAATGCATTACTAATTAAATTCCACAAAGAAACTTTGTTACAGAAAATAAACTGCATTTATGTCTTTTAATAGTGTTTTCACAGAAACTCTTGCAAATTCATGCCATCCTGTGATGGATTTTATTTTGCGACATCAAAGTCTACTGTTGAACTTGATAACCTTTGCTGCGTGACACACATGACAGTGCATGTCAAAACCTAGCCAGACCAAAATCTGACCTTGTTTGGTGAGATAATAAATACTAGGCTACAATAATAGAAACGTCAAGAAAAATAACTCGTTTACGCAGGTGGCAAGTGTAAAATGGGTGCCCTACTTCCGGCAAGGAAAAATAAGACAATGTTCAAGCCCTGTCTGCTTGACTGATTAAAACATTGCTATAAATAGCAACATTAGATGTTTGTTATCGTGTATGGCAACGTGTTCTGAAATATAAGTTCTAATAAAATAATAGCTGTCGAAATTCTCACTATCAGTTCTCGGGTGCCAAATTAAATTATATTACCAAAACCTTTTGAAAGCAAAAATAACACTACACATTAAACAGAATGATATGCAAAAGTCAAATATGACCTGCAAAGTTAACATTTCATTCAGTTGAGTCATACTCACAGCTCCAAGGTAATACAGTCAACTCTCTTACAAAGACATTTCGGTGCATTTGGCTCGACGCTTTAACATTTACCCATTCAATGCAAAACAATTTTTAATTAGAGCCATTTTCTAGAAATTATGCAAGGGAATTAGTATAAAGGGCGAAGAGTGGCGCATTAGTTCATAGGTCATTGAGTTAAATTCAGGAACTGCAATCATTTCATACTATTATGCAAATAAAGCACCAGTGCTTTTTGCAAACGGGCAGCCACACTTTTACACTTCTATCTTCTATCCTAAACAACTGAATTTTTTACTTTTTACAGTTTGAAACAGACACATTACAGACATCATTGATATGATTGATTGATTGATTTAGGATAATATCAGCTTCTAGCTTCCGCCGATTTAAAATAAATGTGCCACTGTTTGGGAATTTCGGATGATGATGGACAGAGTGATATAGAGAAGTTAAAAGCTGTTTGAGAATTTCGGATGATGATGGACAGAGTGAATTAGAGACGTTAAGCTGTTTGGGAATTTCGGATGATGTTGGACAGAGTTAAATAGAGACGTTAAACTGCTTGGGAATTTCAGATGATGATGGACAGAGTGAAATAGAGAAATTAAGCTGTTTGGCATACGGTGTCAGAGGTATATTATTTAATTCTGCACCATTTATAAAGATATTTATGCTAGAAACCGAAAATGTGTAGATCTTCCAATAGACAGACAATTTAGTTTATATATTGTTAAAGTACAGACCTGTTAAACATTCAAACATGTTACATTTACATCTATTAAACTACAGCATTAAAATAATTTAAATTAGATTGCTTCAATTATAATCCTATTAGTATATACTAGATTTATTAAATTATAGGTCTACTTAATAAACATTCCTTTTCTTTGCCATTTCGATTAAACAATCATACATTCTCAAACACACCCTCGGGTTTACAGTTTCAAACACATTCATACAGTCTCGAACATAAATAGTTTTACAGTCTCAAACATAAACAGTTTTATAGTTTCAAACACAGTCTTATAGTGACAAACATAAACACAGCGTTATAGTGTCAATCGTAAAGGCAGTATTATAGCTTCAACAAAAACACAGACTTAATAGTGTCAAAAATAAACACAGTATTCTAGTGTCAAACAAAATCACAAACTTACAGTGTGAAAAATAAACACAGTCATCTAGTGTCAAGCATCAACACAGTCTTACATTGTCAAACAGAAACACAGTCTTACAGTCTCCAACACAAACACAGTCTTGATTAGAATATTAAATTATGTAATTGTTAATTCTCCAGAAGACATCAATTGTCTCTTTCACTTGGCGGATATGTATGTGCTGTAAACGTTTTCTCTTTTCCACAGCATTAAAGACAAACATTTACCATCACATAATATTTCTATAGGTGGAAATCGTCTTAACAAAGAAGATAAAAACGTCTTTTAATCTATATTTCACTATCTCTTCAACATAAAGTTATCAATATGCGTAAGAAGGTCAATTCATTTAACAATAAATTTATTTAATCAACAAGCAAATATACAAAATATGAATATAATGAAAGAGCATTGACATTTATATCACTTCACAACAATGTTTGATTATCATTCAGTTTATCCTAGCACAGGCATCAGCAGTCAAATGAACATATATACAATCACTTTCATAGGCAAAATTCATCACAGAAATGATAGTGGAGGTTTAGAGAAATAATTATAGTCAATGTACATAACCTTGTCAATGATAGCAGCTGTCATGTGTTCACAATCACACAGTTTGCAACAAGTCACTGTCTTTCTTATTTAGATGACAGTCCAGTGAACCTCTCCTAGGCACATTGTACAACTGTTCCTGAATCTTCGACGCACTCAAAGAGCACAATGAGGTGAATCATCTGGAACTTCATAAGTGCTATCAAGCACATCACACAGAATGTTCTGGAATCTTCATGTGAGCTACTCAACACAGCACAAGAAATGTTCAAATTAATCCTCATGAATTCTTGAAACCAAACTAAATCCCCAATTCTCACCACGTTGGCTCTGGGACATAATTCACAGGAGCCAACTTACAGCCACACATTTACTTAAAAGCTCAACAATACTGGAATCACACACCATCATGATCCAGTAGCTTACAGTAGTCACTGTTGTCTTAAGCAGAAACATCAAAAACAAAATAAAAGGTGCGCTCCCTCTGCAAAATTCAAAATAAGGCAGAGCTAAATTTCAGGCTTATTTCAACCCTGAAACTCCTTTCTCTTTTACAAACTGTGACATGTGTGCCACTTAGTTAATGAAGATAATTATTTTTATTATTAATTAATCTTTCATAACTAATTCAAAGTGATGAGAATATTAATTTTATCTTATTAATGATCCTCCAACAGACACTACTCGTCTCTCACTTGGTGGATATTTTGACGTTATAAGCGTTTTCACAATTCCACATCATAAAACAACATTCACAGTCACATAAGGTTTTCTCCAGGTAAAAAAAAACGTCTTACTAAGGAGAAGACAAATCCGACTTTAATCTATATTTAGTAAGCCCCCATCCACCCATTTTCTTCTCCAACATAAGGTTATCAAATATCAATATGCATAAGAAGGTCAATGTATTTATAAAATGTATTTATTAAATGTAAAACAACTATATATATTTAACAATTCCAATGAAATATACACGAGCACAAACACAAGCACATACACACACACACACACACACGCGCGCGCGCATGCACGCACATCTTGGCTATACATAGCTGTAATCATGTTTAGAGAACTATTCGTGTTTCACTCAGATTGTCTCTGTATTGTGGGTATTAAATTTTAGTAAATATTATATTTTGGATTATGGTGAGCTGCATTACACTATGGTTAGCTCTTCTTTTTGCAATGCCTACCTGAAAGTGATCCAACAATATTTTCTTTCTATAATTTTCCCTCTCTCTTCTTTTATCTCTTTCTGTCTTTCTCTTGAGCATGTTCCCTCCTTCTCTTTCCTCCTATCACATTCACTATGTTCCCTTATTATCAATATATCACTTCTTCCACTCCCTTCTTTATTTCATTTATTTCTCTCCTTCCCCTCACCCCATCTCTCTCTCTCTCTCTCTCTCTCTCTCTCTCTCTCTCTCTCTCTCTCTCTCTCTCTCTCTCTCTCTCTTTCTCTTCAATTCTTTGGCATGCTGTATAATGTTTCTTACCTTGTGATACAAAAAAAAAACCTACTATAAATAATTACTTTAAGCTAAAACAAGAAGACCTCCCCCAAACAATAAATAAATAATTACTTTAAGCTAAAACAAGAAGACCTCCCCCAAACAATAAATAAATAAGGATCACGTTCACACTTTTTCAATGTTGTCTAGTCTTCATAATGGAATCCATTCCGGATAAATGTAATCTTCCCCGTTAGGTTTGAACTGCCTACCAACAAACGTTTCTGGCAATATAAAGTCTTTGAAATACACAGTTTCACCCGGGTTCATGTACCCGGCCCACCATGAGAAAGTTCCGGTCGTAATGACAATGTGATCAAGTTTAGACAAAATAGTCAAGTCCACTTCAGCAGAGCGCTTTTTTAAGTAGGTCACATTGAAATCTTTCTGAATGTTTTCCTGGCACCAGGTAAGGTTGTCGCTGGCCACAACAAAAGCGGCTTGTGGGTAACGCTTTCTAAAATAAGCCAGAGCTCTGTTGATGTAGTCAGGGGTGGCGGTCACGTACCCCAAATGTTTGTTTTTTTGCGATTCAAAATCTCCTTTTCGTACGTGTACTCCAATCAGCTCAGAACCTGGGTATCTTTTTCGCAAATAAGCAACGACTATTTCTGCTTCTGTTACATAGGCATCCTTGAACCGAATGTCCTTCAATATCTGCTGTTTGTGTTTCTCAAAGTAGCGCCAAGACTGAAGGTATAGGGATATATGATAGTCGAGTTCAGGATTTAAGTTTAATAAATCTTCATCGAAAAAACAGCAAGACTTTTCAGGAAGTATTTTAGCATTTGTGCACCTCTTTTGAAATTCTTCTTTAATTCCATGGACTGATGCAGGAGTTTTTAGCCGGAAGTCAAGAACTTCAGTCATTTTGAAAACTGGGATTCTCTTGGTTGTGTAAGAAATCCCTAAAATGCTGGCATACTGAAATAGCAGGTTTCCAAGTCGGCCCGAAAAGCGATGACAAATTAGACGTACGGGTCCTACTGCTGACGAGGTCAAAGAGCGAACCGATGAAGGAATCAAAGGGAGAACCGGTAAAGGGGTCAAATGGTAAACAGGTAAAGGGGTCAAATGGCTAACAGGTAAAGGGGTCAAATGGCTAACAGGTAAAGGGGTCAAATGGCTAACAGGTAAAGGGGTCAAAGTGAGAGCTACTGAAGGGGTGATAAGGCGCACCTTTGAAGTGGTGTTGAGGCGATCGTCTGAAGTTGTCAAAGGGCGAAAATGAACAGAAGTCTTCGGCTTAATAGTTGATGTGTCTTGGGGCAGTGGTTGTTTCGGGAAGACTTCCACCGGATGTTCGAAACGCATTAAATCTGGCCAAACGATTGATTGTGTTAAAATGTATTTCACGATTGTTACGCACAATGTTCCACTGATGACGCACCACCACAGAACTAGAAGATAAAAATAGAGAATTAGATATACACAGTACAAGATAATATTTATCTCATACGAATCATAGGCGTATTAATTCATTACTTCAACATTTCGGTATTGGCATAGTCACATTCGCGAGTATGTGTTTATGTGAGTGTGTGTATATGAGTGTGTGATTTCTTGTTAACTTTACGCTTTAATATTTCTGCAGTTACTTGAAAGATTATTCCATCGCTCCACACCTTTAACAGTTAATTTAGCGAAAAATCAATTTTTAAGTAAATGTTTGAAACTAAAATTCTTGTAATTATACGTGCTGTTGTTTTTCACAACATGCACATTTTCTATTTTACAGTCCAGTAGCGTTGATCGTAATATAGCTACGAAACATCTGGAAAGAACAAGTGAACGTAGATGCTGACGAAGCAGGCGTACTTGCATACACACGGACATTTTAAAGAGGTTGTGGATAACAAGTAACACTTCACTACAATAACGACAGCCATCGTTTGTCTCTTCCGTGTCTCGGTCTGAGACGTTGCCTGTTATAATGTTGCTAGTATGAGTACCATTCCATCAGATGAACAAACTCTGATGTTTTAGAGAGAATAAAATTATGTACAGTACCTTATTCTCTCTCTCTATCCCCCCTTCCGCGTGTGTGTGTGTGTGTGTGTGTGTGTGATTGTTAAATGTCGTATACACACTTGCAGAAAGTTTGACCACTCCATGCAATCACTTTTCTTGGGCAGAGCACTATACGCACCCTTTGTGAGAGGGAGCAGGGCTGACCATTACGTTTGTCCCCTAATAATTATAATTATATATATACACTTTTCACGACTCTTCACATTGACGTACACGTCCTTGTAAAACCCATCACACGCTTGCATCTCCCACACAAACGCACACGGGCAAACACAAACGCCTAACTTCAATATATAAAGGCTAAGACATACTCGCTAAAACGCCTTTTATTTGCAGGGAATTTATAGATTTAAGAAGCACCTGCCGAGAGGACTGACAGAATTGCTTGCTATATGGGTAAAATGTGATTGATTTATTTAGCACACAATTAGTTTCGTAGCAATATTACTATTGTTTCCAGTTAGAGTCTGCACTTATTATTGTCCAGTTAGAGGCTGCACTTATTAGTGTTCAGTTAGAGGCTGCACTTATTAGTGTTCAGTTAGAGTCTGCACTTATTAGTGTTCAGTTAGAGGCTGCACTTATTAGTGTTCAGTTAGGGGCTGCACTTATTAGTGTTCAGTTAGGGGCTGCACTTATTAGTGTCCAGTTAGATGCTGCACTTATTAGTGTTCAGTTAGGGGCTGCACTTATTAGTGTCCAGTTAGATGTTGCACTTATTAGTGTCCGTTAGATGCTGCACTTATTAGTGTCCAGTTAGATGCTGCACTTATTAGTGTTCAGTTAGAGGCCACATGTACTTATCAAAGAGTCTACTTAGATTTTGCACTTATCAAATATTTCGTTACAGTAATAATGTGTAAATGATTACTGCAAAGTATTTTGTAGACAGCGTACATTGTTAATCGTGCGCCGTATTTGTTGTACAAGATGGTGATCAGATTCACCAAAGACATATTGTAAAATGTATTTCTTTAAAACGAAAATACCTTTGTTGAGAGTTCATCACAGCAAAGTAAAACTGTTGTATAGAACAAAATATGGACCTCCCTTCCATCGTCACAACATTCCATATTGGTCCTAATTCAATTTGTGACATACATTATGGACAGCCCCAGAGACTTAAAAGTAAACAACACATTTATTTCTGTAGACATACTGATTACTTAAATTTTATATAACATAAGCGGGCTGCTGTTGTAACAAATGCTTCTTCTCTCACTGGTCTGACAGAGTTGTAGTAAACATCTCAACAAAAATATATGTTGCTTCACTGGATACCCATCGAATACCAGTAAACAGCTCAAATAAAATATATGTTGCCTCATTGGACACCCATCGAATACCAGTAAACAGCTCAAATAAAATATATGTTGCCTCATTGGACACCCATCGAATACCAGTAAACATCTCAACAAAAATATATGTTGCCTCATTGGACACCCATCGAATACCAGTAAACAGCTCAAATAAAATATATGTTGCCTCATTGGACACCCATCGAATACCAGTAAACAGCAAATATCCAAAGTACTTATTCTAGAGCAATCGCAAATACGAACAGAAAAACTCTTGATTTTTGTTTTATGCATGCGTGTCGAGTTGTTGACATCCCCGGCCACGCATGCGAGCAGGTGACCTCACGTCATCGGTCTGCCGTTACCGTAGTGAAACAATACGTCATTATCTTCAACTTCCCTGCCGTCACATCTCCCTGCTGTCACATCTCCCTGCCGTCACATCTCCCTGCTGTCACATCTCCCTACAGACGTAATACGCGAATAATCTTTTGTTTAAAGCTTTGTGTTAGTGGGTACATTGTAGAAAAATGGCGTCACAGACTAAACCTTTATGGTAGCGGATTTACTGTCGAGAAATACAATGATCATGGCGTTATAATATAAGCTCTATACTATCGATTAAACAGGGGAGACAAAACATTAAAGTTATAGCTTTCAGTTATCGGATTCACTGTAGATAAATTATTACATTCATAAAAGCTTGTTTGCAAGACACTGCAGAGAAATGCCATAAAAATTAAATGCGTTAATGGCCTCTATGGTAACACAGCGATCTACAGCCTACAACGAACTACTTAGTAATTAATACCAGGAGTTAAAACTGCACGTGCACGATATGAATTACACAGTTGGAGTTAGTTCCCTTATCATTTCAGTTCTGCCTCGTTAACCTCTTTTTTTTTTTTAAATGTGCAGTGACGCTCAGGACTGAATATGTTGTTATAAAGCATCTGTGTTTTTGCATACAAGTTCTGCACTTATCAATAACGGAAGTGGTACATCCAGTACAACCATGTGCAAATATGCACTGCTGTGTGTACGCAATAAAACCGTCTGTTAGCAAAAATAATGTATAGTAGTTTTTAGCAAAATGTGTAAGTGCAATTAAGTCAAGTTAATTTATTTAATGCTTAAGTGTTTTCCTTATCTACTACAAACGCATGGAACACTTTAATTTTATTACAACAAAACTTTCCGTAACTCTGAACTAAAACAGCTGTCGAGGTCTAACGGCAGTTTGAACAATTTATTTTTTTGCACTCTTGATCCTGACTTATCTTGACTTCTAACCTCAATTCAATGTGGGTTATATCATTGATTTTAATGAACATATTTTAGTCACTTTTTAAAATTAAACTATGTTTTGTCATCTTTTGGAATGAACGAGAAATACCAGCAAAGTAAGCAAATATTCAAACAAACAAACATAAAAACACAAACAGGCAAATAAACAAAGAAAAGGAAGAATAACGGACGTCAACATCACAAAGGAGAGTAATTGACCGGGTGTTAGTTACCAAAGTATACGCCATTTGTATAAATATGTTACATGTAATCCTTGGCATTCTATACTCGACATCTGATTCATCTTCAAAAGAACAACCTAGACTTGACTAAAATTTCTATACTAACGAAAATCATTTGCTCACCGCCCGTCCTATTCCCCAGCGCGAAATCGAGTTATGTCGTAAACACTCCCCCAATTTGACCTACTGACTTGACATTCTGCTAATGAATCATTCGTCGTGTATTGTGCTTGGCACGAAGATAGATAGACAGACAATCAGACAGACAGACAGATAGATAGATAGATAGATAGATAGACAGACAGACAGACAGATAGGATGGATGGATGGATAGATAGATAGATAGATAGATAGATAGATAGATAGATAGATAGATAGATAGATAGATAGATAGATAGATAGATAGATAGATAGATAGATAGATAGATAGATATATATTTACAATAGTAGTCAGAATACTATAAGAAAGTGACAGGAAAAGGTTTTACGAACCACACACACAAAACAAAAGTATAAACTAACACCATTTTTAAGACTTGCAACAACGAAGGACCATTAGTATGCGCACAGTAAAATGTACATAATTTCTAAGGTATTCCTGTCTTCTGATTCCACAGAGCCCGTTTGAAGAATTAAAGAAATAAAGACACTCATTACTTACAAAGTAATCGCTGTTTGAAGAAAATTCTCCCGCAGTACAGATAGTCCATTGAATAAGTTTGTAATGGGAAGAAGATAGTGTTATCGTGTTGTTATTATTTAGTCACGTGACTCTTAGACTGGTTTGCCTTTGGAATCAAGCAATTGTAGGCTATCTTACATGAGTGTAACCAGTTCTTTCTCTTAAGATAAAATAAATTTCATTTAGGACGTTTATAAAGTGATTGAACTGGTTGTTTGTTGCGTATGTGTGGGTGCGCGCGCGTCTATGTGGGTGTGTGTGTTTTGTGTGTGTGTGTGTGTGTGTGTGTGTGTGTGTGTGTGTGTGTGTGTGTGTGTGTGTGTGTGTGTGTGAAATGTATACATATTCTTAAACATTTTTTCTGCATGTAAACTTCTGTTCACAAGTTTGGATTAACAATTTTCTCAAAATTGGCCTTATTACCCATGTATTTTGTTGGTTCATTAATCTTTTCTTGAAATAAATGTAATATTATATTAAAGTTTGTCTTAAAGTTCAATTTAATTGCACCAAACTTTTGTTTTGATGTTTGTTTTACAAACTCCGACGCTAACGTGGAAAATAATCTTGAAATTAAACAAATAACCGTTCATATACGAGCCTGTGGAACAGGTTAATCAGAGTTGTCTCCCTGCAGGTATCATTGAGCAGTGCTCGTCATTGAAGTAAAAGAAAATCTACTGGTAGTGATTAACTGAAGTTAACTTAACGTATTTTAATTTGTAACATATCCCCCAAAGTAATTATTAAGCTGATTGTTCTTTTTTTAAAAACATATCTATTATTCTATAATGGGTAGAGAGGCGTAACAACTATCGTCTGCCTACCTCTCTGTTTGTTTGCTTGTGTTTATGCAATAGATGCATATAATCTATTTCTATTCATAAAAGTATTTATTAATTTTATTTATTTATTATATTTTTACTTTCTTGTGTATTTACTTATTATTTCTTTATGTCTTGTGTTTATTCTTTAATCTGCGCAGTGACATCAGGGGTGGGGTGATGACAAGTTTAATTTTCCAGATTTTTGCTGTTACCACCCTTGAGTTCACACGTATGGTATTAATCGCAGTGGATAAAATGACAGATGTTACCGTTGCCATTGTTATTACTTATTATAGGCCACTGACAGCGTTCTTTACTTAGAAAGATTGTTGTCATTATGATGCCTATTGTAAACAAGGATTAGCACCTTTGAACATGTCCTGCAACATGTTTTTACGTACCTTATCTCAAATTTCATAGTATGACACATCTCTTCTATCCATCAGTCAACAGTACGACCAGTCTCCTCTCTCCATCAGGTCTTAGAGTCCTTAGTATAACAAGTTTCCTCTCTCCATCAGGTCTTAGAGTCCTTAGTATAACAAGTCTCCTCTCTCCATCAGGTCTTGGAGACCACAGTATAACAGACACCTCTCTCTCCATCAGGTACTTAGTATAACAAGTCATCTCTCTCCTTCAGGTCTCAGAACCCACAGTATAACACGTCACCTCTTTGCCTAAATTTAAACTCGAGATCCCTGCGCAGCGTAAACCGGTTTCAAATGACATTGGGTATGTTATTCGTGTAATTATGATAGTGGGTAAGTTATTTGTGTAATTATGACATTGGGTATGTTATTCGTGCAATTATGACATTGGGTATGTTATTCGTGTAATTATGACATTGGGTATGTTATTTGTGTAATTATGACATTGGGTGTGTTATTCGTGTAATTATGACATTGGGTATGTTATTAGTGTAATTATGACATTGGGTATGTTATTCGTGTAATTATGACAGTGGGTATGTTATTTGTGTAATTATGACATTGGATATGTTATTTGTTTAATTATGAAATTGGGTATGTTATTTGTGTAATTATGACAGTGGGTATGTTATTTGTGTAATTATGACAGTGGGTATGTTATTTGTGTAAGTATGACATTGGGTATGTTATTTGTGTAATTATGACTGTAGGAGCGATGCAGGATTAATACGATTAATAGGATTAATAGGATTAACATGATGTAGGTTTCACATTATTATGGGGTTAATACTCCACAGGATCTGCACTTCACATTATTAGGTGGTTAACACTCTACATGACAAGCAATGCATATTATTGTAGGGTTACAATTCTACTTTACCTGTACTTCACATTTTATAGGGTTAGCACTCTACAAGACTAGTAATTCACATTTTATAGGGTTAGCACTCTACAAGACTAGTAATTCACATTTGTATAGGGATAGCACTTTAGGGATTAGTTTATGAAGGACTAATACTGTAACAGTCAGCTCTGGCGAGGATTACAGTATGCAGGATTTCCTTGCACGAGAAACATTATTAACTCCATGCGTGACTAGCACTTTGTTAAAATAATACTGCGCAAAAGTATCAATCTCAGGATCAGCACTCTAGTTAAGTTACTAGCTAGGCTATTTTACCCACTACCAGTGTTTACTAGCTAGGCTACTTAGCCCACTAACAGTTAAGTTACTAGCTGTGCTACTTAACTTATTACCAGTTTAATAGCTAGGCTACTTAACCCACTACCAGTTAAGTTACTAGCTAGGCTACTTAACCTACTACCAGTTAAGTTACTAGCTGTGCTACTTAACTTACTACCAGTTTATTAGCTAGGCTATTTAACCTACTACCAGTTAAGTTACTAGCTAGGCTATTTAACCTACTACCAGTTAAGTTACTAGATAGGCTATTTAACCCACTACCAGTGTTTACTAGCTAGGCTACGTAACCTACTACCAGTTAAGTTACTAGCTGTGCTACTTAATTTACTACCAGTTTAATAGCTAGGCTATTTAACCTACTACCAGTTAAGTTACTAGCTAGGCTATTTAACCCACCTCTAATTTTAGTAGTAATGCTCTCTTAGTTTAATTACACCTCGAAATCAGCATTCATACATTTACAATCTTCAAAATACAGTATTTGGTTTCGCTTTATTTCGTTGTCTGCGTCCTCTCGCCTTCCGAAAGGCTATTTATTGAAGAAAAGAGAAAAATATAATTCAAATCTTATAAGGATAATAAAATGAATTCTTATTGTTGCTTTTTTATATAATGTGTTCTTACTTTTTAAAACTATTTTTATTATTTCCTAACTGCGCTCTTATTGTTGCTTTGTGTTGCTCGTATTGTTTCTTTACTGTATTCATCGTGCTATTTTGTTGCATTATTGCCATCTTCTTCAATCCTGTTCGTTTCCTTACTGTATTCTTCGTGTTGTCTTGTTCAGTTTGTATTTTTTCCTGACCGTGTTAAGAGTGCTGTCTTGCTGTATTCTTATTACTGTCTTGTTTTCTTATTACTGTCTTGTTTTCTTATTACTGTCTTGTTTTCTTATTACTGTCTTGTTTTCTTATTACTATCTTGTTTTCTTATTACTGTCTTGCTGTATTCTTATTACTATCTTGCTGTATTCTTATTACTGTCTTGTTTTCTTATTACTGTCTTGTTTTCTTATTACTGTCTTGTTTTCTTATTACTGTCTTGTTTTCTTATTACTATCTTGTTTTCTTATTACTGTCTTGCTGTATTCTTATTACTATCTTGCTGTATTCTTATTACTGTCTTGTTTTCTTATTACTGTCTTGCTGTATTCTTATTACTATCTTGTTTTCTTATTACTGTCTTGTTTTCTTATTACTATCTTGTTTTCTTATTAGTGTCTTGTTTTCTTATTACTGTCTTGTTTTCTTATTGTTTTTACCAATATTGTTTTTATTCATCCATTGTGTTCTCATTTTTTTGTTGTTATATTTGTATTATTTTTACTATGCTGTTATTGTTGTCTTCTTGTGTTAATATAGTTTTTTTTAATTGTTTCCTCACTCTATTCTCATTCTTGTTTTATTGTTTTCTTATTGTTATCTTGTTGGTTTATTATTGTTGCTGAAGTAAATCCGTGAGGAATGGAACGGTCATGCTTATCATCACTCTTGTTTTTCAGTTGTTGTTTCTACATATATATATGTTTGTGTGTGTGTGTGTGTGTGTGTGTGTGTGTGAGAGAGAGAGAGAGAGAGAGAGAAAGAGAGAGAGAGAGAGAGAGGAGATGGATGGATAAGGGTGACAAATTTCGTTATATTCAAAATTCATTATGCATTTCAGATGAATGTACTTATGCATACATATATGTATACTGTCCACGTGTATATGAAATAATACATCTATATAGAAATACAATTCACGTCTATACGAATGTACATAATATACTACGCATAAATGTGTATTATCACCTCAAGTAAACAGAACTATTAATTACTTACAATGCGCACAGAAATACATTTAATTCTCATGTACATAAGTTCGAGATTCTGTCTATTATACAACATGTGTTAAGGTTGTATCAGTATTCTGCCTTTGTCTTATTTAATATTATTTCATTTTTTTAAAAAGTATTTTACGTAACTTTTTGTAATTCAGTTTGATATTATTTTATGTTTGTACATTAATCAAAGTTTCTACATTTGTAAGGTACATTAATTGAGTCCTCTACACAATCCAACTTTGAAGTCGAGAAAGGACGTCAATTCTGATCCCATGCTGGTTCGTAAATCAAATAATAAACTAAAACGATAGGAGGTGTTTTTAATCGCCTCTTCTTGGGGCTTTGCTTGTTTTCCTAAGGCGATCAGTCATTTGATTGGCTACACAACTCTAATATAGTATTTAAAATTACTATATATTGGCTCTAGTTTGTTCTTGTGAAACGGTTTGGTTCATCACCAGTGCAAGGTTTGTACATGTTTATTGGTCTTTGGCAATAAACCCAGTTGAGTAGAAATGACAAGCTTTTCTTTTCTTTTCCTGTTGTGCTTTAAACGTCTTGATAATTAATTAATGTTATAGCACTGTTTCTTGTTTGTGAAATCTTCTTCATCGGCAAGTATGTAGTGCACCTTTCGTCATTACTAGATTGAGAGATAGATAGATAGATAGATAGATAGATAGATAGATAGATAGATAGATAGATAGATAGATAGATAGATAGATAGATAGATAGATAGATAGATAGATAGATAGATAGATAGATAGATAGATGGATGGATGGATGGATGGATAGACGGATGGACGGATGGATGGGTGGATATATGGATGGATGGATGGAGAGAGAGAGTTAGATAATTAGGATTTAAGATGTAATTTGAGATATACGTGTATTTCAATTTTAAAACCTGCACAAGAGAATAATAACATAAATTTGTTTTTTTTCAAACCAATAGATTATTTCCTGGTAATTTCTGACGCCTGAAGTCTGCGGAAACTCCAGCACCATGCTAAGTACTCTGCTCATTCTTGCCAGTTCTTTGCATGTTGTGGCATCGGTAGGTGAACACGCACCACAATAAATGTTGTTTTTTTTATAGAATTTGCATACACATTTTACAGTGAATGAAATAATAGACAAGAGTGTGAAATATGTATATGAACCTCAACGTTTATAGTTTGAATGAATTCTATTATTGTTGGATTCTGATAGATCTACAAACAAATGAGATAATCTTTGCTTTTACGCATAATCATAAATTGGCTGGTCATAGCTTTTCAAGTAATTTCTCTTTCATTGGTTCGGTTTTAGCAATGCAGACCAACAGGTTACATTGGTTGTGACTTTCGCTTAATGACAAGTACTGATAGTTGTTGTGCTGGGTCTTACTGCAACTTAGCGATGATGTGTACGGTACGTTACGTTATGTCATTAACTGTCTCTCCTTCTTTTCACTGTTTATCTGTTCTTTATCTTATTGTCTGTCTTTCTACATATGTTGTTCAGTCTATCTCCGATTCACTGTCCGTCTCTATTCTTCCATCAGTTTATCTCTTCATCCTCTCTGTGTTTATCTCTGTTTTATCTTTTTCTCCAGAGAATTTCCCGTTTTGTCTGTCTTTTACTATATGTATTTCTTCTCTGTCCTCTTGTCAGTCTGTTTCTCTATTTCTAATTCTCTCTGTCTCTCATTTGATCACCAACCCATTCACTCCCTCACATACTCTCTTTCACACACACAGACACACAGACACACACACACACACACACACACACACACACACACACACACACACACACACAAATGCATATGAACCTCGATCTGTGCTACAAAGTATTTTGTATTTTCATCCTTGCTACTCCAACTGTTTCTCAGTTTATTTATTTCTTCGCTACCTTTCTCTCTTTCTCATTTTGTCTTTCTATCTTTTTTCCAGATTATCTGTCTGTCCTTCTATTTATCTATTTACCTCCCTCTCTCTCTCTCTCTCTCTCTCTCTCTCTCTCTCTCACACACACACACACACACACACACACACACACACACACACTAAATTTTAAATTCTTCCTCTCTGTTATTGATTCCGTCAAATCTCTTCCTCTCTTTTATCCCTCCCCTTCACTATCTGTCACTCTCTCTCTCATTCTTTCCGACTTTCTTGGTCATTTTAGCCCCATGTTTTCCCTCCATTTATTCGTCTCTTTCTTGTCTCATCAAAAGCTATAATAAAATTACATTCTTTCTTATGGCTAACATTAAGAGATATAAATTAGTCAATAAAGGTGCTTTTTGCTTCCATAAACGACTCAGTATAGTTATGAAGGGATGTTTAAGACAATAAATATTAGTCAGAATGCACTATAATAAATTAATGCTAATTACTACAGCATCCGATTGTGCATTGCTCTAAACAATTCAAACACTTTCTAAAATAGCCAGGAAAACGACATATATTAATGTTAGCAACAACACACACATCACCACAAACACAACAGACGATATGACTTAATGTTAACAACACACACAGCACCACAAACACAACAAACGATATGACTTAATGTGAACAACCACAAATAAAACACTTATACAACAGATCATATGATTTAATGCAGGCAACAACAAATAGAACAGCACAAATACAACAGGTCCTAAGGATTAATGCTAGCAACAACAAATAGAACAACACAAATACAACAGGTCCTAAGGATTAATGCTAGTAACAAATAGAGCACCACAAATACAACAGATCATAAGGATTAATGCTAGTAACAAATAGAGCACCACAAATACAACAGATCATAAGGATTAATGCTAGTAACAAATAGAGCACCACAAATACAACAGATCATAAGGATTAACGCTAATAACAACAAATAGAGCACCACAAATACAATGGATTAAATGGCAGCACCAAGCATGTCACGACCTAACGTGCGGAGTTAGAATTGCAAATAACATGCAAATCAGATAGATCGTGACCTTTTAATGCTATCGACATTTGTTCCCTTCAAAGTAAGAATGCATGCCACCTTCATTATGGACTTAATGAGTCTGAAATTATGCACTTGTTTCGCGGTTAACCTACGTGACACCATCCGTCATGCTGATGTTCGATCGAATTTATCACTAGTAGAATTATCTCTCTTTTCAACCGTCGGCAGGTGGTTTATTGCTTTAACATTGTTTGGAATATCAACTGCTACGTACACCTTTCGGCTTTAAAAGAAATCTTTTGTAACATCAACTGCTACGTACACCTTTCGGCTTTAAAAGAAATCTTTTGTAACATCAACTGCTACGTACACATTTCAGGCTTTAAAAGAAATCTTTTGTAAAATCAACTGCTACGTACACATTTCAGGCTTTAAAATAAATCTTTTGTAACATCCACTGCTACATACACCTTTCAGGCTTTAAAAGAAATCTTTTGTAACATCAACTGCTACAGACACCTTTCAGGTTTTAAAAGAAATCTTTTGTAACATCCACTGCTACGTACACCTTTCAGGCT
The DNA here is from genome assembly GCA_028829895.1 of Sinotaia quadrata. Lineage (NCBI taxonomy): Eukaryota > Metazoa > Mollusca > Gastropoda > Architaenioglossa > Viviparidae > Sinotaia > Sinotaia quadrata. Next base: position 54,863,493 of record CM054178.1, on the reverse strand, counting down.
TTAAAAGAAATCTTTTGTAACTTTGAAATATTTTTTCACGAACTGTGCAGACGCTCACATTTCCAATCATAAGTATATTACAGCTATGACGATGGTGTCGAAGACAACGACAAAGTGATGACAGCTTTTGTCTTTTATCTGATTTGTCTAGCCATGCAAAACTCTGGGACAGACAGGCTGCCTGAATACTAACATAAACTCAAAGCTTTTGTCTTTTATCTGATTTGTCTAGCCATGCAAAACTCTGGGACAGACAGGCTGCCTGAATACTAACATAAACTCAAAGCTTTTGTCTTTTATCTGATTTGTCTAGCCATGCAAAACTCTGGGACAGACAGGCTGCCTGAATACTAACATAAACTCAAAGCTTTTGTCTTTTATCTGATTTGTCTAGCCATGCAAAACTCTGGGACAGACAGGCTGCCTGAATACTAACATAAACTCAAAGCTTTTGTCTTTTATCTGATTTGTCTAGCCATGCAAAACTCTGGGACAGACAGGCTGCCTGAATACTAACATAAACTCAAGGAGATGCTGCAGTGGACTGGCGTGTAACAGCGTTGGCACGTGTGTCGCAAATTCACAAGTAAGCATTGATGTATTTGTCTGACATACGGTTTCCATAAGGCAAAAGTATACATTTGATCTTTGACTCACAGAATGAAAAAACACCAAAGTTATATATATATATATTTATAATCATTTCTTAATATTTTTTTCTATTTTGGTCTCTCTCTCACACATACACGCACGCATGCACCCCTCCCCATATGTTTTATATATGTGTGTGTGCGTGCTTGTGTGTGTGTGTGTGCGAGTACAACCATTATGCTTTAACCGCGATATTCATTATTGACTCAAAGAGCTGCAGTACTTAGAAAGGAATTCATATGAATCATACACACTTAGTTATAAAATGCACTCGTACTTCTATTTTTTGTCTTTTCAGATAACTTAAAACACCCCTTTAAATAGTCTGACAACTCTTATAAATACTGTAGTCTCTTTTAAGATTATATTTCAAATCGAAATATAAATTATCAAGTTACAGCTATGAAATTATCTTTAACAGTCTCTGGCAAAACTCCGTTAAAATATTCATGCACATTAAATAAAGGTAAACGTCACTAGTTGATCTGTATTTCCATCTACTCACAATTTATATGCCTCATGTTCAGTCTATCTCTGTCGCTTCGACTATCTCGAACTGTCTCACGGTCTATCTCTCTCTCACTCACTTTCTCTTGTTCCTGTGCTCGTGGTATTTGAAACTAACCTATCTTTTCCTTCTCTCTCTCTCTCTCTCTCTCTCTCTCTCTCTCTCTCTCTCTCTCTCTCTCTCTCTCTCTCTCTCTCTCTCTCTCTCTCTCTCTCTCTCTCTCTCTCTCTCTCTCTCCTCTTTCAATCCCTCTCCCTCGATATTTTAAGGTCTTGCTATCTCTCCATCTCTCTTTTTCTCTTCTCTCAGACTTTGTCTCTTATTTCTTTTCCCTATTCTATATCCTCATGTCCGTTTCTTTTCCTCTCTTTATTTCCAATAAATGATTAACTGTAGTTATAAAGGGATATATATTATAAAGGCTATAGTTTGAGGTTATAAGGAGAATACTAGAATTATTATAATTAACTAATATGTTAACTAATACAATATCCGAATTTGCATTGCTCTAAAAGTCTAAATAATTCAGTCACTTCCTCAATGATCCAGAACAACGGAATTGGTTTAATCTTAGCAACAGTAAACAGAGCACCACAAATACAACGGGTTCTATGGCTTAATGTTAGCAACAACAAATAGCTCGCAAATATAACGGGTGTCGTTGGCTTCATGTTAGCAACATCAAATAGAACACTACAACTACAACGGTTGTCGTTCGCTTCATGTTAGCAACATCAAATAGAACACCACAAATACAACGGGTGTCATTGGCTTCATGTTAGCAACATCAAATAGAACACCACAAATACAACGGTTGTCGTTCGCTTCATGTTAGCAACATGAAATAGAACACCACAAATACAAGTTGGTATCACCAAATCACTTATGACCTAGAGAGACACTGTACCTCAGACACAAAAAATTAACTAAATGTCTGTTAACGGCCTATGACCTCGAAAAATACTGTAGTTTAGAGGCAAAGATACAATGAATCTGCAGTAACCATGAAAATAAAAATTAATTAGTGGCTTTATGTGCTTTTATTGAATACAGAAACTATTTGTTTGAAATGAATTATGACAACATTTTAATACCAATAGCTAATCATTCGTAACTTATGGTTACACTTTAAGACCAACGCAAAACACAGCTGATCATTCATAAATCGTGGTGACACTTTAACACCAACGTAAAACATAAGATGATCATTCATAATTCATGGTGACACTTTAATACCAATGTAGAACATACAGTTGATCATTCGGAACTTCCCCACACCCATCAACACACAGGATGATCTAAATTGATAGTAGTAACAATTCATTGTTAATTATGCACTATTACACTCCAGTTTAGTAATTGCATCAAATTCAGTTCATTATTCAATAATGTGTCTGTTTAGTTCATTATTAAATAATGTATCTGTTTAGTTCATTATTAAATAATGTGTCTGTGTAGTTCATTATTAAATAATGTGCCTGTTTAGTTCATTATTAAAAAATTGTCTGTTCAGTTCATTATTCAATAATGTGTCTGTTCAGTTCATTATTAAAAAATGTGGCTGTTTAGTTCATTATTAAATAATGTCTCTGTTTATTTCATTATTAAATAATGTGTCTCTTCAATTCATTATTAAGTAATGTGTCTGTTTTCGTCCTTCACTTCAGTAAACGTAGTCGTACTTTGTGTTATTGTAATTAAGCCATGGTTAGTAAATGTAGCCGTATTTTGTGTGGTTGTTCAGTGCATATATCCTGTTGATACTAGATTATGGTGTGTTGTTGTAGCCATGGTAACCCATCTGTCCAGTAAATGTTTATTTGTTCAGTACACATATCAGTGTGCTTATATTGTGTCACACGATATGTCTGTTACAATCACGCAGCCCTTTCAGACAGTAAATGTTAAGGTCATCTTGTTTTAGGCATTGAATCCATTCGAGTTCAGTATGTGTCTGTATTATATGATGAATGTATTAAGCTATGCAATTCGTTGTGTCTGTATTATATGATTAATGTATTAAGCTATGCAATTCGTTCCCAGTAAATATATCCTATGTTATTAATGTTTTATGTGACTTGTGTCTGTATTATATGATGAATGTATTAAGCTATGCAATTCGTTCCCAGTAAATATATCCTATGTTATTAATGTTTTATGTGACTTGTGTCTGTATTATATGATGAATGTATTAAGCTATGCAATTCGTTCCCAGTAAATATATCCTATGTTATTAATGTTTTATGTGACTTGTGTCTGTATTATATGATGAGTGTATTAAGCTATGCAATTCGTTCCCAGTAAATATATCCTATGTTATTAATGTTTTATGTGACTTGTGTCTGTATTATATGATGAGTGTATTAAGCTATGCAATTCGTTCCCAGTAAATATATCCTATGTTGTTAATGTTTTATGTGACTTGTGTCACTTACAGTGCCTTCCATACCTGTCCAGTGGTTGTTCGCCAACTGCACCCATCGGAGCTTCGAACCGTTGTTGTGACGGCTCCTACTGCAACAGTCAGAACGTCTGTGGTGTAAGTGTCATCTGGCCGCTTGGCACGCTAAAAATAAACATTATAAATACAATTCCACTTTGTCTTGATGCAGAAAAAGTTCAAGAAGTTCAAATCGTCCCAGTTAACCTTTGTGATGCTCATTTGGTTCAAATATTTGATAGCAGATGTGACGATGTCACATAATTAGTCTGCGATTAAATAACAACGTTAAATTTGATTGTTGATAAAGATTTCACGTGATTTGCCTGACTAACTAAGGTTCTGGTGATAGTGAAGTTTTCAAAAGAACTGATTGTGAACCAAGAGGCAAGCTAAGCAGCAAAATATTGTCAAACTCTAATATGGCCAGTGGGAATGTGACCAGATGTTTCCTCGTGCTTCATTGCAAATGCCTGTGCACTAAAATAAACTTCTTGGTAAATGAGGTTTTAAAAAACAAAAATAAATTTAGAAACAGTTATGTCATTTTCGCTCTCGAAATGGGCATTGTAGATTTGGAGAGAGTTAACAGAAATAAACACAACAAATATATATATATATATTTAAACAGAAGCATTAAAACTTTTTTATAATGTTTAAAAGAGGCAAAGGGAAAAGAAAATGAAAGGAGATGGGAGAGGAAAGAAGAACGGAAGGAATGAAAGTGAAAGTAAAATAGTAAGAAATTAACTATGACAGAAAAAGGGAAGGAAAAATTGAAACAGAAAGTAAGAAAGTATTACGATTGGACAATAGAAAGAAAGGAAAAGTAAATACGTAAAATATAACAAACCAAGAGAGAAAAGAAACGATTAACCATTACATGACAATATAACATAACTGCTTGCATTGTGTAAAGAAAGCTGAAGGAAACTATTATAATGCATTTAGTCGATTTGAAATTTGTCCAATCATGAATAATCGAACTAATAAGAATATAAAATTAGAAACATTGATTTAGTCGATTTTAGTGAAATGCATATGTTAATAGACGATGCTATTAGTTAGATACATTGATAGATAGATAGATAGATAGATAGATAGATAGATAGATAGATAGATAGATAGATAGATAGATAGATAGATAGATAGATAGATAGATAGATAGATAAATAGATAGACAAACAGACAGACAGACAGACAGATAAACAGACAGACAGACAGACAGACAGACAGACAGAGAGAGAGATTATTATGTTTCTCTTATATCGATTTTCTACTTTTCTTCTCCTATGCAGGCTAGCCCACAGGTATGTCTATGTTTTTGTTTAATATCTAAGTGGTATTTCATGCATAGATTTTTCACAAAATGACAAACGCACAAATGAACACTTCATATAACGTACAGTATACAGACTTTCACAAATGTTCCTCAAATGAAACTTAAATTAAACAATCATTCATCAATGTTACACATAAAAACTGTATGATATATGCAAGGCCAACACACACACACACACACACACACACACACACACACACACACACACACACCACACACACACACACGCACACACACACAAACATACACATACATACACACAATTAAACATTATGCACAAATTACCAAATGCTTACATTTACAGTAATATTTATAGAGGAAAATATTCAAAACTTGTTACTATAGATCGAATGCGAAAGTAATAAAAATTGTAATTTTTTGTAAGCCAAATGTTCAAAATGACATACAAGGTTATTGTGGCCAAATGTTACAATTATGAGCGTGACTGTTGTAGGCCAAGTGAAAAAATTACAAACGTGATTATTGTAGACAAAATGTAAAAATGATAATTGTGGCTATTGTAGGCCGAAAGTAAAAAATGGCAAACGAGGTTAGAGTAGGCCAAATGTAAAAATGATAAATGTGACTATTGTAGGCCGAATGTAAAAATGGCAAACAAGATTATAGTAGGCCAAATGTAAAAATGATAAATGTGGCTATTGTAGGCCGAATGTAAAAAATGGCAAACGAGATTATAGTAGGCCAAATGTAAAAATGATAAATGTGGCTATTGTAGGCCGAAAGTAGAAAATGGCAAACGAGGTTATAGTAGGCCAAATGTAAAAAATGAGAAACATAGCTATTTTAGGCCGAAAGTAAAAAATGGCAAACGAGGTTATAGTAGGCCAAATGTAAAAATGATAAATGTGGCTATTGTAGGCCGAATGTAAAAAATGGCAAAAGAGGTTATAGTAGGCCAAATGTAAAAATGATAAATGTGGCTATTGTAGGCCGAATGTAAAAAATGGCAAACGAGATTATAGTAGGCCAAATGTAAAAATGATAAATGTGGCTATTGTAGGCCGAAAGTAAAAAATGGCAAACGAGGTTATAGTAGGTCAAATGTAAAAATGATAAATGTGGCTATTGTAGGCCGAATGTAAAAAATGGCAAACGAGGTTATAGTAGGCCAAATGTAAAAATGATAAATGTGGCTATTGTAGGCCGAATGTAAAAAATGGCAAACGAGATTATAGTAGGCCAAATGTAAAAATGATAAATGTGGCTATTGTAGGCCGAAAGTAAAAAATGGCAAACGAGGTTATAGTAGGTTAAATGTAAAAAATGAGAAACATAGCTATTTTAGGCCGAAAGTAAAAATGGCAAACGAGGTTATAGTAGGCCAAATGTAAAAATGATAAATGTGGCTATTGTAGGCCGAAAGTAAAAAATGGCAAACGAGGTAATAGTAGGCCAAATGTAAAAAATTAGAAACATAGCTATTTTAGGTCGAAAGTAAAAAATGGCAAACGAGGTAATAGTAGGCCAAATGTACAAAATGAGAAACATAACTATTGTAGACTTCCACAATTTAACAATTTGTATAACAATTAAGTCTAGAAGTAGGGAGATGCACATTTACTCCACCACACACTGTTTGAACAGAATGTTGTAAAATTGTTGTTTAATGTGAATAATCTATGTAGCACTGTGTTTTACGAGAATGACTCTTGTAACCCTATTGTATTACTAGAATGATTAATATAACACTGTTGTTTTACGAAAATGAATGATTTAGAACTCTTTTTATGCGAGAGCGACTGTGGTAAGACTTGATTTTTAACAGAAAAGCAGTATAGACTTTTGTTTGACGATCACAATTATTATTGTTGTGCGAGTATTCTTGGTGTTGTACGAGTATTTTTGGTGTTGTACGAGTATTCTCGGTGTTGTGCGAGTATTCTAGGTGCTGTACTAGTATTCTAGTTGTTGTACGAGTATTCTAGGTGCTGTATAATTGTCTTACGTCAATGTTTGCTGTAGACTGCTGTTTTACTCATATGACTTGTAACGTACGTAAATAATCGTGTATAAACAACATTTTTTTCTCCATCGATCTAATCTAGAGCAAGCCCATTATTTTCTTGTATGTCTGCATTTTCATTGTATGCTATACTTATGTGTGATGGTGTCCAAATCACATTAATCTCGCTAACAATTTCATTTAGTTTGCACTGAAATATATATCAACACATTTACCTCCTTTGTAAACAATACTACTCATTCAATGAAATGTACAACTCCATTTCTGTTCATGTGACCTTCTTTAGGCTTGCACTTAATTAAGTCGTATTCATTAATGACTTCAACAAAAAAACTACTTCCGCTATTTCGATGAAATATCTGAGGTGACATTTTCACTTTCCAATAACTAATAGATCGAATGCTTTCCTATGACTGAAGACGGACGTTGAGTCAGTGCCTTTTCTCGTAAATCTTTAAGAATTCTTTATAATTCACACACATTGATTTGATAACCATCGTTTTGCAGTCCTATAAAGTAGCTTTTCTCGTAATCCTTTAAGAATTCTTTATAATTCACACACATTGATTTGATAACCGTCGTTTTGCAGTCCTATAAAGTAGAATAAAATAATTGTCTCAACTTTCACAAATCTATCAGGAATGATTTGCTCCTGTCCATTTCTAACTTAAAGATAACGGGTTTAGATACTACTAAATGATACATTTTGCTACAATTGATTAATTATACCTTCGTTTGAAATCTTTATTTGTCGTTCAGTTTCATTGCTCTTGGTCTTGATAACACACTGCTGGAATTTGTTTCCAATATTGCAGAAAGACGTATACGATGATTAATTCTCGCTTGCAAGTTCTACTTATTACTTTTACGGACATTAATTGATCTCTAAGCTATGTCAAGAATTATTTAAACAATACCATTTTCCACAAATGGTCTAAATAATGATTCATGCTACATTTAGTGCTTCTCCTCCTCGAAAAATGTGACAAAACAACTGGCGACACTGAAAGCGGAAACGTTCACTGAACAAACTGTAGATGAGAGGGTTGACAAGGGAGTTAATAAAATAACTCCGAATGGCTAAATTGTACATGTTCAATTTCCAAGCATTCAACCCAAACAATATCTGTCCATGGGCCTCCCTTAAGACGACTATTGTATAATAAGGCACAAAGCTTACCATTAAGGTCACGGATATAATAAACATTATGCGAGTCGTACGATTTAAAACCTTCTTTGGGGACAGAGGCCATGTTTGAGCTGACGTCAATGTGACATCACGCGCGTTTTCTCTATTTGTACTTACATGGCCAACAGAATTTATATTGGTGTTGGAAATATTCTCGGAGTTGATCGAATCATCTGATGGAATCGTTTGGTTATCAGGCTCACTTGAACTGTTGGATGTCACTCTGCCGAAAAGACTTGGAAGCATTAGCTGAGTTGAATGTGTCTGGTGTGCATTCTCTGTGGGTTCCTTTTGCAGTTTCAAGAACTTCGTTTCTATTTCCATGGTAATATTCCTACAGTTATTCGGTGGTGAACCAGCATCTGCCTCTTCACATCGGAAGCGTCTCTCGACATCAGGCGGAGAGTTATCCTTCAAAACACTCTTTTCCGCAGTTGTCAGTTCGTCAGATACTATGACGTCACTAGAGTCTGAAGCAATCAGATTTCCCCTCGGTTGGCGGGCTTTCTTGCTTCTAGGAGCGTGGCGAAAATAAAAGTTGGCACATGTTTTCTTTGGGGGTCCTTTTACTGTTTCAAAGAATTTCCTTTCATTAGAATTAAATGTAGAAGCACACCCAGCTGGCAGTGCTTTTGGATTGGAGATTTGTCTCTCATGTTGAGCGATTTTATTGGCGATTTGCACGTAAGATGCTGTTATGACGATAAAACAGGCAAGAAAGACAAGTCCATTAAAGATAATACAAACAATTGGAAAGTCTGTCTTAATAATGTCATCATCCATGCCACAAGTCCATCCTTTAACGCATTGGTCATCAGTGGTGACAGATTGTTGACCATAGACGATGACGTTCGGTACACTAATAATTCCAGCAACAACACCCCACCACATTAATGACCGTTTCGTTTCTTTTGTGAAAGTCTTGTATGCAAAAGGAGTGAGAATTTTGCGACGCCGGTCAAGCGCGACCTGTACGAGAGTAAATATCGACATTATAGAGATGTAGTACGTGTAAGCCTTCATTGCTCTGCAAACTCCTGGATAGCTGAAGGTCATTGAAAATCTCATGTCCAGGATCTCACTGGGAATGACCAGTATGTTGCACAGCAAGTCCAGTACGCTCATTGTGATGATGTATATCCTCATGGAGCAAGGTTTAAACCTTTTGCAGTAGACAATCAGTGTAATAGTGTTGCCGATGCTACCGAAAATCGCGATCAGTGCCAATATTATTATTGTTGGCAGAATTTTAGTGGCCTCCAAGACTTCGAGACTTTTCAGATATTCATCTTGTTCGAGTTGTGCTGTTGTGTTTCCAGTGCACGAAGTGTTCAACAGTTGCCCAGGATTGGGTGTAGAATTCATGGCTGATTGAAGCGAACACTCTTCGTTGACTGAGAAGCAAAGATAAATTCTTGACTGAACTGTTTTCTCTGCTTTCATTGACTGTCGATTGAGAACTGGCTTCTATGACTAACTTCTGAAATCAGACATCTGACGTTCCTTTGACTGACTTCTGAACTCAGACGTCTGTATTTGTTTTGACTGACAGGTAAACATATGAAGCTTCCTTTCGATTAACGAGGCGTTTCCATCTGAATCAGTTATCTTTGCTTGATGAGTGAGAACTATTTCTTGACTTCATGGCTAACTACTCCATGGCTAATTACTGACATTTTTACACATGAATGGCGAATCCCTCGTCTTGATGACTGAGAAGTGTTTTCTTGAAGTTACTCTTTTCTTCAAGTGAGTGTTTTCTTGGAGTGAGTGTTTTCTTCAAGTAACTTTTTTCGTAGAGTGACTGCTTTTTAATTGTTCTTTGGAAATTATTTAAATGAATCTTCTTTGACTGAGATATAATGTTTATTAACCAACTGGCAATATATCTCTTCTTTGACTGACTGGTGGAACCAGTTTTTGGCACCTTTCAATCTGGAAAATGAACAGGTTTCTAAAATTTATTAATACTGAATTATATCATGTAAAATGTCTATTAGTTAGGCATGCTTAAGTAGAAAGCAAACGGTATGAATGTAGGTAGGTGTGTGTGTGTGTGTGTGTGTGTGTGTGTGTGTGTGTGTGTGTGTGTGTGAGTGTGCATATTTTGTTTGTATGAATTTAATTACTAGAAATCATATTTCAATAAATATTAATAACTTCGCTCTGAATTCTACTTTCAGACTAATTTGGTAGATTTTATATAAATCAAACGGCCGGTAAAAGTATTTTCTTCAAGTAAACTTTCAACATAAGTAACTTTTATTGGACTACAGAAAGTGCTTTAGTCAATTTGAGACATCACTAAGAAAGAAAATAAAACGACGAACAATGCTCGTAGACGTGAAATGAGAACAAGTTGAGACATGACTAATAAACAAAATTTAATGACCAACAATGCACGTAGACGTGAAATGAGAACAATTGTGCGGAATAGCAATGCGCGGATTAAACTTCAAGTGCAGATAATCTGCTTCAGGAAACTTCGCAGGAATAAAAGAACGAGATAGTTAAGGATGTCCTACTTTTCATTTGTAATTACATGTACTAAAGAAACTAGTTAAGTACACTCGAGTTGACATTGAGGAAAATTGATTGAGTACACTCGAGTTGACATTGAGGGAAACTGATTGAGTACACTCCAGTTGACATTGAGGGAAACTGATTGAGTACACTCGAGTTGACATTGAGGGAAACTGATTGAGTACACTCGAGTTGACATTGAGGGAAACTGATTGAGTACACTCGAGTTGACATTGAGGGAAACTGGTTGAGTACACTCTAGCCGGTGCTGAGGGAAACTGATTGAGTATACTCGAACCGGTGCTGAGGGAAACTGATTGAGTATACTCGAACCGGTGTTGAGGGAAACCGATTGGATGTACTCGAGCTGACATAGAGGGAAACCGATTGGGTACACTCGAACTGGTTTTAGATGAAATTGATTTAATGCACTCAGCATGGTTTCGGCAGGCGGAATTTGCATTCTATGATACGACGCTACCCTGGTTATTTGTTATGATGATTATTATTATTAAATATCTCAAACTAATTACAAGTGATGAGAATCTTAATTTATATTATTAATTATTCCTCAGAAGACACCACTCGTCTCCCTCACTTGCGGGCGCTGTAAACGTTTTCTCTCTTCCACAACACTAAAGACAAACATCTACTGTCACAAAATATTTCTGTAGGTAAGAAAACTTCTTACCCAAGGAGAAGATAAATCCGTCTTTAATCTATATTTAGTGAGCCCACATCCACCCACTATCTCGCCAACATATGGTTATCAATATGTATAAGAAAGGCAATGTATTTAACATCAAATTTATTAAATTAGCAATCAAATGTACAACATATGAATAGAATCAAAATATATAAACAAATTCATGGATCTCATTCATCACTAAAATGAGAGTGGAGTTTAGAGAATAATTAAGGTCAATGCACACAACCTTTTCAATGATGGCAGATATCCCCATCACGTGTTCACAATCATGTGGTTTGCAACAAGTTACTGTCTTTTTTATTTAGACGACAGTTCAATGCACACCTTCTAGGTACATTACAAAACTGTTCCAGAATCTTTGATATGCTCACAAACACACACGGAGATTCGTCCAGAACTTTGCATGTACTATCAAAAGCATAACACACAGAGTGTTCTAGAATCTTCATGTGATTTTACTCAACACACCACAAGGAATATTCAAAATAATCTTCATGGGTTCTTGAGACCAAACTAAAGCCTCAATTTTCACTGTATAGAATCCACAGGAATCAACTTACAGCAAAACATACAATTATGTTCGATGATAATGCTAGATGCACATGCCATTGTGATCAAGTAGAGTATAGTAGTCACTGTAGTCTGAGGTGAAAAAGGCACAAAAGTCAAATTAAGGCAGCACTAAATTTCAGGCATATTTCATCTCTAAAACTCCTTTCTCTCATACATACATTCTCAACTTACAAATCCTGCAACAATTTTGTTAGCCAGATACACGCACAGCATAGGAAATATAGCATTGATCAAAATTCACAAGTGTAAAGTACAACGTAATCAAATTAGTCAATTTAGAAATAACGCTCTAATTTAAAAACAAACATGAATGTATGGGTATATGTGTATGTCTTTATATTGGTACGCATGACAGTTCTTTATGCTATCTACAAAAATATATAATTCACTTCCTCAAATATTTTGTTTCAAATTAGGATATAGGAATGAGTTATTTTTCATCCTTGTGAAATTAGGGATTTTAAAACATAATTTGGTCAATTTTGTTAACGCTGATTAGCGTACATGGTATTTCAACTATCGAACATCAAATGTATAAATTAAGAAAACTTTCACATCTCTGTACTAAGTTATTCTCTTCAAGTCACTCTTATTTTCCTTACTCTTTCTCTCTCTGCTGTTCACTTACTTCTTTTCTGTCTCTTATGTGTGTGTGTGTGTGTTTGTTTGTTTGTTTGTTGGTTGGTTGGTTGGTTTGTGTGTGTGTGTGAGCATGTTTGTGTAATTGGCTAGCTGTACGTACCGAATTTACGAAGTGAACCAGGTTGTCAGCTTTAGATAGTATTTATTTGTCTGGTGTCTGATTTATACTCCGCACATTTGCCAGTTTACAGTGTGTATGGACAAAGGCTGCTCTAAGCCAAACCCGACTTGTAAAGCCTCTTATGAAGACATTGTAAAGGAAATCTATGAATACATTTCCCGTTTGTGCTTAGAAAATATTAATTAATACTATCCGTCATATTATTTCAATGTATCCAACCGCTAGTTAGATTACACTCGGTCAGACTTTTGTAAGTTTTAAAAGTCAGTCTTCCAACAAATACCAGTTAATCTTACTTTTTTTAATCTGTCGCCGTTATGAGTCACATACGCTGTAAGTCAATGTGTTTCTCTAAATTGCCCTAATTTTCTACAATGTTCAGTTCTATTATTACATTCATATCATTGCTCCCATGTAGGGCACACTTGCGAAACTTTCCAGTTTAAACCGAAATTCAGTATCCTTTTAACAGCCTTTTCATCTTCGTTTTTAAATTTCAAAACAGTGATAAACGCAAAAGTGCTTCTCATACCGTATACTATAATCACATCTCCAGTCGTAAGTGTATATTTATGTATGCATGTATGCATGCATTTAAGTATATGTCTGTATATTATCCATATGAAATGAATGTTTGTACTTCTAAAATTTAGCTGTATATGTCATGCTAGATGACAATATTGATTGTTTGATTTCATTTCATTTTACAGGCAACTACATCTGTAAGTGATTTTGCATTTGTAATTTATTTTTATTTTATAATTTATTTGTTGTCTACTGTGTCCATAATTCATACACTTACTAATGTAATAAAAGTCTTATTAATAATGACTTGCAAAATTCAAACACTTACTAATTTAATAAAAGTCTTATTGATATGACTTGCAAAATTAATAATGATACATGTACCAGAATATACAATATGATTCATTTGGTAGAATATTCGGTTAAAACGATTAATTTAATTGTGATAGAAAGAATTACACCTGTACGTAATTGATTACAAATTATCATTTAAGGATTTGAATTCTACAAATGTATCTATCTATTTATCTATCTATCTATCTATCTAACTATCTAACTATCTATCTATCTGTCTGTCTCTCTGTGTGTCTATCTATCTATCTACCTATCTATCTATCTATCTATCTATCTGTCTGTCTGTCAGTCTGTCTGTCTATCTACCTATCTATCTATCTATCTATCTATCTATCTATCTATCTATCTATCTATCTATCTATCTATCTATCTATCTATCTGTCTATCTATCTATTATCTATCTATCTAACTATCTAACTATCTATCTATCTATCTATCTATCTATCTGTCTGTCTGTCTGTCTGTCTGTCTGTCTATCTATCTATCTATTTGTAGTGAGGTGTTGTAAACATCAATGCTCTTTTGATTATATTCATATATTGTATATTTGATTGTTGGTTCATATATTTATTTATAAATTTATTAACCTTCTTGCACGTGCATTAAACTTAAGTTGGAGTAATTGTGGCTGGATGGGGGCCCTTTAAATATAAATAAAAGACTGATTTTTTATTACACCTTTAGTAAGAAGTTTCCACCTGCAGAAATACTATGAGACAGTAATACTTATATGTTATTACTTGCAAAGAGTGGACTTTTATGACACCCTTATAATCTGAAAAGTGAGAGACATATTGGTCTTGTAGGATAATTATTGATAAGTAAAAATTAAGATTCTTGACCACTTGTAATTAGTTATGTGTTATTAATTAATAAATAATAACAATAACAAATGAAGGTTGTACAGAGAGGTGTCACACAATGCTAAAATAAATATTAAATTGCTAATTTGATTAAATTTAACAAATCTATTTTTTCACTAATGACATATTCTGCAGTGAAATAATCTATTTATTTTATGCAATGCCTTTTATGTAGAGTTTTGTACTGGACTAATTTATAACTTATCAAAATTAACCATAAATACTAAAAACTGTGTAAGCCCAGGCTTCGTGGTAATTGCTAGCCCTATGCCAGCACTCCGTGTCGAAACGATTGTGATTTAAAATTAGTTTCGACTTATGGGTTAGCCACTTATTGTAGGTGGGGTAATGCCCTCTTCGTATTCCTTCCTAAAGTAAATTGTGGCTCATCCCCACCCTCCTCTAACATAGGCAATAATACTATGGAGATACAAACCAATATTACTCAATAATTGTAACAAACACGTCACGCGAACACGACAACACAAAGCAAAGTCACATGACGGAGCGGAATGGAAAGATAGTACAAATTCAACATTATAATTAAATATAGGAATTAATACATTTTAAAATGAAGAGAATAAGAATAACTATATTCTACAGTGTTCGTGCGATCAAAGGTTTGGTTACACTCAAATATCACAATATGTTGCTAGCCACAAAACGATTGGCTTGCCGACAACAAAGAGATCAAAGGTTTGGTTACACTCAAATATCACAATATGTTGCTAGCCACAAAATGATTGGCTTGCCGACAACAAAGAGATCAAAGGTTTGGTTACACTCAAATATCACAATATGTTGCTAGCCACAAAACGATTGGCTTGCTGACAACAAATATACATAAAGACTAAATTATCACATAGGTAACAAAACGCTACATTCAGGCTTCGTTCATTCATTCTTCCTTCAAAATTATCATAAGTATTACAAAGGGTAAATACGTTATTTAATGTATTTCACTATGGATATTACATAATATATTTTGTCAACTTCTATCTGACTGAGTAACACCCTGAGTGATTCACCATTCTGCACTCTCAACTTAACAGATGTGGACAGCCATTGGATAACTAGAATTCTTGGACAGTTCCTGACCAGTGAAAATTGGCGCAGAGGCCCTTCAATAATGCCTTTGCCCACAGTAGTCCAATGAGGAATTAACACAGATTCACTTCAAGAGGATCTACACTTTGGTACAAAGTAATTTCATGAAGAATATACACACAAAAATCACTTCCAATGGAATCTAGTTACTAATTCTCAGAAATTCACCTGACTAGTGAGACTGATGATATTCAAGAGCAAACATCACGGTTTATATAAAGTTTTGATATCAGTTGGGTAGGGTTGGAATTAATGATTCTGTGACTAAGAGCACAAGGACATTTTGGCAAACATGTCTTCAAATCCACCTGTTGATGCCTCAAGCTACTGTAAAGATGTGGTCCAGAGCACAGATCCTGTTCAATCCTAAATGGGCGATTTTTATCAGCACCCTGGCCAATTTATGGCTGTTGATCTCGTGCCACAGTCCCACCACACCAAGCGTTCCCTACCTCGTCGGTCTCTGGTACCTGAGGTAATCGTGATCTATGGCGACTAACAAACACGGCCAAATATACACGTGTCAGATGTCGATTACAACGTCGATATAAAAAGCACATTCCCATTAGTCAGCAAAACGTCAAACACGCACACAAAGTCACAGAGAGTCTTCACAAATGGTTCAAATATAATGTTTACCAAAGAATTACGCTGCTGACATATTTATGCGCCTGTAGACTGTCACCACTGTATTCTGGGATGACTTTGTAATAATGAGTCATATCAATATTAGCATTTAGTTGCAATACAAGACATCTACAAGTGTCAATGCGGAGTATGTGCCACTGGATATATCTGTATATCTGCAACTGTCATGCCGATGTGCGAGTACACCAACGTCAATTCGACTCACGGCCCCCACTCGGTTATTAAACCAAGAAAAAGATTTTATAGAATAGGTAATAAATAGACGAGACTATCACTACAAGCTGTGATAAGGTACAAACAAAGAATTTATGTTTCATTAACAGATATCAAGACTGAACAATTAATAAAAAAGTAATACAAGAAAAGTTTAAGAATCTTTATAAGAATATGCACAATACATTATGCCCTAATTTCTTGTCATATGGCGATTTGGATTAAAGCAAAATATGATCAGGTTGAAGCCATATTGTAGTCACTGTCACAATCAGGACTTAAAATCATCTTCAATGTGCTGGCACGAGGTACATCAGGCTGGTAAACACCCCATAGGACTTGGCATAAATAACATCAGAATCAGGCACCCAAAGCCATCATCATATATTTCAGAATAAGATAGATATTAACCAACAAGGAAACAAGAAAACAAAACTAGCCAAGGGTCTCCTGTAGTATATAAAACTTTGTTAAGGAGAAACTCAGTCTCAATGCTCGTCCAAAAAGTCCTTTTGCAATTGTGGTTTTATTTGCTCTTGAAACCACGCCCATCTCTACATATACTAACTCTTGATCCAATCAAATTCAACTTTGACTTCCCTACACATCCCAACCTACTTTCTGTCAGCACACATGCAATCTATCCAAAAACAAGTTCGAGATCACATCAGCATAAGAATTGCATAACACTTAAACAAGGCCCAAAACCAAGACTCCAGAACAAATGATTTTAAGCCAATTTGCTATTGCTTAGAAGTCAGGGTTCCAGTGTTTTACCAGACAATAACAACCTCTATACCCCACGGCAACTACTCACTCAACAGATTACTTTCCACCATCATCCTTGTCCATTGTGGACTTCACTACCAAACGTAAACTTTATGTAACATTTTAAATCATAGGAATCATAAATAGCATCTCATTAAAAAATTATAGGCCAAAATAAGAAAATTTAATATAAAAACATGTGGGTGAATTCCATATTGTATGACATAGGCAGTCATTTCAAAATAACAACTATTAGCTACAAATACATGGTTAATAAAAAGTTAAATAAATAATTAGAAGAGTATTAATTAAGTAATTGATAAGGTGATTAAAGTTTTAGTTCTTTATAGATTGAATCCTCATATTTTTCTTATTTACATTTTTTGTTTTTCAGACAACCACCTCTGTAAGTTGATTTTTTTTCAGTTATTGTGCTATTCTTCACTTAATCGCTTTTCTTCTTACTTACTTCCTCTCTGTTTATGCATATATGCATATATATATATATATATATATATATATATATATATATATATATATGTGTGTGTGTGTGTGTGTGTGTGTGTGTGTGTGTGTGTGTGTGTGTGTGTGTGTGTGTGTGTGTGTGAGTGTGAGTGTGAGTATGCATGAGTGTATTCTAAATCTAATTACGATTTTATTTTACTCATTTGTTAAATATCTTGTAGCAGTTATGTCTAATAGATTATTAATCAGAATATTTCATATATTGTTTATTAATAATATCAGCGGATTTAGTAAAAACATATAAGATAACTTTAAATTATATAGTCTTTATTCACTTCCTTTGAAAATAAGCATAATAGCTTCTAATAGAATTCCTTATCATTTTATTTTATTTTACAGACAACTACACCTGTAAGTTCATTTTGTTTATTTATTTAAATGTTTTTAATTGCCTTCTTTGCACACTCTCTTTTACATGAAGTACTGTATAACCATATATATACAGAAGAGTTATGAAACTCTTAATTTATTTCTTGTAATTAGAAACATTATAACTCATTTATTATCATTCCTGTTCAATGATTTCTTCAAACATATGATTATGAATATTCTCTCTGACTGTCCTACTTTATACTTCTCTCTCCCCTTATGTATCAAAATCTCTGTGTGTCCATTTATCTACCCTTCCATACATCTACCTACCTACCTACCTACCTACCTACCTACCTACCTACCTACCCTTCTATCTAACTATCTATCTATCTATCTATCTATCTATCTATCTATCTATCTATTAATCTAGCTGTCTGTCTATCTATCTATCCTTCTGTCTGTCTGTCTGTCTATCTATTTATATTTCTATCTATCTTTCTATCTATCTTTCTATCTGTCAGTCTATCTATATATCCACCCTTACATACCTATAAGATGAAAAGATTATAGAATGCAGTTCGAGAAACATTGTTACGATTATCACTATTTAAAAAAAAATACGTCTAAAATTTAGCTGTATATGTAATACGGTTAAGTCTTTATAATATTGATTGTTTGATTTTTGTATTTCATTTGACAGGCAACTACATCTGTAAGTGATTTTGCATTTGCAGTTAATTTTTGTTTTATAATTTATTTGTTGTTCCCTTTGTCCATGATATAAAATATAATGTCAATAATACATTAATAAAGATTTTCAGTATTAAACAATATAATGTCAATAATACATTAATAAAGATGTTCAATATTAAAGTTTCATTGACATAAATTATTTGTCATACACATTCAAAGGTAATATAAAATAAATAGGCCTAAATATATTAAACGGGTTCTTTTGGGTATAAAATTCGGTTTAAAACTCTGAATTTGATTGTTGTCAATGTGCTAGAAAACATCTTATCTATATTTAGATGCTTTCAGTATTTTTTTCTCTCAGGTGTGTACTTCTAGGAATCTGTCGTGCATTTCTGTGTCTATTTGTCTATTTATCTATATCTTCTTTCAGTTTGTCTTCTATCTATCCATATAGACACACGAACACACACACACATACACACACACACACACACACACACACACACACACACACACACACACCTAAGACTTGTATATACATACAGTATACACGCACGCACAGACACATGTATTTATTTAATTTGATAACAAAATTAAT
Source organism: Sinotaia quadrata (assembly GCA_028829895.1). Lineage (NCBI taxonomy): Eukaryota > Metazoa > Mollusca > Gastropoda > Architaenioglossa > Viviparidae > Sinotaia > Sinotaia quadrata. Next base: position 54,844,202 of record CM054178.1, on the reverse strand, counting down.
TCACAGTAATATGTATTGTGGATTATGTTATTGATATTATTTCTGTTTTATAGATATTGTGTTGTTTAATAAATTTTTCACATGATTCTTTTTCTAAAATTCATCTGAAATAGAATAATATTTAAATTATACTGATTATTTAATTTTTATTTAATTTTACAGACAACAAAATCCGTGAGTGATTTTTATCTTTCTTGTTAACTTTTGTTTTTCAAATAATTTAGTGTCGGTTTTGTCATTCTAATAATTTAATGTTAATTATATTTTATAAATTCTCTATTGTGTGCAATATTTTAAAGCTTTTATTAATATAAATAGATTATTGTAAATTAGTAAACCGGAAAAATAATTCAGGTAGTTATTAACATTGTGATAGAAAAACATTGTCTGTCTGTCTATCTATTTATCTATTTATCTGTCTATCTATCTATTTATCTATTTATATATCTATCTATCTACCTGTATGTCTATCTATCTATCTCTCGATCTATCTATCTATCTATATATTTATCTATCTATCTACCTATCTCTCTATCTATCTATCTGTCTATCTATTCTAATCTAATCTTATCTTGTCTATCTATATATCTATCTACCTATCTATCTATCTATTCTAATCTAATCTAATCACATCTTATCTATCTATATATCTATCTTGTTCATAGTCCTCGTATAAGATGATGTATAATTAATTATTAGTGTCGTCTGTAGTTGCTGTAATGATAATGTTTTGAAATTTAAACTGTTCTTTGTTATCTTAAATATTTAACTTATTGAGAGTCACAGTTCTATTAATAGTATATTGATGTTTCCATATGCTTTTCATTTTACAGACAACGACTGTAAGTGATTTTATTTTTTCTAGCTACTTTTCAATTTGCAAATATTATTTTTGCCTCTTTCTGTGGTATCATTATAAGTGTTATTATATTATACATGTACAGAATTAAGTATAACTGACATGAATATTTATTGTAATTTGTAAACGAGCAAACTAAATAATGTTAAATAATATTAACCCCAAAGTATTAAAGTATTATTATAGGATTCCGTTTGTAGAGTTAACGCAATGATTCATTGTATTGTCGTAATCACATTATGTCTTTTAAATTTCTCACCAATCGCCATGTTAGGATTTGTCATGCTATTTGTTTATTTGCCTCTATATCTATCATTCTGTCTGCCAATCTCTATGTCTGTCTATTTATCTGTCTTTATGCCTGTCTTTCTATTTGCTTCTCTCTCTCTCTCTCTTTCTCTCTCTCTGTCTTTCTATCATTCTGTCTCTGTCTATCTCCCTGTCTCTATGTCTGGATGTCACTATGTCTCTATGTCTGTCTATCTGCCTGTCTCTATGTCTGTATGTCTGTCTACTTGTCTTTCTATCCATCTATCATTCAACCAACTTACCTATCTGGTCTGTTTCTGCCAACCGTTTATGTCTATCCACCAATATGTATATGTTTATAACACATGTATAAGGGTATGGTTGTGTGCATATGGTATGTTTAACACATAATAGAGAGCGAGAGATCTGTATATATTGTATGTGTTCTGCCAGATATATTCCAAAGATAGTTATATGACTTCGAGAATCGCTTTTGGTGTTGTTTTGTAATATTCTATTCTGACAAATTGTAACCTTTATATTGATACTTGCAGAGATCATAATAAAAGCTCATCTATTTTAGAATTATAGTCTTGACTACAAATATTTAAAATTAATATTACAATTACTAAAATTGAATTTAATATAATAATAATTACATTTCATATCGGGACTTTGATTTGTGTTTCATATACCAGACAAGGGTTACTACAACTGTAAGTCTTTTTATGTTTTGTTTATTATTTTTCACAATAACATTTAACGCCTCTCTCCATAGTAATATATGTTGGTCTGCCATGAATGTAGACATATAGCATTTCTGTTTGCCTTCATCTATGATATTAGAGAGATGTGTGGAATAGAAAATATTATTCCGCTTTCTGTTCGTGGAGTAAGGTATAGAAGCACTTCATGTTATCTTTATCTATTGGATTAGAAACATTTTAGCTTGGTTATTTTTATTATTAATTTATGTTTAATGACTTATCAATCCCTTTCTGTCTGTCTGTCTGTCTGTCTGTCTAGCTGTCTATCTATCTATCTCTCTATCTATCCATCCATCTCTCTCTCTCTCTCTCTCTCTCTCTCTCTCTCTCTCTCTCTCTCTCTCTCTCTATATATATATATATATATATATCCATCCATCTATCTATCTATCTATTCTTCCTCTCACTAGCTATCTCTCGACCTATTAGACTAAAATACGGAGTATATGCACAATCACTTTTCAATCTGAAGGTTTTCTTAGGCTAGAGTACAGAATTCAAACATGTAATAACAGTTTTCTTAAAACTAAGTAATGGAGTTTCTCTAAGTTTCAATAAATACAATTTATTCATTATAAATATATTTAGGTCTAAGTATATTTTTATTAAATTGGGTAATTTAATGATTGAATTATTGAATGCATAATTTAAATCTGCTAATATTTTAAAATTAAAGATTTAAATTTTAACACGTCTTAGACTTTTATTCAGATAAATTATGAAATATGAACATGACAATTTGTAAAATTGACACGTTTAAAGATTTTGATCGAATGGGCCTGATGGCATATGATTGAAAAGAAAATTGTCATCACCACTAAACTAAGCAGTGGAACATGACAAAACATAACTCGTATGGTTTTAAGTTTGATGAAGAAACAAGCTACGACATATTACATTCTTGTAAAGGTTTTAAATTAGGGCTTCCCATTTTAATGATTAATCCTCTGATTAATTGCTAAGAAATTTTATCGATTAATTTATTTCATGACGATTAATTTTCAAATCATTTTCTTGCTTACTTACTGAAGCAATGCCGATATTTAGTTGCACCATAAGTTTTTATTCGTTATTATTTTTTACTGCCAAAATGGCCGATTGTAAGATGAAAGATTATAAACCAGTTAAAGGTAAATTGTGTGATCATTTTGGTTTTAAAGTAGATGATAACAACAAAGTTATTAATGGTGAGAAAGTATAACTGTTTTCACTGTGATAAAGTTTTCGCCTTTTGTGGCTCAAATACGTCGATGACACACCATTTACAGCGTACACATTCGGAAAATATAACACTTTGTTGTCGAAGACTGTTGGTGGACAAACAGAAAACTCGAAGCAAACATCACTAACCTATTTTTTATTGAGGCATGACAAGCCAGATAGTGCCAAGCTACAAATTGATATTACAAATAGTATTGCCCATTGGATTGTCTGTAATGGTCGACCAGTATACGTGGTTAATGATTCTGGTCTTCAACAGGTGTTACGCGTCGCACTTCAGAATTATGAATACAAGTTGCCCAGCAGACAAAATATAAACAGTATTATTGATAGAATGTTTCAAGAAAAAGCCTTGGGCTGAAAGTGAAGGTCAGCAGAGCCAGTGCAATTGCAATTACGAGTGACGTTTGGACCACTCTCGGTAATGAGTCCTATTGCAATGTAACAGCACATTGGATTGACAGCGATTGGTCACTACACTCAATTACATTGGACTGTATTGAAGTAATGGAACATCATTTAGCAGAAAACATTGCTGAACTTTACATAAACCTGGATGTAGAATGGCAGTTTACTGACAAGTTGCAAACCATTGCTACCGACAGTGCTCGTAATGTGGTTGCTGCGGTAGCGAAAAAGACACCAATTCATCACATACAGGTATTGCACACTGTTTGCAACTAAATATATTACATGGACTTAAGATTGCAGACACTAAAACTCTGTTCTCAAAATGCAGAAAACTAGTAGGCCACTTCAAACACAGTGTTGCAAACACACATGAACTTCAAGTGTGCCATGAGCAAGCTGGGAACCATGTACCTCTTAGAAAACTGCAGCATGATGTTCCTACTCGTTGGAACAGTACTTACGTAATGCTAGTCAGACTACTAGAAGCAAGTAATGACATTATTATCTACCCTGAGTACCATTCTCGTAATTATTCTGGACCCGAGTTGACCGAAAATGATTGGGAGAAGAAGGAGAAATATGTTCAGTTTGGGAGATATTTATTTGCCCAGGCAAGAGAGTTCTATTGGGTTAGAAAATACGTTACCTGCAGCTGTGTTCTATCACTGTTGACGACTATAGCTAAGAGTTTGAATGTTAATGACGATGACCTAGTTACGTAGTACGCATCAAAACGGCAGCACTTAATGACTTTCAAAGCAGAGTTGAGAATATGAAACACTCGACATCTTGAAAGCTTCAACGGCACTCGATCCACGGTTTAAAAGTCTGAAGAGCATAAGAGTTGAGAGAAGATGTTGTAGAAGTTTATTCCTTGTGCAGTTGAACAGTATTGTAATAAGCAGACTGATGCAGATGAGCAAAGTGATGAGGAAAGCCGCCACTAAAGAAATTACGAAGGATGCTGACTTGTAATGATTCAGAATCTGAGTCTGGAGACAACATGACTGTGAGTTCCATTGTTGACAGTGAATTGCAGAAGTACAGAGAAGAACCAAAATTTCCGGAGTCACAAGATCCTCTACTCGGGTGGAAAGTTAATGCCTGTCATTTTCCGAAATTGGCATCTTTTGTTCCTACAGTATTATGCATACCAGCCACATATTTTCCTTGTGAGAGACTGTTCAGCAAATCCAATTATATTGTGAATAAATTGTATGCATCTTTAACTCCTGACAGTGTGAAGATGTTAGTCTGCTTAAAGGACTGGTCGAAATCTACAGAATGACTGAGTGAACCGAACAATAAAACTAACAATAGGATTAAATACGAGTGTCACTTTGTTATCAATTTAGTTGTTTTTATCTGTTAATTAATCGTTAATTATTGTTAGATTAATCGGCAAAGAAATCATTAATTGTTAACAGACATAGTTAAAATAAATAAACATTGTAAACAGCCAACAGCGAGAAATGTTCTGTTATTTTCTTAACGTTAACGTACCCAACTCTTAGAAATAAAAACTGCAAAGTGGCAAGCACATTTCTAAGTTTTATTAAAAAAAAAACAAAGTAAACAAATAACAGAGAGTCAGGAGGTGGTGCAATGAGTGAATGAAAGTAAAAACAAAGATAAAAAGAAAAAGAAAATTAAGTAAAATTAAGAAAGAAAGGTATATAGACAGACAGACAGAAAGAAAGAAAGAAAGAAAGAAAGAAAGAAAGAAAGAAAGAAAGAAAGAAAGAAAGAAAGAAAGAAAGAAAGAAAGAAAGAAAGAAAGAAAGAAAGAAAGAAAGAAAGAAAGAAAGAAAGAAAGAAAGAAAGAAAGAAAGAAAGAAAGAAAGAAAATATATTCTTGATAGATCTACAAACAAATGAGATAATCCTTTGCTTTTACGCATAATCATAAACTGGTTGGTCATTGCTTTTCAAGTAATTTCTCTTCATTGGTTCGGTTTTAGCAATGCAGACCAACAGGTTATATTGGTTGTGACTTTCGCTTAATGACAAGTACTAATAGTTGTTGTGCTGGGTCTTACTGCAACTTAGCGATGATGTGTACGGTAAGTTACGTCTTTAACTTTTTTCTGTCTCTCCTTTTCACTGTTTATCTGTTTTTTTATATTACTGTCTGTCTTTCCACAATTGTTGTTCAGTCTATCTCCAATTCACTGTCCGTCTCTATTTTTCCATCTGTCTATCTCTTCTTCTTCTCCGTGTTTATCTCTATATTTTTATATTTTTCTTCGTCAAATTTCCCGTTTTGTCTGTCTTAGACTATATGTATTTCTTCTCTGTTCGTCTTGTCAGTCTGTTTCTCTATTTCTGATTCTCTCTGTCTCTCACTTGATCACCGACCCATTCACTCACTCACATACTCTCTTTCACACACTCACACACACACATACACACACACACACACACACACACACACACACACATACACATACACATACACACACACGCGCGCGTGCGCGCACAAATGCATATGAACCTCTTTCTCATTTTCTCTTTCTATGTTTATTTCCAGATTATCTGTCCTATCTATCTATTTACCTCTCTCTCTCTCTCTCTCTCTCTCTCTCTCTCTCTCTCTCTCTCTCTCTCTCTCTCTCTCTCTCTCTCTCTCTCACTAAATTTTCAATTCTTTCTCTCTGTTACTGATTCCGTCAAATCTCTTCTTCTCTTTTATCCCTCACCTTCACAATCTGTCAATCTCCCTCTCCCCCCCTCTCTCTCTCATTCTTTCCGACTTTATTGATCATTTTAGTCCCATGTTTTCCCCCCGTTTATTTGTCTCTTTCTTGTATCATCAAAAGCTATAATAAAATGGTTAACATTAAGATATATAAATTAGTGAATAAAGGTGCTTTTTGCTTCCATAAACGACTCAGTATAGTTGGGATGTTTAAGACAATAAACAGGTAGTCAGAATGTACTGTAATAAACTAATGCTAATTACTACAGTATCTGATTTTGCATTGCTCTAAACAATTCAAACATATTCTAAAATAGCCAGGAAAACGACATATATGTTAGCAACAAAACACACAGCACCACAAACATAACAGACGATATGACTTAAAGTTAACAACAACACACAGAGCACCACAAATACAACAGGTCCTAAGGATTAATGTTAGTAACAAATAGAGCACCACAAATACAATGGATTAAAAGGCAGCAGCAAGCATGTCACGACCTAACGTGTGGAATTAGAATTGCAAATAACATGCAAATCAGATAGATCGTGACCTTTTAATGCTATCGACATTTGTTCCCTTCAAAGTAAGAATGCATGCCACCTTCATTATGGACTTAATGAGTCTGAAATTATGCACTTGTTTCGCGGTTAACCTACGTGACACCGTCTGTCACGCTGATGTTCGATCGAATTTATCACTAGTCTAATTATCTCTCTTTTCAACCGTCGGCAGGTGGTTTATTGCTTTAACATTGTTTGTAACATCAACTGCTACGTACACGTTTCAGGCTTTAAAAGAAATCTTTAAAATCAACTGCTACGTACACGTTTCAGGCTTTAAAAGAAATCTTTAAAATCAACTGCTACGTACACGTTTCAGGCTTTAAAAGAAATCTTTAAAATCAACTGCTACGTACACGTTTCAGGCTTTAAAAGAAATCTTTTGTAAAATCAACTGCTACGTACACATTTCAGGCTTTAAAAGAAATCTTTTGTAACATCCACTGCTACGTACACGTTTCAGGCTTTAAAATAAATCTTTTGTAAAATCAACTGCTACATACACCTTTCAGGCTTTAAAAGAAATCTTTTGTAACATCCACTGCTACGTACACCTTTCAGGCTTTAAAAGGAATCTTTTGTAGCATCAACTGCATCGTACACCTTTCAGGCTTTATAAGAAATCTTTTGTAGCATCAACTGCTACGTACACCTTTCAGGCTTTAAAAGAAATCTTTTGTAACATCCACTGCTACGTACACCTTTCAGGCTTTAAAAGAAATCTTTTGTAACTTTGAAATATTTTTCACGAACTGTGCAGACGCTCACATTTCCAATCATAAATATATTACAGTCATGACGATGGTGTCGAAGACAACGACAAAGTGATGACAGCTTTTGTCTTTTATCTGATTTGTCTAGCCATGCAAAACTCTGGGACAGACAGGCTGCCTGAATACTAACATAAACTCAAAGAGATGCTGCAATGGACTGGCGTGTAACAACGCTGGCACTTGTGTCGCAAATTCACGAGTAAGCACTGATGTATTTGTCTGACAGTCGGTTTCCATAAGGCAAAAATATACATTTGATCTTTGACTACAGAATGAAAATACACCAAAGTTGGATATATATTTTTTTTTTCTATGTGTGTGTATATATATATAATCATTTCTTAATATTTTTTTCTATTTTGGTCTCTCTCTCACACATACACGCACGCATGCACCCATCCCAATATGTTTATATATATGTGTGCGTGTGTATGCATGCTTGTGTGTGTTGATCTGTCCTTCCACCTACTCACAATTTATCTCTCTCTTTTTATGTTCAGTCTATCTCTGTCGCTTCGACTATCTCTGTCTCACGGTCTACGTCTCTCTCTCTCACTTTCTCTTGTTCCTGTGCTCGTGGTATTTGAAACTAACCTCTCTCTCTCTCTCTCTCTCTCTCTCTCTCTCTCTCTCTCTCTCTCTCTCTCTCTCTCTCTCTCTCTCTCTCCTCTTTCAATCCCTTTCCCTCGATATTCTTAAGTCTTGCTATCTCTCTTTTTCTCTTCTTTCAGACTTTGTCTCTTAATTTTTTGGCCCTATTCTATCTCCTTATGTCTGTCTCTTTTCCTCCCTTTTTATTTCCAATAAACGATTAAATGTAGTTATAAAGGGATATATATTATAAAGCCTATAGTTCGAGGTTATAAGGAGAATACCTAGTATTATTATAATTAACTAATATGTTAATTAATACAATATCCGAATTTGCATTCCTCTAAATAATTCAGTCACTTCCTAAATGATCCAGAACAACGGAATTGGTTTAATCTTAGCAACAGTAAACAGAGCACCACAAATACAACGGGTTCTCTGGCTTAATGTTAGCAACAACAAATAGATCGCAAATATAACGGGTGTCGTTGGCTTCATGTTAGCAACATCAAATAGAACACTACAAATACAACAGTTGTCGTTCGCTTCATGTTAGCAACATCAAATAGAACACCACAAATACAACGGGTGTCATTGGCTTCATGTTAGCAACATGAAATAGAACACCACAAATACAACGGGTGTCATTGGCTTCATGTTAGCAACGTGAAATAGAACACTACAAATACAACGGGTGTCGTTCGCTTCATGTTAGCAACATGAATTAGAACAGCACAAATACAAGTTGGTATCACCAAACCACTTATGACCTAGAGGGACACTGTACCTCAGACACAAAAATTAACTAAATGTCTGTTAACGGCCTATGACCTCGAAAAATACTGTAGTTTAGAGGCAAAGATACAATGAATCTGCAGTAACCTTGGAAATAAAATTAATTAATGGCTTTATGTGCTTTTATTGAATACAGAAAATATTTGTTTGAAATGAATTATGGCAACATTTTAATACCAATAGCTAATCATTCGTAACTTATGGTTACACTTTAAGACAACGTAAAACATAAGATGATCATTCATAATTCATGGTGACACTTTAACACCAACGTAAAACATAAGATGATCATTCATAATTCATGGTGACACTTTAAGACAACGTAAAACACAGCTGATCATTCATAATTCATGTTGACACTTTAAAAGCAATGTAGAACATACAGCTGATCATTCGGAACTTCCCTATACCCATCCACACCCAGGATGATCTAAATTGATAGTAGTAACAATTCATTGTTAATTATGCGCTATTACACTCCAGTTTAGTAACTGCATCAAATTCAGTTCATTATTCAATATAATGTGTCTGTTTAGTTCATTATTAAATAATGTGTCTGTTTAGTTCATTAAAATTATTGTGTCTGTTTAGTTCATTATTAAATAATGTGTCTGTTTAGTTTTCATTATTAAAAAATGTGTCTGTTCAGTTCATTATTCAATAATGTGTCTGTTCAGTTCATTATTAAAAAATGTGCCTGTTTAGTTCATTATTAAAAAAATTGTCTGTTCAGTTCATTATTCAATAATGTGTCTGTTCAGTTCATTATTAAAAAATGTGTCTGTTTAGTTCATTATTAAATAATGTCTCTGTTTATTTCATTATTAAATAATGTGTATGTTCAATTCATTATTAAGTAATGTGTCTGTTTTCGTCCTTTACTCCACTGCAGTAAACGTAGTCGTACTTGTAATTAAGTTATGGTTAGTAAATGTAGCTGTATTTTGTGTGGTTGTTCAGAGTATATATCCTGTTGATACTATATTATGGTGTGTTGTTGTAGCCATGGTAACCCATCTGTCCAGTAAATGTTTATTTGTTCAGTATACATATCAGTGTGCTTATATTGTGTCACACGATATGTCTGTTACAATCACGCAGCCCTTTCAGACAGTAAATGTTAAGGTCATCTTGTTTTAGGCATTGAATCCGTTCGAGTATGTGTCTGTATTATATGATGAATGTATTAAGCTATGCAATTCGTTCCCAGTAAATATATCCGTATGTTATTAATGTTTTATGTGACTTGTGTCACTTACAGTGCCTGCCATACCAGTCCAGTGGTTGTTCGCCAACTGCACCCATCGGAGCTTCGAACCGTTGTTGTGACGGCTCCTACTGCAACAGTCAGAACGTCTGTGGTGTAAGTGTCATCTGGCCGCTTGGCACGCTAAAAATAAACATTATAAATACAATCCCACTTTGTCTTGATGCAGAAAAAGTTCAAGAAGTTCAAATCGTCCCAGTTAACCTTTGTGATGCTCATTTGGTTCAAATATTTGATAGTAGATGTGACGATGTCACATAATTAGTCTGCGATTAAATAACAACGTTAAATTTGATTGGTGATGAAGATTTCACATGATTTGCCTGACTAACTAAGGTTCTGGTGACAGTGAAGTTTTCAAAAGAACTGATTGTGAACCAAGAGGCAAGCTAAGCAGCAAAATATTGTCAAACTCTAACATGGCCAGTGGGCACGTGACCAGATGTTTCCTCGTGCTTCGTTGCAAATGCCTGTGCACTAAAATAAACTTCTTGATAAATGAGGTTTTAAAAAAACAAAAATAAATTTAGAAAAAGTTATGTCATTTTCGCTCTCGAAATGGGCATTGTAGATTTGGAGAGAGTTAAAATAAATAAACACAACAAATATATATATTTAAACAGAAGCATTAAAACATTTTTATAATGTTTAAAAGAGGCAAAGGGAAAAGAAAATGAAAGGGGAGAGGAAAGAAGAACGGAAGGAAGGAAAGTGAAAGTAAAATAGTAAGAAATTAACTATGACAGAAAAAGGGAAGGAAAAATTGAAACAGAAAGTAAGAAAGTATTACGATTGGACAATAGAAAGAAAGGAAAAGTAAATACGTAAAATATAACAAACCAAGAGAGAAAAGAAACGATTAACCATTACATGACAATATAACATAAGTGCTTGCATTGTGTAAAGAAAGCTGAAGGAAATTATTATAATGCATTTAGTCGATTTGAAATTTGTCCAAGCATGAATAATCGAACTAATAAGAATATAAAATTAGAAACATTGATTTAGTGAAATGCATATGTTAGTATACGATGCTATTAGTTAGATACATTGATAGATAGATAGATAGATAGATAGATAGATAGATAGATAGATAGATAGATAGATAGATAGATAGATAGACAGACAAACAGACAGACAGACAGATAGACAGACAGACAGACAGATTATTATGTTTCTCTAATATCGATTTTCTACTTTTCTTCTCTATGCAGGCTAGCCCACAGGTATGTCTATGTTTTTGTTTAATATCTTAGTGGTATTTCATGCATAGATTTTTCACAAAATGACAAACGCACAAATGAGCACTTCATATAACGTACAGTATATAGACTTTCACAAATGTTTCTTAAATGAAACTTAAATTAAACAATCATTGATCAATGTTACGCATAAAAACTGTATGATATATGCAAGGCCAACACACACACACACACACACACACACACACACACACACACACACACACACAAACATACACATACACACACACACAAACATACACATACATACACATACACACAACTAATTAATCATTGTGCACAAATTACCAAATGCTTACATTTACAGTAATATTTATAGAGGAAAATATTCAAAACTTGTTACTGTAGACCGAATGCGAAAGTAATAAAAATTGTAATTTTTTGTAAGCCAAATGTTCAAAATGACATACAAGGTTATTGTGGCCAAATGTTACAATTATGAGCGTGACTGTTGTAGGCCAAGTGAAAAAATTACAAACGTGGTTATTGTAGACAAAATGTAAAAATGATAAATGTGGCTATTGTAGGCCGAATGTAAAAAATGGCAAACGAGGTTAGAGTAAGCTAAATGTAAAAATGATAAATGTGGCTATTGTAGGCCGAAAGTAAAAAATGGCAAACGAGGTTATAGTAGGCCAAATGTAAAACATGAGAAACATAGCTATTGTAGGCCAAAAGTAAAAAATGGCAAACGAGGTTAGAGTAGGCCAAATGTAAAAAATGAGAAGCATAGCTATTGTAGACTTCCACAATTTAACAATTTGTATAACAATTAAGTCTAGAAGTAGAGAGATGCAAATTTACTCCACCACACACTGTTTGAACAGAATGTTGTAAAATTGTTGTTTAATGTGAATGATCTATGTAGCACTGTGTTTTACGAGAATGACTCTTGTAACCCTATTGTATTACTAAAATGATTAATATAACACTGTTGTTTTACGAAAATGAATGATGTAGAACTCTTTTTATGCGAGAGCGACTGTGGTAAGACTTGATTTTTAACAGAAAAGCAGTGTAGCACTTTTGTTTGACGATCACAATTATTATTGTTGTACGAGTATTCTCGGTGTTGTGCGAGTATTCTAGGTGCTGTACTAGTATTCTCGGTGTTGTGCGAGTATTCTAGGTGCTGTACTAGTATTCTAGTTGTTGTACGAGTATTCTAGGTGCTGTACAATTGTCTTACGTCAATGTTTGCTGTAGACTGCTGTTTTACTCATATGACTTGTACTTAAATAATCGTGTATAAACAACATTTTTTTCTCCATCGATCTAATCTAGAGCAAGCCCATTATTTTCTTGTATGTCTGCATTTTGATTGTATGCTATACTTATGTGTGATTGTGTCCAAATCACATTAATCTCGCTAACAATTTCATTTAGTTTGCACTGAAAAATATATCAACACATTTACCTCCTTTGTAAACAATACTACTCATTCAATGAAATGTACAACTCCATTTCTGTTCATGTGATCTTTTTTAGTCCTGCACTTAATTAAGTCGTATTCATTAAGGACTTCAACAACAAAAAGTACTTCCGCTATTTCGATGAAATGTCTGAGGTGACATTTTCACTTTCCAATAACTAATAGATCGCATGTTCTCCTATGAATGAAGACGGACGTTTGAGTCAGTGATTTTTCTCGTAAACCTTTAAGAATTCTTTATAATTCACACACATTGATTTGATAACCGTCGTTTTGCAGTCCTATAAAGTAGAATAAAATAATTGTCTCAACTTTCACAAATCTATCAGGAACGATTATGCTCCTGTCCATTTCTAACTTAAAGATAACGGGTTTAGATACTACTAAATGATACATTTTGCTACAATTGATTAATTATACCTTCGTTTGAAATCTTTATTTGTCGTTCAGTTTCATTGCTCTTGGTCTTGATAACACACTGATGGAATTTGTTTCCAATATTGCAGAAAGACGTATACGATGATTAATTCTCGCTTGCAAGTTCTACTTATTACTTTTACTGACATTAATTGATCTCTAAGCTATGTCAAGAATTATTTAAACAATACCATTTTTCACAAATGGTCTAAATAATGATTCATGCTACATTTAGTGCTTCTCGTCCTCGAAAAATGTGACAAAACAACTGGCGACACTGAAAGCGGAAACGTTCACTGAACAAACTGTAGATGAGAGGGTTGACAAGGGAGTTAATAAAATAACTCCGAATGGCTAAATTGTACATGTCCAATTTCCAAGCATTCAACCCAAACAATGTCTGTCCATGGGCCTCCCTTAAGACGAATATTGTATAGTAAGGGACAAAGCTGACCATTAAGGTGACGGATATAATAAACATTATGCGAGTCGTACGATTTAAAACCTTCTTTGGGGACAGACGCCATGTTTGAGCTGACGTCAATGTGACATCACGTGCGTTTTCTCTATTTGTACTTACATGGCCAACAGAATTTATATTGGTGTTGGAAATATTCTCGGAGTTGATCGAATCATCTGATGGAATCGTTTGGTTATGAGGCTCACTTGAACTGTTGGATGTCACTCTGTCGAAAAGACTTGGAAGCATTGGCTGAGTTGAATGTGTTTGGTGTGCATTCTCTGTGGGTTCCTTTTGCAGTTTCAAGAACTTCGTTTCTATTTCCATGGTAATATTCCTACAGTTATTCAGTGGTGAACCAGTATCTGCCTCTTCACATCGGAAGCATCTCTCGACATGAGGCGGAGAGTTATCCTTCAAAACACTCTTTTCCGCAGTTGTCAGTTCGTCAGATACTATGACGTCACTAGAGTCTGAAGCAATCAGATTTCCCCTCGGTTGGCGGGCTTTCTTGCTTCTAGGAACCTGGCGAAAATAAAAGTTGGCACATGTTTTCTTTGGGGGTCCTTTTACAGTTTCAAAGAATTTCCTTTCATTAGAATTAAATGTAGAAGCACACCCAGCTGGCAGTGCTTTTGGATTGGAGATTTGTCTCTCATGTTGAGCGATTTTATTGGCGATTTGCACGTAAGATGCTGTTATGACGACAAAACAGGCAAGAAAGACAAGTCCGTTAAAGATAATACAAACAAGTGGAAAACTTGTCTGGATATAGTCATCATCCATGCCACAAGTCCATCCTTTAACGCTTGGGTCATCAGTGGTGACAGATTGTTGACCATAGACGATGACGTTCGGTACACTAATAATTCCAGCAACAACACCCCACAACATTAATGACCGTTTCGTTTCTTTTGTGAAAGTCTTGTATGCAAAAGAAGTGAGAATTTTGCGACGCCGGTCAAGCGCGACCTGTACGAGAGTAAATACCGACATGATAGGGATAAAGAACGTGTACGCCTTCATTGCTCTGCAAAGCCCTGGATATTTGAAGGTCATTGAAAATCTCATGTCCAGGATCTCACTAGGAATGACCAGTATGTTGCACAGCAAGTCCAGTACGCTCATTGTGATGATGTATATCCTCATGGAGCAAGGTTTAAACCTTTTGTAGTAGACAATCAGTGTAATAGTGTTGCCGATGCTACCGAAAATCGCGATCAGTGCCAATATTATTATTGTTGGCAGAATTTTAGTGGCCTCCAAGACTTCGAGACTTTTCAGATATTCATTTTGTTCGAGTTGTGCTGTAGTGTTTCCAGTGCACGATGTGTTTGACAGTTGACCAGGATTGGGTGTCGAATTCATGGCTGATTGAAGCGAACACTCTTCGTTGACTGAGAAGCAAAGATAAATTCTTGACTGAACTGTTTTCTCTGCTTTCATTGACTGTCGATTGAGAACTGACTTCTATGACGAACTTCTGAAATCAGACATCTGACGTTCCTTTGACTGACTTCTGAACTCAGACGTCTGAATTTGTTTTGACTGACAGGTAAGCATATGAAGCTTCCTTTCGATTAACGAGGCGTTTCCATCTGAATCAGTTATCTTTGCTTGATGAGTGAGAACTATTTCCTTCACTTGACTTCATGGCTAACTACTTCATGGCTAATTACTGATATTTTTACACATGAATGGTGAATCCCTCGTCTTGATGACTGATGAGTGTTTTCTTGAAGTTACTCTTTTCTTCAAGTGAGTGTTTTCTTGGAGTGAGTGTTTTCTTCAAGTAACTCTTTTCGTAGAGTGACTGCTTTCTTAATTGTTCTTTGGAAATTATTTAAATGAATCATCTTTGACTGAGATATAATGTTTATTAACCAACTGGCAACATATCTCTTCTTTGACTGACTGGTGGAAACAGTTTTTGGCACCTTTCAATCTGGAAAATGAACAGGTTTCTAAAATTTATTAATACTGAATTATATCATGTAAAATGTCTATTAGTTAGGCATGCTTAAGTAGAAAGCAAACGGTATGAATGTAGGTAGGTATGTGTGTGCGTGTGTGTGTGTGTGTGTGTGTGTGTGTGTGTGTGTGTGTGTGTGTGTGTATGAGTGTGCATAGTTTGTATGAATTTAATTACTAGAAATCATATTTCAATAAATATTAATAACTTCGCTCTGAATTCTACTTTCAGACTAATTTGGTAGATTTTATATAAATAAAACGGCCGGTAAAAGTATTTTCTTCAAGTAAACTTTCAACATAAGTAACTTTTATTGGACTACACAAAGTGCTTTAGTCAATTTGAGACATCACTAAGAAAGAAAATAGAACGAAGAACAATGCTCGTAGACGTGAAATGAGAACAAGTTGAGACATGACTAATAAACAAAATTTAATGACCAACAATGCACGTAGACGTGAAATGAGAACAAGTTGAGACATGCCTAATAAACAAAATTTAATGACCAACAATGCACGTAGACGTGAAATGAGAACAGTTGTGCGGAATAGCAATGCGCGGATTAAACTTCAAGTGCAGATAATCTGTTTCAGGAAACTTTGCAGGAATAAAAGAACGAGATAGTTAAGGATGTCCTACTTTTCATTTGTAATTACATGTACTAAAGAAACTAGTTAAGTACACTCGAGTTGACATTGAGGGAAACTGATTGAGTACACTCGAGTTGACATTGAGGGAAACTGATTGAGTACACTCGAGTTGACATTGAGGGAAACTGATTGAGTACACTCGAGTTAACATTGAAGGAAACTGATTGAGTACACTCGAGTTGACATTGAGGGAAACTGATTGAGTACACTCGAGTTGACATTGAGGGAAACTGATTGAGTACACTCGAGTTGACATTGAGGGAAACTGGTGAGTACACTCTAGCCGGTGCTGAGGGAAACTGATTGAATATACTCGAACCGGTGCTGAGGGAAACTGATTGAATATACTCAATCCGGTGTTGAGGGAAACCGATTGGATATACTCGAGCTGACATTGAGGGAAACCGATTGGGTACACTCGAACTGGTTTTAGATGAAATTGATTTAATGCACTCAGCATGGTTTCGGCAGGCGGAATTTGCATTCTGTGATACGACGCTACCCTAGTTATTTGTTATTATGATTATTATTATTATTAAATATCTCAAACTAATTACAAGTGATGATAATCTTAATTTATATTATTAATTATTCCTCAGAAGACACCACTCGTCTCCCTCACTTGCGGGCGCTGTAAACGTTTTCTCTCTTCCACAACACTAAAGACAAACATCTACTGTCACAAAATATTTCTGTAGGTAAGAAAACTTCTTACCCAAGGAGAAGATAAATCCGTCTTTAATCTATATTTAGTGAGCCCACATCCACCCACTATCTCTCCAACATATGGTTATCAATATGTATAAGAAGGGCAATGTATTTAACATCAAATTTATTAAATTAGCAATCAAATGTACAACATATGAATAGAATCAAAGATATATAAACAAATTCATGGATCTCATTCATCACTAAAATGAGAGTGGAGTTTAGAGAATAATTAAGGTCAATGCACACAACCTTTTCAATGATGGCAGATATCCTCATCACGTGTTCACAATCATGTGGTTTGCAACAAGTTACTGTCTTTTTTATTTAGACGACAGTTCAATGCACACCTTCTAGGTACATTACAAAACTGTTCCAGAATCTTTGATATGCTCACAAACACACACGGAGAATCGTCCAGAACTTTGCATGTACTATCAAAAGCATAACACACAGAGTGTTCTAGAATCTTCATGTGATTTTACTCAACACACCACAAGGAATATTCAAAATAATCTTCATGGATTCTTGAGACCAAACTAAAGCCTCAATTTTCACTGTATAGAATCCACAGGAATCAACTTACAGCAAAACATACAATTATGTTCGATGATAATGCTAGATGCACATGCCATTGTGATCAAGTAGAGTATAGTAGTCACTGTAGTCTGAGGTGAAAAAGGCACAAAAGTCAAATTAAGGCAGCACTAAATTTCAGGCATATTTCATCTCTAAAACTCCTTTCTTTCATACATACATTCTCAACTTACAAATCCTGCAACAATTTTGTTAGCCAGATACACGCA
Organism: Sinotaia quadrata; assembly: GCA_028829895.1. Classification (NCBI taxonomy): domain Eukaryota; kingdom Metazoa; phylum Mollusca; class Gastropoda; order Architaenioglossa; family Viviparidae; genus Sinotaia; species Sinotaia quadrata. The sequence continues at coordinate 54,826,297 of CM054178.1, read as the reverse complement.
CAGCATAGGAAATGTAACATTGATCAAAATTCACAAGTGTAAAGTACAACATAATCAAATTAGTCAATTTAGAAATAACGCTCTAATTTAAAAACAAACATGAATGTATGGGTATATGTGTATGTCTTTATATTGGTACGCATGACAGTTCTTTATGCTATCTACAAAAATATATAATTCACTTCCTCAAATATTTTGTTTCAAATTAGGATATAGGAATGAGTTCTTTTTCATCCTTGTGAAATTAGGGATTTTAAAACATAATTTGGTCAATTTTGTTAACGCTGATTAGCGTACATGGTATTTCAACTATCGAACATCAAATGTAAAAATTAAGAAAACTTTCACATCTCTGTACTAAGTTATTCTCTTCAAGTCACACCACATTTTCCTTACTCTTTCTCTCTCTGCTGTTCACTTACTTCTTTTCTGTCTCTTATGTGTGTGTGTGTATGTGTGTGTGTGTGTATGTGTGTTTGTTTGTTGGTTGGTTGGTTGGTTGGTTGGTTGGTTGGTTGGTTGGTTGGTTGGTGTGTGTGTGTGTGTGTGTGTGTGTGTGTGCGTGCGTGTGTGTGTGTGAGCATGTTTGTGTAATTGGCTAGCTGTACGTACCGAATTTATGAAGTGAACCAGGTTGTCAGCTTTAGATAGTATTTATTTGTCTGGTGTCTGATTTTTACTCCGCACGTTTGCCAGTTTACAGTGTGTATGGACAGAGGCTGCTCTAAGCCAAACCCGACTTGTAAAGCCTCTTATGAAGAGATTGTAAAGGAAATCTATGAATACATTTCCCTTTTTGTTTAGAAAATATTAATTAATACTATCAGTCATATTATTTCAATGTATCCGACCGCTAGTTAGATTACACTCTGTCAGACTTTTGCAAGTTTTAAAAGTCACAGTCTTCCAACAAATACCAGTTAATCTTACTTTTTTTAATCTGTCGCCGTTATGAGTCACATACGCTGTAAGTCAATGTGTTTCTCTAAATTGCCCTAATTTTCTACAATTTTCAGTTCTATTATTACATTTATATCATTGCTCCCATGTCAGGCACACTTGCGAAACTTTCCAGTTTAAACCGAAATTCAGGATCCCTTTAACAGCCTTTTTCATCTTCGTTTTTAAATTACAAAACAGTGATAAACGCAAAAGTGCTTCTCATACCGTATACTATAATCACATCTTCAGTCGTAAGTGTATATTTATGTATGCATGTATGCATGCATTTAAGTATATGTCTGTATATTATCCATATGAAATGAATGTTTGTACTTCTAAAATTTAGCTGTATATGTCATGCTAGATGACAATATTGATTGTTTGATTTCATTTCATTTTACAGGCAACTACATCTGTAAGTGATTTTCCATTTGTAATTTATTTTTATTTTATAATTTATTTGTTGTCTACTGTGTCCATAATTCATACACTTACTAATGTAATAAAAGTCTTATTAATAATGACTTGCAAAATTCAAACACTTACTTATTTAATAAAAGTCTTATTGATATGACTTGCAAAATTAATAATGATACATGTACCAGAATAACAATATGATTCATTTGGTAGAATATTCGGTTAAAACGATTAATTTAATTGTGATAGAAAGAATTACACCTTACGTAATTGATTACAAATTATCATTTAAGGATTTGAATTCTTCGAAGTATCTATCTATCTGTCTGTCTATCTATCTATCTATCTATCAATATATCTAACTATCTAACTAACTAACTATCTATCTGTCTGTCTCTCTGTGTGTCTATCTATCTATCTACCTACCTATCTATCTATCTATCTATCTAACTATCTATCTATCTGTCTGTCTGTCAGTCTGTCTGTCTATCTACCTATCTATCTATCTATTTATCTGTCTATCTATCTATCTGTCTATCTATCTATTATCTATCTAACTATCTATCTATCTATCTATCTGTCTGTCTGTCTGTCTGTCTGTCTGTCTGTCTGTCTGTCTGTCTATTTGTAGTGAGGTGTTGTAAACATCAATGCTCTTTTGATTATATTCATATATTGTATATTTGATTGTTGGTTCATATATTTATTTATAAATTTATTAGCCTTCTTGCACGTGCATTAAACTTAAGTTGGAGTAATTGTGGCTGGATGGGGGCCCTTTAAATATAAAAAAAAGACCGATTTTTTATTACACCTTTAGTAAGAAGTTTCCACCTGCAAAAATACTATGAGACAGTAATACTTATATGTTATTACTTGCAAAGAGTGGACTTTTATGACACCCTTATAATCTGAAAAGTGAGAGACATATTGGTCTTGTAGGATAATTATTGATAAGTAAAAATTAAGATTCTTGACCACTTGTAATTAGTTATGTGTTATTAATTAATAAATAATAACAATAATAAATGAAGGTTGTACAGAGAGGTGTCACACAATGCTAAAATAAATATTAAATTGCTAATTTGATTAAATTTAACAAATCTATTTTTTCACTAATGACATATTCTGCAGTGAAATAATCTATTTATTTTATGCAATGCCTTTTATGTAGAGTTTTGTACTGGATTAATTTATAACTTATCAAAATTAACCATAAATACTAAACACTGTGTAAGCCCAGGCTTCGTGGTAATTGCTAGCCCTATGCCAGCACTCTGGGTCGAAACGATTGTGATTTAAAATTAGTTTCGACTTATGGGTTAGCCACTTATTGTAGGTGGGGTAATGCCCTCTTCGTATTCCTTCCTAAAGTCAATTGTGGCTCAGCCCCACCCTCCACTAACATAGGCAATAATACTATGGAGATACAAACCAATATTACTCAATAATTGTAACAAACACGTCACGCGAACACGACAACACAAAGCAAAGTCACATGACGAGCGGAATAGAAAGATAGTACAAATTCAACATTTTAATTAAATATAGGAATTAATACATTTTAAAATGAAGAGAATAAGAATAACTATATTCTACAGTGATCAAGCGATCAAATGTTTGGTTACACTCAAATATCACAATATGTTGCTAGCCACAAAACGATTGGCTTGCGGACAACAAATATACTTCTAAGACTAAATGATCACATAGGTAACAAAACGCTACATTCAGGCTTCGTTCATTCATTCTTCCTTCAAAATTATCATAAGTATTACAAAGGGTAAATACGTTATTTAATGCATTTCACTATGGATATTACATAATATATTTTAACTTCTATCTGACTGAGTAACACCCTGAGTGATTCACCATTCTGCACTCTCAACTTAACAGATGTGGACAGCCATTGGATAACTAGAATTCTTGGACAGTTCCTGACCAGTGAAAATTGGGGCAGAGGCCCTTCAATAATGCTTTTGCCCACAGTAGTCCAATGAGGAATTAACACAGATTCACTTCAAGAGGATCAACACTTTTGTACAAAGTAATTTCATGAAGAATTTACACAAAAAAATCACTTCCAATGGAATCTAGCTACTAATTCTCAGGGATTCACCTGACTAGTGAGACTGACGATATTCAAGAGCAAACATCACGGTTTTTCAAGAGCAAACATCATACAGTTTTGATATCAGTTGGGTAGGGTTGAGATTAATGATTCTGTGACTAAGAGCACAAGGACATTTTGGCAAACATGTCTTCAAATCCACCTGTTGATGCCTCAAGCTACTGTAAAGATGTGATCCAGAGCACAGATCCTGTTCAATCCTAAATGGGCGATTTGTATCAGCACCCTGGCCAACTTATGGCTGTTGATCTCGTGCCACAGTCCCACCACACCAAGCGTTCCCTACCTCGTCGGTCTCTGGTACCTGATGTAATCTTGATCTATGGCGACTAACCAACCACGGCCAAATATACACGTGTCAGATGTCGATTACAACGTCGATATAAAAAGCACATTCCCATTAGTCAGCAAAACGTCAAACACGCACACAAAGTCACACAGAGTCTTCACAAATGGTTCAAATAAAATGTTTACCAAAGAATTACGCTGCTGACATATTTATGTACCTGTAGACTGTCACCACTGTATTCTGGGGTGACTTTGTAATAATGAGTCATATCAATATTAGCATTTAGTTGCAATACAAGACATCTTCAAGTGTCAACGCGGAGTATGTGCCACTGGATATATCTGTATATCTGCAACTGTCGTGCCGATGTGCGAGTACACCAACGTCAATTCGACTCACAGCCCCCACTCGGTTATTAAACCAATAAAAAGATTTTATAGAATAGGTAATAAATAGACGAATCACTACAAGTTGTGATAAGGTACAAACAAAGAATTTATGTTTCATTAACAGATATGCAAGACTGAACAATTAATTTTAAAAAAGTAATACAAGAAATTTTAAGAATCTTTAGAAGAATATGCACAATACATTATGCCCTATTTTCTTGTCATATGGTGATTTGGATTAAAGCAAAATATGATCAAGTTGAAGCCATACTGTAGTCACTGTCACAATCAGGACTTAAAATCATCTTCAATGTGCTGGCACGAGGTACATCAGGCTGGTAAACACCCCATAGGACTTGGCATAAATAACATCAGAATCAGGCACCCAAAGCCTTCATCATATATTTCAGAATAAGATAGAAATTAACCAACAAGGAAACAAGAAAACAAAACTAGCCAAGGGTCTCCTGTAGTATATAAAACTCTGTTAAGGAGAAACTCAGTCTCAATGCTCGTCCAAAGAGTCCTTTTGCAATTGTGGTTTTATTTGCTCTTGAAACCACGCCCATCTCTACCTATACTCACTCTTGATCCAATCAAATTCAACTTTGACTTCCCTACACATCCCAACCTACTTTCTGTCAGCACACATACAATCTATCCAAAAACAAGTTTGAGATTACATCAGCATAAGAATTGCATAACACTTAAACAAGGCCCAAAACCAAGACTCCAGAACAAATGTTTTAAGCCAATTTGCTATTGCTTAGAAGTCAGGGTTCCAGTATTCTACCAGACAATAACAACATCTACACCACACGGCTACTACTCACTCAACAGATTACTTTCCACAATCATCCTTGTCCATTGTGGACTTCACTACCAAACGTAAACTTTATGTAACATTTTAAATCATAGGAATCACAAATAGCACCACATTTAAAAATTATAGGCCAAAATAAGAAAATTTAATATAAAAATATGTGGGTGAATTCTACATCATATGACATAGGCAATCATTTCAAAATAACAACTGTTAGCTACAAATACATGGTTAATAAAAAGTTAAATAAATAATTAGAAGAGTATTAATTAAGTAATTGATTAGGTGATGAAAGTTTTAGTTCTTTATAGATTGAATCCTCATATTTTTCTTATTTACATTTTTTGTTTTTCAGACAACCACCTCTGTAAGTTGATTTTTTTCAGTTATTGTGCTATTCTTCACTTAATCGCTTTTCTAATTTTTTCCAACTTACTTTCTCTCTGTTTATGCATATATTTGTGAGTGTGTGTGTGTGTGTGTGTGTGTTTATTTATTCATACACACTTATAAACATGTGTGTGTGATTGAGAGAATGCATGAGTGTATCACGATTTTATTTTATTTTACTCATTTGTTAAATATCTTGTAGCAGTTATATCTAATTGATTATTAATCAGAATAATTCATACATTGTTTATTAATAATAACAGCGGATTTAGTAAAAACATATAAGATGACTTTAAATTACTTAGTCTTTATTCAATTCCTTTGAAAATAAACATAATAGCTTCTAATAGAATTCCTTATAATTTTATTTTATTTTACAGACAACTACACCTGTAAGTTCATTTTGTTTATTTATTTAAATGTTTTAATTGCCTTCTTTGCACACTCTCTTTTACATGAAGTACTGTATAACCATATATATATACAGAAGAGTTATGAAACTCTTAATTTATTTCTTGTAATTAGAAACATTATAACTCATTTATTGCGCGAATCATTCCTGTTCAATGATTTCTTCAAACATACGAATATTCTCTCTGACTGTCCTACTTTATACTTCTCTCTCCCCTTATGTATCAAAATCTCTGTGTGTCTATTTATCTACCCTTCCATCCATCTACCTACCTACCTACCTACCCTTCTATCTATCTATCTATCTATCTGTCTGTCTGTCTGTCTATCTATCTGTCTATCTGTCTGTCTGTCTGTCTATCTATCGACCTATCTATTAATCTAGCTGTCTGTCTGTCTATCTATCTATCCTTCTGTCTGTCTATCTATCTATCTATCTATCTTTCTATCTATCTTTCTATCTGTCTGTCTATTTATATATCCACCCTTACATACCTCTAACGATGAAAGGTTTATTAGAATGCAGTTCGAGAAACATTGTTACGATTATCACTATTTAAAAAAAAATACTTCTAAAATTTAGCTGTATATGTAATACGGTTAAATCTTTATAATATTGATTGTTTGATTTTTGTATTTCATTTGACAGGCAACTACATCTGTAAGTGATTTTGCATTTGCAGTTAATTTTTGTTTTATAATTTATTTGTTGTTATCTTTGTCCATGATATAAAATATAATGTCAATAATACATTAATAAAGATGTTCAGTATTAAACAATATAATGTCAATAATACATTAATAAAGATTTTCAGTATTAAACAATATAATGTCAATAATACATTAATAAAGATGTTCAGTATTAAAGTTTCATTGACATAAATTATTTGTCATACACATGCAAAGGTAATATAAGATAAATAGGCCTAAATATATTAAACGGGTTCTTTTGGGTATAAAATTCGGTTTAAAACTCTGAATTTGATTGTTGTCAATGTGCTAGAAAACATCTTATCTATATTTAGATGCTTTCAGTATTTTTTTCTCTCAGGTGAGTACTTCTACAAATCTGTCGTGCATTTCTGTGTCTATCTGTCTATATATCTATATCTTCTTTCAGTTTGTCTTCTATCTATCCATATAGACACACAAACACACACACACACACATACACACACACACACACACACACACACACACACACACACACACACACACACACCTAAGACTTGTATATACATATAGTATACAAGCACGCACAGACACATGTAGTTATTTAATTTGATAACAAAATTCATTCTCAGTAATATGTATTGTGGATTATGTTATGATATTATTTCTGTTTTATAGATATTGTGTTGTTTAATAAATTTTTCACATGATTGTTTTTTCTAAAAATTCATCTGAAATAGAATAATATTTAAATTATACTGATTATTTAATTTTTATTTAATTTTACAGACAAAAAAATCCGTGAGTGATTTTTATCTTTCTTGTTAACTTTTGTTTTTCAAATAATTTAGTGTCGCTTTTTGTCATTCTAATAATGTTAATTATAAATGCTCTATTGTGTGCACTATTTTAAAGCTTTTATTAATATAAATAGATTATTGTAAATTAGTAAACCGGAAAAATAATTCAGGTATTAACATTGTGATAGAAAAACATCTGTCTATCTGTCTATCTATCTATCTATATATAGATCTATCTATCATATATAGATCTATCTATCTATTTATCTATTTATCTATCTATCTACCTATCTGTCAATCTATCTATCTATCTGTCTATTCTAATCTAATCTTATCTATCTATATATCTATCTACCTATCTGTCTATCTATCTATCTATCTATCTATCTGTCTATCTATTCTATTCTAATCCAATCTAATCTTATCTATCTATATATCTATCTACCTATCTGTCTATCTTTCCATCTTTCCATCTATCTATCTGTCTATCTATTCTATTCTAATCTAATCTAATCTTATCTATCTATATATCTATCTTGTTCATAGTCCTCGTATAAGATGATGTATAATTAATTATTAGTGTCGTCTGTAGTTGCTGTAATGATAATGTTTTGAAATTTAAACTGTTCTTTGTTATCTTAAATATTTAACTTATTGTGAGTCACAGTTCTATTAATAGTATATTGATGTTTCCATATGCTTTTCATTTTACAGACAACGACTGTAAGTGATTTTATTTTTTCTAGCTACTTTTCAATTTGCAAATATTATTTTCGCCTCTTACTGTGGTATCATTATAAGTGTTATTATAATATACATGTACAGAATTAAGTGTAACTGACATGAATATTTATTGTAATTTGTAAACGAGCAAACTAAATAATGTTAAATAGTATTAACCCCAAAGTATTAAAGTATTATTATAGGATTCCGTTTGTAGAGTTAATGCAATGATTCATTGTATTGTCGTAATCACATTATGTCTTTTAAATTTCTCACCAATCGCCATGTTAGGATTTGTCATGCTATTTATTTATTTGCCTCTATATCTATCATTCTATCTGCCAGTCTCTATGTCTGTCTATTGATCTGTCTTTATGCCTGTCTTTCTATTTGCTTCTCTCTCTCTTTCTTTCTCTTTCTCTCTCTCTCTCTCTCTCTCTCTCTCTCTCTCTCTCTCTCTGTCTTTCTATCATTCTGTCTCTGTCTATCTGCCTGTCTCTTGTCTGTATGTCTGTCTACTTGTCTTTCTATCCATCTATCATTCAACCAACTTACCTATCAGTCTGTTTCTGCCAACCGTTTATGTCTATCCACCATTATGTATATGTTTATAACACATGTATAAGGGTATGTTTGTGTGCATATGGTATGTTTAACACATACATAGAGAGCGAGAGAGCTGTATATATAGTATGTGTTTGCCAAATATATTCCAAAGATAGTTGTATGACTTCGAGAATCGCTTTTGGTGTTGTTTTGTAAAGTTCTATTCTGACAAATTGTAACCTTTATATTGATACTTACAGAGATCATAATAAAATCTCACCTATTTTAGAATTATAGTCTTGACTACAAATATTTAAAATTAATATTACAATTACTAAAAGTGAATTTAATATAATAATAATTAAATTTCATATCGGGGCTTTGATTTGTGTTTCATATACCAGACAAGGGTTACTACAACTGTAAGTCT